>JARHVA010000370.1:4702500-4895000 GCA_037957365.1 Torreya grandis | reverse complement strand
ATAATAAAACTCTCCTAAGCATGAGTCCTTGCATTGGGATTATTGATCATTCCCTATAACTCATTATCACCCTGATGCATTATTATTCACTTAGGACATAGTATTTATTCCACCTTGTTCATATTTATCCTAGTTGTTTCTAAGCACATATTCCTCAATCATCATCTTTTCCATGGAACCTTTTCCATATTAGAAATACATTGGCTTGAGGTCTCTTCAAACTAGGTAGGAAATACTTGTCTATTTTTTAAAAGTATCCAATGATAACTTATTCATTTTTATCTTGTATTTTCCCTTCCCCTAGGGTCACTCAAAATTTTCTATATTAATTTCTTTAACCTACACTTTTCTTATCATCCTTCACCCTGTCATCTTATCATAGCCCATATATTTCCCTATCATGTGTCCTTTCTTGGGAATTGTTTAATGTTTGTGTCCCATTTTCTATCTTGCTTTTTGAATTTCCTGACATATGTATTTATTTAGTGAGTAGTAGACCTATTTGTAGACCCCCTTTTCCTCTTTACCTAGCAATCATAAGAGGTACCTATTTATTTTTATCATGAGATCCCACATGGGACTAGTCATAAACCTATAAAATTAGTAATATTTTATTCCATTACATCTCCATTTGATTCATCATGATACACCTAGCTCACCACTAACATCTAGGCATCCCAACCCCTCTTCATTTCATCCAATTTCCCACCCCTTATCTTTTTTTGAGTAGCCATTCACTCCATCCCTCCTCACATGTCCCATCTAGGGGAAATTATAAACTCATTATTCATATTAACTTTCATGAATGGGTTTTTATTTTAAAGACCATATCTCCTTTCACTTCATCAAATCGTAATGCCCTTTTAATGAGGGGCAAAATATATGCATGCTAATTTACTCACCCTAATTATTTATCTAATTTCACCATTATTCCAACGAAAAACTTGCTAACTAATCCTCTCGTAGTCAATAGTCTTGTCCCTCTCTCTTTTATAATTATTATACCATACTAACCTTTATATATCTCACATATTATTAATTTCCCATTACCTATCCTATAAACATCCTATTAATCTAATAGTCCCATCCCATAACCACTTTCTAATTTAAATTTTTAAAACCTAACTACACCTTATTGACCTATCACTAGTATTTTTTACAATCCTAGTCCTTAATCCCCACCTAACACTTCCACTAATACTTATTAAACCCCCTAAACATATTTATAAGCCTCCTTAATCCTCCTATATCCCCTAACCTCCTTTCTAGGAAATTTTAATGAATTTTTAATTCACGGGATTATTTAATACATTGTCCTCCAAGGAGTTTTAAATTCCTTGGAAATTTATGAGCCCTTGATCTCTCGAGGCCCAAATTTGAATGTGGACCCTCCATTTACCCTTCCCTCTCCTATCAAAACCATTCTATTCTCTTGTCCATGAAGATGAATAAATGAATGCGTGAATAAAAAAATAGAAATATTGTGAATCCACCATACTATCTAATTTCTATTACTCTCTAAAATAATTTTAATTTAATCCCTTACTTGACATTTTATTTCATTAGAAATATCATTTTCATCCATTGATTCCATTGCATAATCTAAAATGTCATATCACTTATAATCCAATAGTACATCAATTGATCAATTTATCTTAGAATTATATCAATAAATCTTGGAAAGAAGATTCATAAGAGCAAGATGTTGGTAAGAATTTATTAATCATGTGCTTAATTTCTTCAATATCCACTTTCCTTTTTTGACGATTTTGTGAAATTTGGGGGGATTTCTAAAAAAATGTGCTTGTTTAATCCAATTTCTCAAATTTTGCATAATATAGACATTAAAATTTATTATGAGTAATAACATTAACTAGTTTTAATTTGAATATTGTGTATTAGTATAAAAAGGTCAAGTGTTTAGTTTTGACACATAATATCTAGATAAATAATTTGTAGAGAATATCAATTACTAAAACTATAAAATATATCAAAGAATCATTAGAACATTTATCATTGTTGAATATAGTATTTTTAATAGAATGGTTTTGTTGCACAAACTAGGATTTACATATGACTATAATGATTCACATTTATGAAAAAAAATATTTGGATATATTTATCTAGATTAACTTATAATATAATTAACTACTGTATCAAACAAAAATATTAATAATAAATTTTGTTAGAAATAAAATTTATTTTGATATTTAGCATTATTTTATTTATGAGAATACAAATTTGTTTTTATATATTTTTATATAGTTATCTTTAAATCACAAAAAAATATGTAAATATCAGTAAGTTAAATCAAAACATATGACTTGGAAAATTATTTTATAAATTTCTAAATATCTCTAATTGGTTTGATTTTTAAAGGACTTACTTCAATATGTTCTCTATTTAAAAAGAGATATTATAAAGGGGTATGTTACACTTAGCATACTTAAGATATAATATTTCTAGTTACAATTTTAGGATGCCAAAACAAAAGTGTGTATCTTATAAACTTAGGGTAGATCCTAGACAAGTTAAAACATTATCCAATTTTTATCAAGGACTTCAAGGATGTCCAAAACAAGTGTATAATGTTGTCCAATTACTCCTAGAATATAAGACTGCACATCAAGAAAATATGATATCATATCAAACACAACAACAAGAGAGACATTTGAAAATTTTTAATCCTCCAAATTTAAATGTGCCAATTACCACTATTTATATATCAACATCTCCTATTACGTATGTGCCATCATCCCTAGGTATGGATGAATCACATGGTTTAGAAATAATTAATATGCCTATTTATACAAGGTCATCATACACACATACTTTAGTACAACTCAAGTATCACTACCAACCTCACCTAATACATACTCACTTGAGCAAATTATTACAACCTTACATGCTAAAGTATTATAATTAGAGTAAGGATCCTATCGATTAGGTCACTAATTAGAATCCCATACACTTATTAATAATCCTTTGTCACCTATGATATCATCTTATCCATCACTAATAGGATTTATGGCTCCTAAGCTACCATTCTATGAGGGTAAAGGTGATCTTGAAAAATATTTTTGATCATTCCATGCAACATACCTATATTATACTTACAATGAAAAATTATTAGTTAATATCTTTCCAATAAACATTAAATATTATGCTTTATAATTATTCAATAATATTTCACTTTAATCAAGTAGATATTTTAACCCTCTAGTAGATCAATTCCTAGCATAATTTTCCATCAACATTGGTGAAAATATCTCTTATATACAAATTACTAATCTCAAGCAAGGTTCAAATGTTAAAATCAATGAATATGTTATCTAGTACAAAAATATGATATCTAACATGAAAAATAGTATGAAAAATAATGAATCACAAATTATTTTCACATAAATATTGCTATCACCACTCCATGAATCAATCATGTTTGATAATTTCAAATATTTTGATGAGTTATGCCATACATTAAAAAAAGGAGAATTCAAAACCATAACATTAAATAAGCTAAAATATACACCAAGTGTTCGATCTACTTCAAATCTCAAGTTTTAAAACAAGCCAAACTATAAGGTTAAATATAATTAAAGTAATAATGAATCAAAATTACTAGTTAATGCAATATCACAACTAACAAATAAGCTTTAACTGATAGCTCCACCAAGGAGGCATTTTTCATGGTTAACACAACTCCTCATGTATTGTTGTATGAATTACTTAATTGCATCATCATATCTCTACCTCTATTGTTTGAGATTTATTTGACCAAGATTAAACTTAAGGTATTTGATAGTAATGCATACTCTGACTACCATAGGTGTATTGGTAATTCTACAAAAAAATATTTCAAGATAAGGTATAAGATAAATATATTATTGTTGATAATACTGTTGGGTTAATCACACCCACAAAGGAAGTTATAACACAACACAATGATAATGTGAATTTGAAAAATTTTAGTAATGACTTCACAAACCATGATACATGTTGTCCCCCAAAAAAATATCACTCATTTTTGGGACAACATTTGAACTATTTTGGTCTTACAGACCAAAATTATCTCTTTTATTTTCAAAATTTGTCTTGGGAATTCAAATTTTTTAGTTTTCAAGATTTTCTTAAATCTATGGACTCTACAAGTTTGAATATATGAACTCTGTAGGCTTGAATCTATGGACTTAGTAGGAAGAAAAATCTACAGACTGTGCAGAAAAAAGAAAATCTACAGACTCTGCAGGCCAAGTTCATTTTTAAAGGTTCAAAGGCTTCTGCAGGTGGTTTCAATCAAAAGAAATAGTTTTCAACACTTAGTTATTTTTCAAGATTGTTTCAGAGCCTTGGTTCAATAAAAAATCTCCTTTGACAAACATCAACAATAGGTTTAATGTTTGGTTCATCCTCTGGTTCAACATCTTTTGGTTCAAAGGATTGGTTTAAAGCCTAAGTTCAATTAGAAATGTCTATCGGCAAGCATGCAAGCAAAAAGGACTTGAACCATTGAACCGTTGAACCATTGAACCACTTTGGTTCAAAGGTTCAATGGGTTCAAGGTTCAACAAGTTCAATGTCTTTGGCAAGAGTTAAGTACTTCATCAAGGTTTAAAGTTCAATCGCTTCAATTGGTTCATCAACTTCAAAACACTTGGCCAAATCAAGGTGGCTTGAACCATTGAACCGTTGAACCATTGAACTACTTTTGGTTCAAAGGTTCAATGGGTTCGAGGTTCAATGGTGGGTTCAACCAAAGGAACAGTTCAATGGCTTGGTTAAACCAAGTGGCTCAACACTTTATTTCACTCGGGTGGTTCATTCCCTTTGTTTCAGTGTCTTTTTATTCAATCAAATGGTTTGTTAGTCGGTTCATTCAATTGAACCATCGGCTTAAACCATTGGCTTGAACCATTTTGGTTTAAAGCCTTGGTTAAATCAATTGGTTCAATGAAATGGTTCAACTATTGGTTCAAAGGCAAGTTCATAATGTTTGGTTCAATGCTTAATTCATCAGCTTATTTCATTGGCTTGAAACATCAGCTTGAACCATTTTTGGTTCAACCGTTGGTTCAACGTCTTGGTTCAATAGAATGGTTCATCACCAAAGTTTATATGGGTGGTTCAATGCAGAAGGAAACTTCTTGAAGGACAAGTGCCCTTGCAGAGGACACTTAATCAACAAAAGCACCCTTTAGAAGGGTCATTTTTCAAGGAAGCTGAAAGGTAATTCTTTCAGATTTGTTTAAGGCATTTAAATTTGGCTAAGACATAATTATTTTGGATTTTTTTCTAAAGGAATTCCTTCAAACAAAAAGTCTAAACTAAATCAAAGAAGTGAATGTGGGCAAAAAATCTGAAGACTTGTTCAAAGACTTGGCGGAACAAATAATTTCAAGAACTTTTTTTCCGCAGGAATTTTCCCCAGACTTTTTGTCTGCGAGAATTTTCCCCAGACTTTTTGTCTGTTAGAATTTTCCCAGAGGAAAATGTCTGTGAGAAATGGTCATGGGAGGAAGTGTCAAAAAATCTCATGGGAATTTGCAAAGGGCCGCCGAAGGACCACGAAGGGCAAGTGCCCTTTCGGGGGACTCTCGACTACCAATTTGAAGACACTTCTTAAAGCCGAAGGGTCACCCGAAGAAGCTTGAAAGCCATTTAAAAATTGCCCAAAGGATAGATACCCTTGTGGGAGGCTATTCCAATTTAGAATGGGTCATTTCTCAAGGCTTGAAAGGGCAAGTCCAATCTGGAAAGGTGCCAAATAGAAAGCCAAAAGAAGACCAAGGGGTGACGCGCCTGAAGATGTCAAATTCAACACAGCCAAGTAGCTTTTGGAAACATAGTGATGGGTGCGTGAACATCAAATTAAAGACAACAAAATAACTGTTGATCCTTTAAACTTACATATCAGAATGCATTCCCAAAATTCAAGACCAAGACCAACAAAAAGTGAGGAAGGAATAGAACAACAAACTAAATTTAAGACCTGATTCAATTAAACAGAAAAATAGGATAGATGAAGATAAGATTAGATCGCTAGATGGACATTGAAAGTTGCAAACTTACAATAAGTATGACTTATTTCCTGCATTGATAGAATCAAATGGGTAAAATGCCCCTAATTTCTAGCCTATCTTCCTAACAGTTCCCAATGCATCATGATGTACTATTATTCCTGAGTCCTTCTTGAAATGGCTATATAAGGGACTCTCTTCTATTATAAATGGATCACTTTTTTGACAATCAGAATGAACCTCTACCCAAATTAAAAGGCACTTCTAAGACTTTGAGCTCAGTTTGTTTATCATATTTTGTTATTGGAATAAGAAAGCAAATGGTTTTTCAAACTTTGTGTTGTCATATCTTTATTGTTAAGGAAACTATTCTTATGTCTTTTTCTTTGATGTATTTTCTATTCCTTTAATTTAACAAGCAGGATTAGTGAAATTAGTCAAAAATCTATCCTGAAGAGTTAACTATGGAGAGACTTTGTGCCCCCATAATTGCCTTTCAGTGTATTTTCTTTTCATTTCTGTGTAAAGGACTTTGAGAAGACTTTGTGCTCTCATTGTTCTTCGTATCTTACTCTTGAGTGATTCAGGTGGAGACTTTGTGTTGCATCTTATTTTGCTGGTTATTACTTCTTTTGCTACATATTGTTGTTACTATCTGGAGTATTCTTGTGACTTGCTAAATAATACTTCTGAAAGAAGAGGAGTGCTTTATGTCATTTTCCTTGAGTTTCTCCTATGATCTGCATGCATCATCTCTAAAGAAAGAGAGATGGATGGTTTGTCCTACCCTTGAGTATTATTTTCTATATATATATATATAATAACTATAGGGAACCTTCCCTTGATGAGAGGAGAGATCATTCTCCTTTTAATGTGGTAAAAACTGCACATTTGGATGACTAGTCTTCCTACTTTGGCTTATTAAACCTATTTTGTTTATCAGTATGCTGATCGACAAAATATTCAACCAATAGTTTTTGGTGACTCTGTTGGGGATATCACATCCATTATCCATTTATAATCTATCCATTCACCTCAACACTAACTGGGAAAGAAACAGTTTAAAGCCTCAAGATTTAACTGAAGCAAGGTCAATTCTTTTCCATTTTTGTTTCACAATCTGACAAATTCAAGGTATACATGAAGCCAAAGGGCTAAAGGTATCATTGACCCTATATTCGAGTTGGTACAACAAATTGATTTTGATCTATTTCCTTCACCATCTCATCTCCAATGAACCAAGAGTTTTCCTCCTACTAAAACCAGATCTCCATTGCTAGACGAAGTATCTACTTTTGTTGTTGATAAAGCTGTACCTATAATTACTCCTCTAAGATTTTTTATCCCTCCTTTTCAAAATCCTATAATGGCAGTTCAAGGTCCCTAGGGTAATGATTTTTGTCCTCTCAATCTTACTCCACCTCTACATGAGCTTCCATGTAGTTTTAGGAAGAACTTCCCCAAATTTTATGGTGATGGGAAACTTCACCCTGATGAGCACATTGTAGCTTTCAGCATAGCTTGTGGAGTAATCAGAGTAGAATTTGAAGATGTACCAGTTAGGATTTTTGTAGAGACATTGCAAGATGCTGCTGAAATAGATTGGTTTTATCATCTATAGGCTCAATCAGTAACTAATTAGAATACTCTCAAAGCTAAGTTTGAAGCCAGATTCAAACCTGTAGAAGATGCATATACACTTCTGGCTCAACTTACACAGATGAAGAAAGGGCCTCATGAGCCTATGAAAGACTTAATAGCCAAATTTAATAAACTAAGAAATAGAATCCCTGTAATTACTAGACCTACAGCTGAGAATCTCAAATTGCTTTTTCATTAATTCTTAGCTTCCTGAAGTTAGTTTTCTCTTGAGATGTGCTAGTCAAATAGATCTTACTACAGCTCAACTTTTGGCCACTGAAGTAGAAGATGATCTCATCTTAGCAGGGAAGATAAGAAGAGATCTAAATAGAAATAGAGCTTCATCATCTTCTGAATATGCATCTATAGGCACCACATATCTAATGGTGGAAAGATTAGCAAATGAGTTGCTTGCTCTCAAAAATCAAATGGCTCAAGGAATGTCTTCTGCTCCTTCATACATAAGGACATTCCCAAATCAATCATATCAGGGCAATGCTACCAAGAATCAAGGGCAATAGAATCACCTTCCTCCTCCATAAGGGAAACTTGCCCTGGAAGCTCCTCCAACTAATTCAACAATGGGATATCTTGAAGCAGAATCAGAATTCTCTTATCAGCCTGAATTAAATCAAGAAAATGATGTTGATCTCCTTGAAGACAATCAAGAAGAATTAGTTGGTGACTCCCACATTGGTTTCCTAAATTACCAAGATGAACTTGAAAGCGAAGGAGAAGCTTTTGATGGATCATATGCAGTGTTTACCTAGTCCAAAAACCAATTAGTCTAGCAGACTGATAAAGAGAAGATAGAAGAGCAACCACAACCAATAGTCACAATTTCTAAGCATGGAACTAATCTTCCTTTTCAACCAAAAGATCTGGTAATCACCCAAAAGGTAAATACATCAATTATACCTTCCCCTTCTACTTATAATTCACAAACCAGCCCACCTCCCATCCCTCCTAAAATTTATAAAGTTGAAGTACCTTTCTTGTACCTAGCTCAATTCAGCGATTTGACATAATCGATCATGTCAAAAAGACAAAAATACAAATGTCTGAGTTTGAATATTTACAGTCAAATCTGGATCAATTGAATAAACTAGTCTAATATGTCAAAAACCAAACCGTCTCGGTAGGACAAAAGGCTAAAAAGGTAAATCTTGATTCTCCAAAAAACACACCTATTCCAAATAGTCTGGTCATTACTCCCCCAACTACTCCTAGAAAAATAGAACCTTTTTATATTTCCTTGTTAATTAATAGCCACAAGCTGAGTAACTATATTATAGATTCAGGCACATCTAATAATGTTATGCCAACTAAAGTAGCTGAGTCTCTTGGTCTCACATTGACCAAAACATTTGGGAGATGTTTCTCCATGGAGAACAAGCAAATACCATTGATGGGGCAAATCAAAGATGCCCAATTTGCATTTGTAGCCTTTCCAGACAAGAGAATCAAGATGACTAACTTGGTAGCTGACGTCCCACCATCTTATGGCATTTTGCTTGGACAAAATTTTTGCAAAGACATGGGAGAAGAATTAAGCATGGATCTGTCTGAGGCAAGCATCCCTATTCAAGGCATGATGAAGAGATTGCTCCTTAAAAAGGAAGGAAAATATGTGGTCACCCAGACATCAGCCCCTGAAGCTTAAATTCTTTTTGAATCTGCAGGTATGGGTAACTATTTTCTATCTACAGATGAAATGCATAAAACACCTAAGAGTATTAACTTAGAAATCAATTCTACAAGAACAACAGAAGAACTAGTAGGCTACATTATAGACCAAGAAGGATCCTCCATCTCTAATAAAGGAAAGTCTAAAGAAAAATTAGTATCAAATGAGATATGGACTTTGAAATTTGATGGTAGTTATTCCTCTACTAGTTCAGGAGCTGGGATTGTCTTGATATCTCCTCAAGGAGATATGTTTCCTTCATCTTACAAATTATAGTTTATCAACATTAAAAATATAGCTAAATATGAATCTCTATTGCTGGGCATGAAGGCTACTCAAGAAAGAGGCATCAAGTTTCTTCATGCCAAAGGGGATGCTGAATTAGTAGTTTGTCAAGTGAGGAATTTATACCAAACTAAGAATGAAAGATTATGCCACTACCATAACTTGGTTTGTGACTAAATTGAAAGCTTTTATGCTTTCAATATTTCTACCATACCTAGAGAGTTTAATGATAAAGCTGATGCACTTGTTGTTTTAGGAACTCTCTAGTTCCTCATTTAGATTTCAAAGAAGATAGGTATACCATTGAGCTGGTCTATAGACTGAGTGTTCTTGGCAATATTGATCATTGGCAAGTATTCAATGATGATCATCAAATCATTGCCTTTTTGGAATGAAAAGATAATTTTGAACAATTATGTTTTGAAGGTAGTGAGTCGTAGAAAAATGAATCTGTGTCTGAATCTAGCTTAGATATAAATGAATAATTCTTACAACTGAAAAGAAAAAAATCTTAAACGTCTAGTTTCTATTGAAAAGCTATTTGACAAACATGATAGATTCATTAAACAACAGCAAACAGACTCGATTTTCTCTCAAGGATTTGATCAAGTGAATCTGTCTACTGAAGAAAATCCCAAGATGATCAATATTGGTAAGTGTTGCACCCCTGAAAAAAGACTCAAATTCACTTATTTACTCTGTCAATACATGGATGTCTTAGCATATTCCTATGAAGACTTGAAGTCTCTCAAACTAGATGAAATCTACCATAACATTCCTCTCAAGGCCGACTCAATGCCATATAAGCAAAAATCCAAATAGTATAATCCAAAAATATTAGGTACTATTCTGTCTGAGATACAAAAGATGTTAAACACTAGAATCATCTTCCCAATCCATCATTCTACATGGATCATGAACATAGTGCCAGTAAGGAAGAAGAATGGCAAAATCCACATTTGTGTATATTTCAAAAATCTGAATCAAGCATCTTTGAAGGATAATTATCCTTTGCCCATTATGGATCAAGTGCTTCAAATAGTGATAGGGGCAGAGATGTTATCAATGTTGGATGGCTTCTCAAGTTATAATCAAATTGAAGTTGGTGAAACAGACTAACACAAGACTGCATTCACCATGCCTTGGGGTAGATTTGCATATAGGAGAATGCTTTTTGGCCTAATAAATGTTGGTGCTACTTTTCAGAGACCTATGGATCTGGCTTTCAAAGATGAAATTGGTAAATTCATAGTGGTATACCTTGATGATTTGACTATATTTTTAAAGTGTCAATCTAATCATGTACACCATTTGCAACAAGTGCTGGAGCGCTGCTACCAGAATGATATTTCCTTAAATCCTAAAAAGTCTATTTTTGGAGTTATAGAGGGGAAACTCCTTGGACACATTATGTCTAAAGAAGGCATAAAGATTGACTCAGACAGATTCAAGTCTATTCAAGAGCTTAATCTACCTACAAGTAAGAATTTTGTTCATTCTTTCATTAGAAAGGTGAATTCCTTACAGAGATTCATCCCCAAATTTGTTGAGAAGACTAGACATATTGTAAACATGATGAAAGGGAAGACCATCTTCAGCTGGACTAAAGAAGGTAAATCATCATTTAAGGATATTAAAATCACCATTGCTCATGCCCCTAGCTTGGTTTGCCCAGATTATAACAAGGATTTCATCATATATAGCTATGCATCTGAACACACTCTTTCAGTGATTATTGTTTAATAGGATAAGAAAGGTATGGAATCTCCTATCTCTTTCATGAGTTACCCTCTCAAAACTCATGAGATGAAATATTCAAATATAGAGAAGCATGCTTATGCCTTGGTGAAAGCAGTCAAACATTTCTGCTTCTATATTTTGAATTCACATACTACTATCCTAGTGCTTGATACTATAGTCAAGTCTATATTAACTCAGTAGGAGTTTGGCACAAAAAGAGGTAATTAGATTGCAAAGATCCAAGAGTTTGATCTAGACATCAAGCTAAAAAATCTGGTTAGAGGTAAATGCCTATGTCAATTAATTGCTAACAATAAAAGACACACAACATGAAGAAACTGAAGTGGAAGAGACACCAACAATCCTTTTTGTCTCCACTACCAATGAGTGGTATTCAAGTATCACTCATTTCCTAACTTATGGTGAATGTTCTGCTCATTTGTCTTATAAAGAAAGGAGGACTATCAAGTTGAAAGCTACCAATTTTTTCTTTGGGATAATGGCCTGTATAAGATAAGCATAGATGGAGTATTCCTTCGCTGTGTAGACAAAGAGCAGACAACTCAGCTTTTGAAATCTTTCCATAATCTAGCTTGTGGAGGACATTTTTTTGCTCCTATGACTGCTCACAAGATTCTGTGAGCCAAGTATTACTGGCCAACTCTTTTCCAAGACGTGCATAAGTGGGTGAGAAAATGTGAAATCTATCAACAATATGTTGGAAGACCCAAGTTAGCTACTATGCCTCTCAAGCTAGTGATCATAGAAGAACCTTTACATCAATGGGGGCTTGATTTTATTGGGACAATAAACCCATCTTCAAGTGTTGGACATGATTATGTCCTTATAGCAACTGATTATTTCACCAAGTGGGTAGAAGCAATCCCAACTAAGCATGCTACTTCAGAAGTTGTATGCAACTTCCTCAAAGAAAATATCATTTCTAGGTTTAGATTTCCAATTAAAATTGTTACTAATAATGCAGCTTGTTTCACCTCTCAAGAGATTATGCAATTTTTTTTCATTATAGAATTACACTCTCTCACTCTTCTGATTATTTTCCACAAGGGAATGGACAAGTTGAGTCTAGCAATAAGAATCTGGTAACTATTATCAAGAAGCTAGCAGATGACAATCAGAGAACATGGCATAAAGCATTGGTTGATGCTCTATGGGTAGACAAAATCACACCAAAGAGGGCAATTGGTATGTCTCATTTTTAGCTCCTTTATGGTATCAATGCTGAGATACCAATCACCTTAGAATTGTTAGCCTTGAAATTGGCAAAGGCAATTGAAGATCAGAAATATGAAAGTTCTCTTGACAAAATAATCATGTGCCTAGCTGAGCTAGAAGAATAGAGGATCATGGTGGTGGATAGAATTGCTGCTCATCAAAGTTTGGTAAAGAAACTCTCTGATTAGAAGACTAGAAATCATGATTTTTAGATTGGGGATCAAGTCCTACTATGGGACAAAAGGAGAGAACCAAAGGGGATGCATGGAAAGTTTGACTCCCTTTGGAGAGGCCCATTTATAATTCACCAGCACATTGGTAAAAACAAATTTATATTGAAATATCAGGATGGCACACTCTTTTCTCTACCCCACAATGGAAAGCATCTAAAACATTTCAACTCTTGAAGTGTCAGATCTTTGCATCTATATATATATGTATATTTGTACATTTTTCAATTCTATTTTGTTTTGTTTGTTTCCATTTTTGGAGCCTTTCATTTCTGGGTAGCATGATTCTGTAACCCAATGGTACACATGAAGACACTGGATATTCTAGATTCTACTCCTTTCAATTCCTTTTGCAATTGATAAAATTTCCCCAACTGGAGCTAGCTGTTGTCCCCCAAAAAAATATCACTCATTTTTGGGACAACATTTGAACTATTTTGGTCTTACAGACCAAAATTATCTCTTCTCTTTTCAAAATTTGTCTTGGACATTCAAATTTTTTAGTTTTCAAGATTTTATTAAATCTATGGACTCTGCAGGCTTGAATCTATGGACTCAATAGGAATAAAAATCTACGAATTGTGCAGAAAAAAGAAAATCTATGGACTCTACAGGTGAAGTTCATTTTTATAGGTTCAAAGGCTTCTATAGGTGGTTTCAGTCAAAATAAATAGTTTTCAACACTTAGTTATTTTTTGAGATTATTTTAGAGCCTTGATTTAATAAAAAATCTCCATCGGCAAACATCAACAGCAGGTTCAACATTTGGTTCATCCTCTAGTTCAACGTCTTTTGGTTCAAAGGATTGGTTCAAAGCCTAAGTTTAATTAGAAATGTCTATCAACAAGCATTCAAGCAAAAAGGACTTGAATCATTGAACCACTTTGGTTCAAAGGTTCAATGGGTTCAAGGTTCAACAAGTTCAACGTCTTTGGCAAGAGTTAAGCACTTCATCAAGGTTCAAAGTTTAATCACTTCAATTGGTTCATCGACTTCAAAACACTTGGCCAAATTAAGGCAGATTGAACCATTGAACCATTGAACCACTTTTGGTTCAAAGGTTTAATGGGTTCAAGGTTTAATCGTAGGTTTAACCAAAGAAACAATTCAATGGCTCGGCTTAACGAAGTGGTTCAATGCTTTATTTCACTTGGGCGGTTCATTCTCTTTATTTCAGCATCTTTTGGTTTAATCAAATGGTTCATCAGTCGGTTCATTCAATTGAACCATCGGCTTGAACCATCATCTTGAACCATTTTGGTTCAAAGCCTTGGTTCAATGAAATGGTTCAACTGTTGGTTCAAAGGCAAGTTCATAATGTTTGGTTCAATGCTTAATTCATCGGCTTGAACCATTGGCTTGAACAATTTTTGGTTCAACCGATTGGTTTAATGTCTTGGTTCAACAGAATGGTTCATCACCAAAGTTCAAAGGGGCAGTTCAATGCAGAAGGAAACTTCTTGAAAGATAAGTGCCCTTGAAGAGGACACTTAATCAACAAAAGCACCCTTCGAAAGGGTCATTTTTCAAGGAAGTGAAAAGGTAATTCTTTCTATTTAAGGCATTTAAAATTGGCTAAGACATAATTCTTTTAGATTTTTGTCCAAAGGAATTCCTTCAGACAAAAAGTCCAAAAGAAATCAAAGAAGTGAATGTGGGAAAAAAAATCCGAAGACTTGTTCAAAGACTTGGTGGAACAAATAATTCTGTGGACTTTTTATCCACAAGAATTTTCCCCAGACTTTTTGTTCACAGGAATTTTCCCTAGACTTTTTGTATATAGGAAACGTTCATGGGAGGAAGCATCAGAAAACCCTAGGGGAATTTGTGAAGGGCTACTGAAGGACCCCAAAGGGTAAGTTCCCTTGTGGGGAACTCTCGGCTGCCAATTTGAAGACACTTCTTGAAGCTAAAGGGTCGCTCAAAGAAGCTCAAAAGCCATTTAAAGACTACCCAAAGGATAGATACCCTTGCAGGAGGCTATTCTGACTCAAAATGGGTCATTTTTCAAGGCCCAAAAGGGCAAGTCCAATCTAAAAAAGTGCCAAGCAAAAAGCTAAAAGAAGACCAAGGGGTGACGTGCTTGAAGATGTCAAATTCAACAAAGCCAAGTAGTCGTTGGAAACATAGTGATGGGTGCGTGAACATCAAATTGAAGACAAAAAAATAACTATTGATCCTTTGAACTTATAGATCAGAATGCATTCCCAAAATTCAAGACCAAGACCAATAAAAAGTGAGGAAGGAATAGAACAACAAATTGAATCCAGGACCCGATTTAATTAACCAAAAAAGGAGGAGTGATGAAGATAAGATCAGATCACCAAATGGACATTGAAAGTTGCAAACTTTCAATAAGCATGACTTGTTTCCTACATTGATAAAATCAAATGGGTAAAATGCCCCTAATTTCTAGCCTGTCTTCTTAACAGTTCCCACTGCATCATGATGTATTACTGTTCTCGAGTCCTTGAAATGGCTATATAAGGGACTCTCTTCTATTGTAAATGGATCACTTTTTTGACAATCAGAATGAACCTCTGCCTAAATTGAAAGGCACTTCTAAGACTTTGAGCTAAGTTTGTTTATCATATTTTGTTATTAGAATAAGAAAGTAAATGGTTTTTCAGACTTTGTGCTGTGATATCTTTGTTGTTAAGGAAACTATTCTTATGTCTGTTTCCTTGATGTATTTTTTATTCCTTTAATTTAACAAGCAAGATTAGTAAAATTAGTCAGAAATCTATCCTAAAGAGTTAACTGTGGAGAGACTTTGTGCCCCCATAGTTTCCTTTCAGTGTGTTTTCTTTTCATTTTTGTGTAAAGGACTTTGAGAAGACTTTGTGCTCTCATTTTTCTTCGTATCTTACTCTTGAGTGATTTAGGTGGAGACTTTGTGATGCATCTCATTTTTCTAGTTATTACTTATTTTGCTACATTTTGCTGTTACTATCTGGAGTATTCTTGTGACTTGCTGAACAGTACTTCTGAAAGAAGAGGAGCGCTTTCTATCATTTTCTGTGAGTTTGCACGCATCATCTCTAAAGAAAGAGAGATGGATGGTTTGTCCTACCCTTGAGTATTATTTTTTGTTTATATATATATATATACCTACATGGAACCTCCCCTTGATGAGAGGAGAGATCAGTCTCCTTTTGATGTGGTAAAAACTACACATTTGGATGATTAGTCTTCCTACATTGGCTGATCAGACCTATTTTGTTTATCAGTACGCTGATCGACAAAATATTCAACCAACAATACAATACAAAATATACAAAATGTAGAGGTATATTATGTGTACAATATGCATCCTCCTCCTAAAACATATGGACATTCAATAAATGGAATTATTGGCATATTTATGGGCACATTAGCACCACGTCCAATGATCACACTTTATGACAATGAAATTGATGATTATTTAAACATGCATGCACTTTTTATTTGAGTATACATCAAGAAGAATACATTACATAGTGTTGTTATTAACAATAGATCAATTAAAAGGGCATGTAGAATGCAATTCCTTTGCATTATTGGATACAAATAAAAATATTTAAAATATACATCACTAATAATATAATCATTTGATTTTCATACATAAAATACTCTCGTGAATATAATTCTCTACTTATTCAAGTTAGTTTAAAAATAGTGGAAAATCCATTTCTAGTCTTACCAAACATAACAATATTTAACATGTTATTATGACACCCTTGGATACAAAATCTCCATGTAGTACCATATATAGTACATATATGATCAAATACGTATATTACAATCAAGTGGTAAAATTTTAAATAATTCAATATTATTACCCCTTAAATTCAGTTGTAAGTCCTCTTCCACCCCCAACACCATTGAATTTGGTTATGGGACATATTCAAGATCACAATACAAAGATACTCATTTCACCCATTTAATAGCATAGTGAAGAATTAATTATCTTACCTATAAAAAATATTTCTACATAGTTAGTTCAAAATAAAATGGTACACCCTCATAAAAAAAATTAATACAAAATATTTACTCAAGGTTCAAATAAATCCAAATCTTTTATAATTCTTCTTAAGGTAATCCCTCAAACATTTCATCTTATTCTATAGTGAACACATGTAGAGAAATATTCTCCCATTATACAATAAAATTCACTAAATCTTGCACCTTATTAAGTTATACATTATAAAAAATATACTATGAATAAAAATCCTAATAGCTACATTACAACACATGATGCCTTTTTAGATTTAGATGCATCTACATGTAGGACTTTTCATCCATGAAAAAATCATCTTCAATATCTGTGATTTACGTTTGCACTATGGTCCTCCCATTGATTGGATCATAGGCTAGTTCCTTTCCTAAAATATCAAAAATATAAAAAATACAAATATTTCAAAAAATAAAAAAGAATCAAATATTTAAAAAAATACAAAAAAATAATATATTGCAAAAATACCAAAACATTCAAAATATTTTCAAAAAATAAATAAACATGACTTGATCATGATATGACCTATTAGTTTACATATTTACATATGTTATTTATCATATGTTTTGGTAGATAGCATATTATTTTTCTATAAATACATGAATTTTATGAGGTATGTGAATGTGATGTAGGACTTATATATTCTACATGGATCACTATATGTTGGATTCCCCTTTACTCAATGGCCATGCCTATGCTAGGGCCATCTAATCTTATAGGTTATAATATAACATGTTATATGTTTTTATGGTTTTTCTACCATGTCAAGTTACATAACTCAAAAATTATATTGACAATAATTCATATAGAACATTATGTTACATGGATATGACACTAATATATATGGATGGAATAGACTAGTTAACACTTTTTCTATGCTCCTTTAATGTTGTTTACTTTATTATATGATAGAATAGACACTACTTTCTAATTTTGCATGGCCCTTGGCCATTATGTGTGAAAAAACTTTATTTAACATCTCTATGATATTTTTATTGGTGTGTGTGACATTTTAACATTTCCCTTATTTATGATATTATTAGTATCCTTTATATGCATCATTTGGCCTTGCTTGTGGTGACATATTCATGCCCATTATATGCAACCATTGGCATAACTGTATGAAAACATGTGGAATTATGTGACATTGTGTGTTGTGATTTTTGTGCTTGATTAGTGGTGCCATGAAACATATAATGTACTTTTACTACATACGCTAATCTAGATATGGTTACTTTATTGCATTCCTCTACTAAATATATTTGTAAAAAATAAATGTATGCTTCACATGAAATATGCCACATACATTCTTTAATTGTGTGTGTGTGTGTGTGTGTGTGTGCATGCATGTGCGCGCGTGTGTGTGTTAACATACTCTCCACATGACATAATTGTAATTGATTATATCATTATCACATGATAAAATTAACTCTTATTGTGAGATGAGTGCATTTTATGATACTTCTTGATATAACTAAGAGAAATTAGAGGAATATAAGAGCAATTATAAAAATATATTAAATATAAAGTCATGTTTTATTTTTTTACATAGGTAAGCTTAAAAAGCTTATCGAAGGGAGAAGGTTGTTACAAAACCAACCACTAATGGGTGAAACCAACATGTAAATAAAAAATAAACAAAAATATAACAAATTAAATTGCTTTAGATCATAAATGATCACAAAAAACTCCTCTTGATCCAAAGGGATATAGAAATATTGAAGCAATGAACTATGAGTCATCCATGTATACACTGCTACAACTATAACTAGTACATTGTGCATCCTAGACTAATCAACACCCTGATCATCCCCACACTAAAGTAGAACAAGATCATGCCCTATCCAACTACATCGATACTCACACATAACCCATCCAATAAGTGATTTCCCTGGTATTATGTATAAAACATCTCAAATTGATATAAAAAAATCACTAACATATCTTGTAGGCATTTTCTCAACACTAACAATGCTAGAAAATCAATGTTAACTCATACCAAAACCACTGATGACTGATTGAAATCTAATATGAAATTTCTTCTCCCCCTATCAGAAGAGAGGTGAGAAGCCATGCAATAAATAAACCAAGTATAAACCAATAAAATTCTCCACATCAAAGATCATATCAATACTAGATCTATGAAATCAAAGTACACAAGCTAAAAAATGCTACTACATCAAATCCCAATCTTGAGCCTAGAAACTTGCATAAGATGGGTGTGTTATAATCTTATAATATATAATCATCAACTGTAGAGCAAGAAACTTCATATTCATCCCATCCATCAAAATAATATCCAAAATAATAGCCAGAAAAGTGACCATAGTGACTGAAGTGATCAATAATGTTTGCTTCTACCTTCTGTCGATGTCGAGAGGACATCATTTTGGAGGGGCACTCTATAGATATGTGTCCTATGCCATCACAATTGTATCATATTCTCTCATATCCACTAGACCTAGAATAAGAATAGTCACATGAAGAAGAATGCCTATGCTTGTGATTATGTCCATGTGAATGTTTTTGGTGATGCTCATGCTTTGAATAACCAGAGTGATGCCTATGATTCATAGAACTAGAATGATCCCTATGTCTAGAATGATGCTTATATATGGAAGTGTGTCATGGAGAGTGTTTTTATCTCTAAAAGTGCTTAAAAGAATGTTTTTTGTTATGCTTATATAATGGATTGCCTATTTTGGTATAGTGGGTCTCCTCCATGGATGTACTCTTATTCCTTGCAAATTATCTCTCATGCTAAGTTAATAACTCATAAATAAAGTCAAATGTAGCATCGTTAAGCTTATCATAAAGCTTTAACATTTCAAAAAAAATGGTGTATGTAGAATTAATACCATTCAATGTGATAGAAATCAACATATCATCATCAATTTTACCACCAGTTGTACAATATTCTTATTTAAATGTTTTCATGTGAGAAATATATTTAGATACATCTTCATTATCTACCAATTTATTTTTCAATTGTTGCATAAGAAGGTCAATCTTCTTGTATGAAATTTGTTTATCATATAGATATTTTAGTGCTTTCCAAGCTTTCCATGCACTAGTCTATGCACTAGTCTTAACTGACTCAATATGAATGATTACCTGTTCAGTGCAAGATGATTTCAAAAGTGCGAGTACACATTTGTCATGTTTTTGATATTCAATCAACTTTGTAGCTTTAGTTGGTGGTGTGGTTTATTTCTTAGTGATTTCTCATAGGTCATTAAAAATGAGTGTATTTTCCATGTTCCTACTCTATTCTTTGTAATTTTTAGGTGACAATTTACCATTTTAGAAATCAAACTCATAATTTTTGCCTTGATTCTAAAGGAACAAGTCAAAATAAGATAAGGGAATACTATTTTGAGGTTTTGCCTTTACGTTCAAAAAATAATTTTGAAATATAAAAATTTCTTGGGAATTGTAAAAATAATGCACCTTAAAACCCATATTAAACCTTTATATCACCAAATTTACCCTTATTACTCCATTACAAAAAATAACGTCAAAAAAAGATTTTGACAAAATAAATTAATTTCAATTGGATTTTAATCCTAGAATTTCATTTAAAAGATGATACAAATGGATAATATTATATATCTTTTCTTTTTAGGATGGAAAAATAATAATAATAAAGAAAAAAATACATTCAAAATTTAATCACTCCATGTAAAAACAAACTCTGGGCTTTTCACTCATATGTGTGGAGGACCCCACTCATCAATGCAAAGAAAGGAAAATAAATAAAACATAATTTAAAACCATTTTTTAAGAAAACTCTACACATATGGCTTATGCACACACCACTTTAATTTATAATCTTGATATTATCAAATCATGCAATCCTAGTGTTGAGGTAGATGCTACTCAAAAATACTTCCCTTGTGTTATCAAGGTATATCTTGTTCATCGCCAATACATAGGGAGCTCATCAAATTTATATTATTATGATTCTCTTGGTAGGATCTGCTACAATAATCCTTGATAGAAGATGCCAACATTAATGTTATGTCAGATGACCACACATCTGTAACCTTGCCATCATATTATTTCTTTGAGAGAACCTTAGGGGCTATGTGTGCAAGCATTCTCACAGTGGATTTAGGTTGAGAATGGAAAAAATATGACTTTGAATAACCAAAGTTACAATTCTTGAGATGAGGAGTTGGACTTCCATCCAACAATGTGTTTTCCAGTTTCAAATATTAGTGACAAATTTGTAGATGCATAGAAGACTACCACAGTTTAGAGTTTGAGTAGCATAGAAGTTTTCCAACATGATTGTTAATTAATTTTCCATGCTCAGTCATGATTATAGAATTGAAAGAATTTACTCTTCACTAGGCATGCCATCGGATGCATCATAGAGAACCTTCTCTCAATCCAAATCAGTCCATACCTACTTCTCTCAATCCTCCTATCTCATGCGTGGCTCTGATACCACTGATATAACTAGGAAAAATTAGAGGAATATAAGATCAATTATAAGAATATATTCAATATAAAGCTATGCTTCATTTTTGAACATAGGTAACCTTAAAAATCTTACAAAACGGAGAAGGTGGTTACAAAACCAACCATAAATGAGTGAAACTAACCAGTAAATAAAAACTAAACAAAAACATAAAAAAATAAATTGCTTTGGATCATAAATGATCCCAACACATTCCTCATATCAAAAGGTGGGAATCATAGTAGACTTGTCTTAGATTTTCAAGCCTCCATGAATTAAAAAATAAGATTTAGAATAAAGTAAGTATTCAAACAAATATAATACATGTTTTCAATTATTCAAAGTAATGCAAAATTATATTCTATAATAATTTTTTTTTCCAAAGATTCAAAGTAATTTATAAATCAAATGCATGGCATATATTGGCACATTGATACATATTATGGGGGAATACAATGTTCATGTGCACTAACATTTTTAAGACTCAAATTAAAAAATAATACATACTTGAATGCATATATACATGCATATGAAAAATAGTTATAAGATCAAATTTATAGGTTACAACTACACTTACAATTAAGTTTGTCATGCTATATGATTTTGGCATAGTTGTAAATGGCATGATGCTTGTTCATGCACATTTTCAAAAGTTCAAAGTTGAAATTTCAAAGATAAAATGCATGATATGTTTTTTTACACATTTTCAAATATTAAAGAATCATGATACTTGTTCATGCAGATCTTTAAAAATTCAAAGTTACAATTTCAAAGGAAAAAAATGTTTATTTAAATTCAAATCTATGGGTAATTAGGTTTGATGGGGGAATGAATATTATTCATTCCATTTTGATAATTAAAAATATAATCTAGATCTATCTACAATAGTGTGATTCAATTTGTTATGGGTAATGTAGGTTTGAGTGTAGTGACACTCAATGACTATATAATTACTTCTAATGAACCCATTTTTTTGGTTATATATTTTGTTTCATGTTATGGGTGTCCAAATATAGTGACATATAATGGCCTTGGCATCACTTCTAGAAATACCATTGTGGGGTCATATTTTTGGAACAATACATTGGGTAATATTCTAAATTCATGAGAGTTATAATAGTTCATATTTCCAACTCAAAGGCATGATTAGTTATTCAAAATTAGGACTTAGTCATCTCAATTTTCAAAATTTTCAAATTATTAAGGTGATTCAACTAATAAGCATAGATCTCCATCATTAGTTATAGGTTACAGATAAATTTGATTTCATCTCCATATAGTTTTACTAATTCCTTTATCTCTTTTGAAATTTCAATTTCAAAAAGTTCATATTTTTCAATTTTAAAAATGGAAAAGTGACTAACTCATGTGTTGTATTAAGATTTTTTAAATTTGAGTGCTTGAAAAAATTGTATTAACCTCTCAAATAAAAATTATGGTGTACACATTCAGGTAAAATTCTTTCTCCTTTACTCTAAAAATTTCATTACTTCATAGGTACTTGGTAATGTTAGTTCTTGACACATCCTAAACCAAATGACTTGCACCCAAATATAGGATTCTTGTTTTCCATTCCTTTAATCCATTTGTCTATATGTAGGCTCAACCCTTTTTTTTTCACTACTATACAAAATATTCAAATTCAAATTCTCAAACTACTTAATATCACCCTATTTATAACTAGTTAAGAATAGTTGGACCTTATCTTTCGGGTTTGATCTACACTAGGTGAAAAATAATGTTTTTGTACTCCTATCCAATTAGATAATTCATATCTCACACCAAATAATGGATAGTTTCCAAAATTTAAATCATTATTTTTGGTTTTACAACATGTTTCACAAGGTCAGATAAAGGAAATTATTAAAAGCTTCACCTATAAACACACATCAAAATTCATTCATCCTCCCCACTTACTAATCACCTAGTTCAATATTAAACATTATTATACATCAATAAAATATTCCCTATTCTCTCAAAAATCAAGATCACTCAAAAGGAGCATACATAAACCAAGTATAAATCATATCAAAACAAGGCAAGAGCTATCATTGTTAAGTATCAAAGTTTTTTTTAAATGCATACAAATAGTCAAGGAGAATAATTGAACAATAAATCTAGGTGGGAGAAATTTGTGGGCTTTATTTCCATCCATAGATAAAATGGATGATTGAGTTCAGCTCAACTAACTACACTCCCCTCTCATTTGAAAATTGCCAATCTCTCAAAGTGCACTCAAGGTCTCAAATATAAAACAATATAAATAATGATTTTTACATAGCATAATACAAATTGTGATACCTCAAATTGTTCATTAGGTATAGGTGTAAAAGGTTACTAGTAGAATTTTCATAGCAATAAATTGGGATACGTCCATGGTCAATGGACTTAATTATATTATGCTTATGTCATCTTGTAGTGGTTTTGTCTAGAAATACTCTGCAATTTTGGTTTTCATCTATCATCATCCATTTTATGTTTAATTTCTCTTTTATATAATTTATTTGTTATATCCAATTGGGAAAAGTCCATGGTCAATGCACAATAATGTTATTATTCACCTATCCTACAATCGTTTTGTCTAAAATCAATTTAATATTTTGTTCTTTATTCATAACATGCATAGCCACATCTTTTGTCGATTTCCTCTTTTAGATATCTAAAACAATCAAAATAAATTTATATTTAA
This sequence comes from Torreya grandis, assembly GCA_037957365.1. Lineage (NCBI taxonomy): Eukaryota > Viridiplantae > Streptophyta > Pinopsida > Cupressales > Taxaceae > Torreya > Torreya grandis. The sequence continues at coordinate 4,871,019 of JARHVA010000370.1, read as the reverse complement.
TCTAAGTACATTTCTTCTTTATGTTATATATATATATATATATATATATATATATATATATTTATTTATCAATTGTTAATTATTTTACATCTTCAAAATTATGATATAATCTAGTTTTACACCTATAATCATAGAAAAATTTATTGTTTTATCAAAAATATGTTAAAGCATGAATAAAAAAATATTTTATTTAGAGTTAAAGATACATCCTCATGAATTTATCTGAAGGACATCATAAAGGAAAATTAGTATCGATAAAATTGACTACATGAGCTAGAAATGTTGAATGATATATGTATATAGGTTATTGAGTGCCTCAAACCATATCAGAATTGCATTAAGAAAGCATATAGAAAGAAGATTATAAATTGGGAATTTTAAATTGGTGACTTGGTATTATAAGAGAATCAAAATAATATCAAATCCATTTGTAATTATTGAGAAGTTTGGAAGAAGGGTTTATAATTTGGCTTCACCTAAAATGAAAATTATGAAAAATCCAATGTTTATCATTCGGCTTCACCTAAAATGTAAACTATGAAAAATAAAATGAAAATAATGCACTTATGTTAGTTTTGAATGTAAAAATATTAGATTAAAAAATATTTAAAAAGATATAAAACATTCAAAATATATAAAAAATTAAAAAAAAACTTTGACCTATGCATGACATGTGTGTCTAGTTTATAAAATTCATTTATGACTTATCACATACATGGTAGATTATATATTTAGTTTCTCTATGCACATTTGTTTCACATTATACATGAATGGTATGCAAGACATATATGTTATACATGGCATGGAATTTCAAATGCAAGATATTCCTACACCCAAAGGCTACCTTCCTACATTGAGACCATGATTACACTAGGATTACTAAAACATTTTCAAAGGTTACATATTTATATGACCATTCCATTGATCACATTGAGATACTTACATTGATTATATATTACTTTATCTTGTGTATTATACTTATTTTGCATATTCTAGGGATACTATATTTTACTGTGTGATGATCACATATATTTATTATGTAGATTAGCCTTGTTTTTTTTATGCATGATTGATATTTTTTATGTTACATGTTTTGATCCTTGATTGTGTATTACATTATGCAACTCTTTATATATGTGGCTTTTGTATACAAGGGAAAGTGAAGCTAATCTACAAATTAATCCTAGCTCGGAGAATATAAATCACACTCACCCTTCCACTTATTGGTACATTTAGATAATTTGGGTTATGACCAAGGTGGATCTGCAAGACCTAACCAAGGGGTTCCTTACCACAACAATATCACTATAGAGGGTTCTAAAGCCTCTAGTTAAGCAACACCATGTAATAACCCTAGCTAGGTCCTATGTTTTATATATTAATAAAGTAAATGTAAATTAAAGTAAAATCTAATCTAGTGCTCACCAAAGCTTGTGGCATAAAATGTGGGTAATAAACATAAAATTAAACATGAATATAAATCAATGTACATGAAATCCCAATACATTGAGAGAGAAGCATATAAGCTAATAAATACAAGTATATCTACTTTAATAAGAAGGAACAAGAGTTAGGAATACTTACCTTTGAAGATGAACTCACCAAGCCTCAATCTCTCCTTTGGCCAAGGTGATTCATAAGAGGTTATTTTGGTATGTAAGGATAACAAGGATAGTCTATCTTTAGGATACATGATTTCTCTATGCATCCATAAGACTTCTCCAAAAGACAAGATCTGTATCTTCAAGTGTAATATTTGTTAGGAATGGTAAAGGTATTCTAACCCAAGATTCTAAAGTGTTAACAACAAAAACATCACTCAAGGAAGATGTAGATAAATGAGATGCAAAACAAATCAAGTCAAATGTTATTTATAATGAGATGCTAGTATAATAGGAATCCCTTGCATAAGTAGGCAAGGCAAAATAAATAAATATCCTAACTAAGTAATGTGAAATAAATATTCACATAGGAAAAACTAGAAAAATGATAAAATACTTATATATAACTAGTAAATATGAAAAATACATACTATAACACCACCCCTCAAGTGAAGCCATGGGATAACAATATCCAAAAAATAAATAGTGACATATCCATTGTATGAGTCCCAAAAACTAGGCCCGATAAGGTACACATGTACAATATGTATCCATCAAATGAAGAAAGAATATGTACTCGTGAACACCCCCAAAAGACAACTTATAAAACACTAAGAATTTCATGTAACTCAAGGAAATGAGGTGATTCAAAAGGCTTCATGAATATGTTTGCAACATAATGTTGATTCAAAATGTACTCTAAGATATGAAATCCATCTTGAATGTGCTAATGAATGAAGTGCATATGTACCTCAATGTGTTGGGTCCACTGGTACTCAACTGGGTTGTGATATATGTGAATTGCACTCTAGTTTTCACATCAAAATACAATGGGTGAATCTTGTGTAAATCCAAACTCTATCAATAACTGACAAAGTGAAAGAAACTACTAACTCATTATAACTATTGCCCTATCCTCATCCTCAATAAATGAAAGTGAAATATCCTATTATTTCTTATACAACCAAGTAATATGTTAAGAACCAAGACAAAAAATGTATTAAGAAGTAAAATTCCTATCATCAAGAGAACCTACCCAATCTGAATTAGTGTACCCAACCAACTGAGTAGAACCCATAGTGTAGTGTAATATAAAATGAATAGTGCCTCATAGATATCATAAAATCCTCTTGGAAGCTTTCCAATGACTATCATGAGGTTCATGTGCAAACCTAGATATAAGCCCAAATGTAAATGAAATGTTAGGGTGAGTATGGGTCAAATACATAAGACTCCCAAACGTTTACCTATATAATGTAGGATCATAAAGTGGAGTAGTACAAGTGGAAATGAGATTGAAAAGGAGGAATTTGCTTGCAATCAACCATGTTAAAACACTAAACAAAATCAAGTGTGTATTTTTATTGACTCAAATAAATCCCTGTATTTGATTGAAATCTATAAATCAAGGAAAAAGTGCAAAATACCAAGATCTATCATGTCAAACTATGCTGCAAATCCTCACTGAATAGCTTGAATCTAAGAAGAGGAGCTTCTTGTGAGAATCAAATCATCAACATATAAGACTATTATAACAATGTCCTCCCAAATACACTAAATATAAATGATGGTATTAGAATGGTAGTGGATAAAGCCAGTGGAGATTAGAAATGAATCCATATTCTCATACTAAGATTGAGGGGCTTATTTTAGACCATAAAGAGACCTCATAAGTAGATAAACAAGAGAAGAATCATGAACAAACCTAATAGGCAAATCCATATATATTTCATCATGCAATTATATATGTAAGAGATCACTCTTAATGTCTATCTGATACATTAGCCAACCTTATGATATATGAAGACAAAGTACAAGGTGAACAAAATCCATCTTGGAAATAGATGTAAAAGTCTCAGATTAGTCAATACTTAGAAAAATGAGACATTAGGCTTGGTTCTAGACCAAACCTCCTCTAGAGTCAAATGCTCAAGTGTTATATGTGGTATGTGGTTCTAAATATAGTTCACACAATTAAATGCCTCTCCCTAATAGATAGGTGGTAAATCCCATGAATGAATTATGCAGTTAACCATCCCCTTAAAATTTCAATTCTTTAATTTTGATAAGCCATTTTAATGTGGATTATGTGTAATAGAGTGTTGGTGAATAATACCATGGTATACCAAAAAAAAAACTCTTGATAAAATTAATCCTCCCCATTATCTATATGAATATTTTTTTATGCAACTAGAGGACTATTTCTCGATCAAAGCCTTAAATAGTTTAAAGTAAGAAAAGACATCACTTTTTTACTTGAGGTAATAAAACCAAGTATGCATTGAGAAATATCCCACATTAGGTGAACCATGTTAAACTTGATCTTCTTATTTTGCATGTTTATTATTATTATTATTATTATTATTGTTATTATTATTATTATTATTATTATTATTATTATTATTATTATTATTATTCTGTGAAATTGTTCTGTATCAATTTCTATATTTATTCCTAACAAATGGTATCAAATCTTTAGGTTATATTTGTTTAAGTGTTGAATCACAAGAAGGGTTATTAGTTTAAGTGGGAGCTATGGTTGATGATCATAGATCAAAGGTTGAAAATTTTAATAGATAGAATTTTGGTATATGGAAGATGTAGATGGAAGATTACTTGTATTAGAAGGACCTATATGCTCTGTTGGGAGGAAAAGTAAAGAAACTAGCGAGTATGATAGATGAGGCTTGGGATATGCTTGACAAGAAATCACTTGGGGCCATTATGTTATACCTTACATCTTGATCGCATTTAATATATCATAGGACAATACCATAAAAGGTCTCATGAATGCATTAGGGAAGTTATATGAGAAACCCTTTTCTTCTAATAAAATATTTTTAATTAAAAATTTATTTAATATGAAGATGTCTAAAAATGGTTCAATTTCTGATCATCTAAATAAATTCAATATAGTTATGAGTATGCTAAATTCTATAAAAATAGATTTTGATGATGAAGTTAGGGCTTTTCTTATTTTGTGTTCCTTACTAGAGAGTTGGAATAGCTTAGTAATGGCTATGAACAACTCGATATCTAATAATTCCAAGTTAAATTTTGAGGATGTCATTAGAGTAATCTTTGGTGAGGAAATATGATAGAAAATATTTAGGGAGACTTATACTTTAGGTGATGCTTTGGTGATAGAGAGTAGAGGGAGACAGAATTTTAGAGGAAAAGGAAACAATGAAAAATCAAATGGTCCTGGAAGGTCAAATTCAAGGGCCAGGATGGTATGATAGCACTATGAAAAGATTGGGCATGTGAATAAGGATTGTTGGTCTCTTCAGAATAAGAACAAAAATTAGGAAGACACCAAGGAGGTGAATGTGGTGATAGGTAATGTTTGTCAAGATGCATTAATTCTCTCTGTTGACAATATTGATGAGTCTTAAGTTTTAGATTTAGGGGCTTATTTTCATGTTACACCATATAGGCATTATTTTATTGATTATGTTCAAGGGAATTTTGGAAAAATTTACCTTAGTGATGATGAGCCTTGTAGCATAGTAATAAAAGGAAGTGTTTAGATAAAGATGTAGAATGGGAATAGTTGGCTACTAAAGGATATCAAGCATGTGCCTAAGTTGATATAGAATGTGGTATCCATAGGATAGCTAGGTAGTGAAGGTTATATGGTGACATCTACAATAGATTCCTGGAAGGTGACCAAGGGTGCTCTTGTGGTATCAAGAGGTAAGAAAGTTGGTACCCTATATTTATCAAGTAGTGTTAATTATTATAATTTAGTTACTACAGATGCAAATGTAACTTTGTGGCACAAAAGGCTTGGCCACATGAGCCAAAAGGGTATGAAAATTTTGAAGGATCAATTACTTTGATTGAAAGGATCTGATTTAGATTTTTATGAAGATTGTGTGTAAGGAAAATAGAAAAGGGTAAAGTTTCTCAAGGTTAGACCTATGAGGAAGGAGAATAAGTTAGAGTTGGTTCATTTAGATGTATGGGGGCCAACTTAGGTATCTTATATTGGTGGGTCATCTTATTATGTCACTTTTATTGATGAAGTAGCTAGGAAATCTTGGGTGTATGGCATTAGTAGAAAATATTATGTGTTTGATATGTTTAAAATATGGAAAGCCTTGGTTGAGAATGAAATAAGTCTCAAGTTAAAATGTCTTAGGTTAGATAATGGTGGGGAATATTGTAGTAATGCATTATTTGATTACTATTCAAGGAATGGAATTCATAGATAGAGGATGGTTCCAAGAACTCCATAGAAAAATGGAATGTCAAAAAGGATGAATAGGACTATCATGGATAATGTTAAGAGCATGAGGTTACATGCATGACTGCCTCTTCAGTTTTGGGTAGAAGCAGTAAACACAATAGTATATATGATAAATAGAGGTCCTTCATCTGCTTTGGATGGAGACATACCTGAGGAAGCTTGGTCTAGTAAGAAGGTTGATTATTCATTTCTTATAATATTTAGTTGTGAATCCTTAATTCATATTGATAAGGATGATAGGACCAAGTTAGAGGCTAAGTCTAAAAAATACACCTTTATTGGTTAGGGTGAGGATGACTTTGGTTTCTAGATTTGGAGTCTTATAGACAAGAAAATATTTAGGTCTAGGGATGTTTCCTCTAGTGAAAAAGTCATGTATAAATAGTAGTTGTAGGATCAAAAAGAGGATTCTAGAAAAAAGTACATAGTACTAGAGGACATTGCAGATGATAAAGTGTTCAAGCAACCATTTCAGGCACCTACTCCACAAAAACCCCAAAATCCTTTGGTGAGAAGGTCTTCTAGGGTAATAAGGGAACCTAAACATTTTTCTCCATCTCTTAATTATTTATTACTCACTAATAATGGATATCTAGAGTGCTTTGAAGAAGAAATACAAGTAGATGTCAAGAAGAAGTGGGAGCAAGCTATGGATGAGTAGCATCAATCTCTCATGGAAAATCAAACTTGGGATTTGGTCACCCCATCTAAAGGTAAGAGGGTATTATAAAAAAAGTGGGTACATAGAGTTAAATAGATGATTAAGGTAAGAAAATGTATAAGGCCTGGTTGGTGGTAAATGGGTTTGCACATAAGAAGGGAATTGATTTTGATGATATTTTCTCCCCAGTGGGAAAGATGACTTCTATTAGGATTGTTCTTGGGATAGTGGTAGTGGAATAATTGCATTTAGAGTAGTTAGATGTGAAAACTATGTTCCTTCATGGTGATTTGGAGGAGGACTTGTATATGGAGAAGCTACATGGATATGAATTCATAGGAAGGAATAAAATGGTGTGTAAATTGAAGAATAGCTTGTATGGCCTTAAATAAGCTCCACAACAATGGTACAAGAAATTTGATAGTTTTATGATGGAGTAGGGATACTCCAGGTGTCATTCAGACCATTGTATATGTATAAATAAGTTTGATGATGGTGATTATATTATCCTTTATCTGTATGTGGATGACAAGTTAGTTGTAGATAAAAACATGTAGGAAATAAAGGTACTTAAGGAACAACTTAGTAATTCTTTTTCTATGAAGGATTTGGGGGTAGAAAAATAAATCCTTGATATGAGAATAACTCAAGATAGAAAGTAACAAAAAATAAATTTATCCCAGGAAGAGTACATCAAAAAGGTTTTGGAGAGGTTTAGTATGCAAGATGCTAAACTAGTTGAGACTCCTTTGGTAGGTCATTTCAAGTTATCAAAGGAGTAGTGTCCCAAGATAGAGGAGGAGAGAGTCCATATGTCACATGTATCATACTCATTAGTTGTTAGTATCTTGATATATGCCATGATGTGCACTAGGCTAGATATTATCCATGTAGTGGGAGCAGTAAGCAAGTACATGAGTGATCTAGGTAGATAACACTAGAACATAGTGAAGTTGATCCTTTGGTATTTAAGAGGGACCATGGGAATAGTTTTAAGCTATGGTGGATTGGACAGAAATTTGTGTGGTTATGTATATTTAGATAGCAGGAGAAGTACAACAAGATATGTATTTAGTGTAGGTAACATAGTGGTGAGATGGATTTCACAACTACAAAAACTTATGACTTTGTCAACCATAGAGGTTGAGTATGTTTATTCCATAGAGGCAAACAAATAAATGATTTGGTTAAAGTAATTACTTGAAGAGTTAGGGCATAAGAAGGAGGAAGGGAAGTTATATAGTGATATTCATAGTGATATACATCTAACAAAGAAATTTGCTTTCCACTCTAGCTATAGAAGATTCATACCAATCAGAATCCTGTAGACATGATGACCAAGGTGGTCATAAAGGAGAAACTGAAGCTATGTCCATTTTTGGTTGGCTTTCACAATTAATAGTGAAGGGTTGAGAAGACTGCTCAAAGGAAATCAATCTTCAAGTGAGAGATTATTTTTTTGTGGAGCCTATTTCTAAATTACAATGTATTTTCAAATACTGTACATTTTAAATGTACTATACACTCTATATGTATTCTTATTGGGAAATGTTTTTGGACCCCTTTTAATGGGAAACCATTTGGGTTGATTTTGCCCATGGTTTTGGTACCCATTATTTTGTAATACCATTTTGTTTATGTATTATGTATTTATGGATATTTTGAAGGTAATACATCATGAGAACAAGGGTTTGAGAAGTAAGAATAGAGTGTGTGAATTAATGTGTGAATTTAGGAGGATTTGTTGAGCACAGCTCTAAATAATATTTGTGCATTGTAATTGTGAGAAGATTGATTTGAGAGTGGTTTATACTCTTGTGGCTTGTAATAAATTTGAGCAAGTGTTTATTAGTGGATGTAACCCACATTGGGTGAACCACATTAAATCTTGTCTTCTTATTTTTCATGTTTATTTATGTTTTTTCTACATCTCTATTTATATTTATTATTATTATGATTCTATGAAATTATTCTACATCAATTTCTATATCTATTCCTAATAAAAACTATATGAAGACCCTCTACCATAATGTGAGTGCTCAACTCCTTCACATATCTATAATTGAGATTTCCAAATCACTCATGTCAAAGCCTATTCTCAGAATTTGCATGAGAAACCAAACACTTCCATAAAGGTAGAGTGTCATCAAAACCCTCAAAATAATAGAGTCAATAACTATGATCAACAAAACCCTATGAAATAAGTGTATATGGCTCTAGTAAATCTTGAACTTTAACACCTTATGTTTTGAAAGTCATTGTCTTGCCCTAACTAAAATGACAAATCTGATAAAGTGAGAGTAGATTGGTGGTGATTTATAGAGCATATAATACATCATTGATGTAGCAACCATCTAGTTGCATGTCACCCTTCACCTTAACATGAATAAAGGAATGATATCCAACCTTAATGTTTAAAGTATAACTCAAACCAAGAGATAGAAATGACTCCTTAGAAAAATTAATATGGTTTGAAGCACTAGAATATATAACCCAATTGTCTGAAATAGGTGAATGCGATCTCCCATAAATATTAAGTGATTTCTAATGCTCATGAGATGGAGTATGGGTGGAGAAAGAAATATTTTGTTTCCTAATAGCATCCTTTAGAGCTTTCATTCTCCTAAAACACCTAGTATTTTCATGACTAGTCCCCTCACAATAGGAACATGATAGGTTAGACTTATTATTAGATTTGGAAGATGATTTGGGTTTAGATGTGTTGGCACTGGTGTTGGGCTTAGGTACATTTTAAGATGGAGGAGGATTTTTCTTCTTATTACTCTTTATTTTTCCCTTATTCTTAGGATGTGATGTTGCTAATGTTTTTTGAAAGGTGGAAGACTCGAGGTGAGATAATTTGGATTCCTCCCTAGTAAGTCTCTCAAAAAAAAATCTAGATCTATCATTTTTAATGTGACACCTAAGGCATCCATGTCAGATAAAAAGGTAGAAGCAAAGATTTGGAATAGGTCACTCAACTTACACAAAATCAAGTACCCACAATCTTCATATATCTCATCTCATCCACTCCCATTAATCTATGTCAAAAAAATTTTAAACTTAGTGAGGTAGTCTACAATAGAGGCAATGTCATTTAGATTGATTGGATTAAGGTCTACTTCAAAATGCATGGCTCTTAAGTGATCTGCTTTCCTAAACAAACCCTTTAACATAGCCTATATTTTGAATGAAGTATCACACCCATCCAAATGAAATAAAAAACTATCACTCACATAAGTTCCTATCAAACTCATACATTATTCAAACTTACATTGGTGCTGAAATTTTTCAAACTCTTGTGTAAATTGTGGTTGATTTTCATTCATTAGAGACCATAATTCTTTGAATTTTATAATTGTTTCCATTTTAGGTCTCTATGTATGGTAATTGTATGTATTCAAAGGATCACAATGGTAAATAACAGAAGTAGAATCCATGCTAGTGAATCACCAAAGAGTATAAATAATGAAAATAGTGCACAAATCGACACTAAGATAACCCTCAAAAAATTATATTAAAGACCTCTCCCCCCAATTTAGCACTTTATAAAATTAATGATTTTTTATAAAGTATTAACACCAATGGATATATAATTGAAATCCATACACTTTTGCAAAAAATAAAAATTAAATTTGAGTTATAGTTCAAAAATTAGAGGCTTTATGAATTCCCATAAATGGGCCAAAATAATATAAATCAAACTAAAAATAGATTTTAGTGACCAAATCAAAAAAGGTAGGTGTGCAACCACTCATTAGAATTGAAATTGAACACAAACTTAAAAAATTCAACAAAAGTGAAAAAATATCATCTTGGTTACCTTAGTCTGTGTAAGTGAAATATGCTTCCCTTTTAAAGAAAAAATACAACTTAATAAGGAAAATAATGAATTATCAGTTGTGTTTGAGAGGAGAAATGATGTATTACACTTATTTTTGACTAATAAGTGTGCTTCCAAGGAACTTAATGCTAGGTATAAGTGTTCTTAGGGGTTTATGAAGGTAATTCTTATCTCCAAAGAAGGTTCCAATGCAAGTTGGTCTCCAACACAGGGTAGAGATCACCCAATCCAACTCCTCCTTCAATGATTATCCACACAAATCCAATGTATAAGATATATCTCCAATGTTATACTTCCAAATAATAATGTAGACTAGATGGAAAAGATAATGCAACAAAGTCTTTTTTTATTTTTAATGTATGAGTGTAAAAAAAATAGTGTTCCACTTCCTCTCCTCTAACGCCTCCCCTCTACCAGTTAGGACACAGTACTGGAAAGAAAAAAAGATAGAAGAAGAAAAAAATGTAGTTATTCTCTTTCATTTGATCTCTTTCACACAATAGATAAGACAAAAAAATGTTGTATGAAAAGTTCAACATAGGAGTAAAATGCCAAAGAAGAAGGTTCCAATGCCTCTAGCTCTCCACACAGTAATTTTTGAGAAATTCCAATGACTACCTCTCCTCTAACACATTCTGTCCTTCTTGTAGGCAACACTTCCTCCTTGCTGGAAGATTTCATGATAAAAAATTATGCACAACTTGATGGATGATTCCAAACCAATTATTTCAACATTCCACCCTCCAAGGACAAAATAATTCAATGTTTCAATGCCTTATTCAACACAACACTCTATTCCAATAAAACCAATGATCCTATACAACCTTAAAGATCAGTCCACATAATATAAATACAAAAAAGTAATTTCCAACACCAAGATGTAAATAATAAAAAAACTAAAGCACTGCTTTTCCATCAATTTTTTTAAAATTTCAATTGACCTAGTTTCTTCAAAGCTTCAATGAAAGTGTTGGATCTAAAAGAGGGGGAAAATACTGACGATGTATGACAAGAGAAGAAATAACTACCAAAAAATTCATTAGTGTGGATGGATGCAACACATCAAATATCTAGTACTGTGTTAGGAATGGTAAAGACATTCTAACCCAAGATTCTGAAGTGTTAACAATAAAAATATCACTCAAGGAAGATGCAGACAAATGAGAAGTAAAGAAAAGCAAATTAAATATTATTCAAAATGAGATACTAGTATAATATGAATCCTTTGCATAAGTAGGCAATACAAAATAAATAAATAGCCTAACTAAGCAATGTGGGATAAATCCTGACATAGGATAAACTAGCAAAAGGATGGAATGCATAGATATAACTAGAAAACATGATAAATACATACTTTAATAGTATTTAAACCCTAAGAAATGCTACTCAAGTAGAATGGTGGATAATCAAATTCACAATATATGATGGTATTATGTATTATCTCCCTAGAAATAGTAAAAAAAATGTGTATATATAGCTTGATCTAACCCTAAACGCTTTCAAAAGTTTAGCTGATAGTGTCAACCTAATTGAACCTATATCATTAATTAATAAAAGTATATTAGGTCTCAAACTAAGTCAACCAAGGTGAATAGAGTCCCTTAACATACTAATATATTTTAAGTATAGGATCAACCTAGGTTGACATTATTTGGGAAATCTCAAAAAGATTTTTTAGATTAGATAGGGTATGTTTAAGGTGGTAAATTAATTGGAGGAGTGTGTAATAGAGGTATAAAATCTTGGGTTAGTGTATAAGAGAGGTTTATTTTGATTACAAGTGGTGGTATGGGGGACAACAATATTTTAAAATACTAATGATCTACCCATCCCTTTCCGAATGTACCCTTTAAGGCATACACTTAGAGAAATTACGACTTGATGGGTTCCTCTAAGAGATAAAAAATTATTAATTGATAAAATTTGAAAATATTGTGTGTATACATATGCCTCACTTGAATATCATCATGTATCATTCAAGTGAAACATGGGATGGTGCTTCAAGAAAATAAAATACGAACACTGGATGCTAAAGCCAAATAATTACAGTAAGAAGTGAATAAGATAAATGAATGAACATAATTGAAAAATGCATACCTTTAATTACCTTAGTGTTATAGAAGAGGAAGGAAGTGAAAGAAATTTGAATGTGTTTAATGTATGGAAAATTAGGTGAACCTATAAAAATTAGCAAAAAATTGATTTTTTTTTAAAATATACATTTAATATGTGAAATGATTCTTGTTGGCAATCCAAACCATGTTATAGTTTCTACAAAACTAGTAGAAACAAAGTTATGGTTTAAAAATGGAATTTGATTATAAATAATTGATAGGTAAATAAGTTTGAATAATAAATATAAGTAGGGTGAAAATTAATTCATTTGTCATTTTACTTTATGAGAAAATATTGTTGTGGGAGACCCATTTTGATCTTAGAGAGTGACCATGGTGAGGAGATGATAGCTATGATGTGTAAGATGCCTAGTGGTTGCGATGGGTGTAGTGTAGGTAAAGGAAGCATTAATTTTAATATTTTGATAAATTTTAATTGAAATTAAGCTAAATATAGAAGATTAGATGTTAGGCAAATTTTAGACACCAAAACTAACACTAGATAAGTTTTAGATATAATAGGGGTAGAATGGGGTACTAGGTAGGAAGATAATAGACCAATAACTACCTAAGGAATTTATGTTAAATGGTCAAACTTTTATCATAAAATAATAATAGATTTGACCTTATCAATTTAATTTTCAAGGAAAGAGAAATCTAGGGGGTGGAGTGCATAACACTGGGCTGATGTAGTATCACTAAAGCTGGCTAACTATTTATTAGTGGGATGATATAGGTGGAAACAAGGAAATGGTTGACATAGTACCTTATGGCTAATGCAGTTCATACTATGTGGTTGATATAGTCTATTGAATGAGGTTGACTATATAGCAAAAGGTTGATATAGTATGCTAAAATTAGGAAAGGGTTGATTTAGTATTAAATAGGTTGATTTCATCTATAGGATTGGGCCAATTATGTAATTGAAGGTTGATGCAGTATGGAAAAATGTGGTAGGGTTGATTTAGTATTAAATAGGTTGATTTTGTAGGAAAAGGGAAAAAATAGAGAAAAAAATTAAACAGGATAATAAAGTACTTAATATATAGTTTTTAAGAATATTTTAAAATGTATTTAATGTTAGTGTAGGTATTTATTTTCATTTTTTTTATTTTTATTATTCTTACACACATGGATTATTCCTACACATATGGATTATTCATGCACTTGAGTTAGATTTCTTAGGTGTTCTTAGATTTAGGGAGTTACTCTACACAAGCACAATGCCTTTGACCTAGTATAGTCATACACTTAATTTTGATCATGTTTTTGCCAATGTTGGTTGATCCTACATCCTTACAAGAAAGATCTAAATATTTTTTTAGCATTTGGATTGCACCATGCATTTCTACACACAATCACAATGCCTTTGACATAGTATAGTCACAACCTTAATTTCAATCATGTTTTAGCCAATGTTGGTTGATCTTATATCCCTTCAAGAAAGATATAAATATGTTTTAAGAATTTTGATTGAAACATACTCTTACTATCATCAATTTTAACTTGTTCTGGCTTGTTTCCCTTCCTTTATAGGGTAGTCATTTACTAGCTTATCTCCTATCATACAAGCTTAGATCTAAGGTAAAAAATGATTAAGGAATATTATAAGGTGAGTATTAGAGGAAGATGAGGTCCTGAGGGAGAGTTATCATCTATGTTTTGTGTGGGTAGTGTTGGTTGAATATTTTTTTGATTAGCTTACTGATAAACAAAATAGGTCTAATCATCCAAAGTAGGAAGATTGGTTGGCCAAATGTGTAGGTTTACCACATCAAAAGGGGACTAATCTCTCCTCTCATCAAGGGGAGGTTCCCTATAGATATACTATATATATAAACAGAAAATAATACTCAAGGGTAGGATAAATCATCCATCTCTCTTTTTTCAGAGATGATGCATGCAAATCAAAGGAGAAATCTTAGGGATAATGATAGAAAGCACTCATCTTCTTTCAAAAGTACCATTCAAAAAACCACAAGAATCTTCCTGGTAGTAATTGCAACATGTAACCAAGGTCGTAATAACTAACAAATTGAGATGTATCACATAGTCTCCACTTGAATTGCCTAAGAGTGAGATATGAAGGACAATGAGGGCACAAAGTCATCCCAAGGTCCTTTACATAGAAACAAAAAGAAAACACACTAAAGGAAATTGTGGGGGCATAAAGTCTCTCCATAGTTGGCTTTAGGATGCCTTTCTGACTACTTTCACTAATTCTGCTTATTGAATTAAAGGAATAGAAAATATTTTAAGGAAAAAGACATAAGAATAGTTTCCCCAACAACAAAGATATCACATCACAAAGTCTAAAAAGTCACTTGCTTTCTTATTACAATAGAAAAATATGATCAACAATCTGAGCTCAAAGTCTCAGTAATGCCTTTCAATTTGGGCAGAGTTTTGTTTCTAATAATTAGAGAGAGATCGATCCACAATAACAAGAGAGTCCCTTATATATCCTCTTCAAGAAGGACTTGGGAATAATAACACATCATGTTGCATTGAATTTTGTTAAGAAGACATGTTGGAATTTAGGGGCATTTACCCATTTACTTTTCTCAATGTAGAGAAATGGGTCACGCTATTGAAAGTTTGCATCTTTCAATATCCACCTAGTGGTCTGCTTCTAGAAACATATCTGATGTGAAAATGTTTTTGGTCATCCCTACTCTTTACGCTCCTTTTAGTGGTTGTTCCTTTTGGCCTTGGCCTTAAAGCTGTTGAATATATTCAAGTCTATTTTGGGTCAGGAAGAGCCCCCCACAAGGGTATCTACCCTTTAAGTAATCTTCAGATGGCCTTTAGGCTTCTTCTGGTGGGTCACTAAGTTATTTGGATCTTCTTTAAGGCTTTTCAAAATCAACAGCTATTCTATGAACCTTGAAATTGATGTTTGCACACCCGTCACTACATTTGAATTTCTAATAGCTAGTTTGCCATTTTTGGCATTGACGTCTTCGGGTGCATCACCCCTTGGAATTTCTTTAGCTTTCTCTTGATTTGGCCTTTTCTACTACTTGCTTCCTTTAGATTTCTTATTTTACATCCTCTCGAAGGGAAGGTGACCCTTCAGCTTTGGGGAAGTGTCCTTTAATTTGGCAACCAAGAGTCCCTCACAAGGGTACCTACCCTTTGGGGTCCTTCGATGGCCTTTTGTCTTCGGAGTCCTTCAGAGCTTTCCCAAAGACTTTTTCCATAGACATTTCCCATAGACAAAAAGATTGCAAGAATTATTTTGGTTGCTTTGTCTTTGGCCTTTGGAAATTCTTTCAGGGTTTTCTCCCGTAGTTTCCTTAAATTTCTTTAGACTTTTTGTCTAAAGGAATTCCTTTAGACAAAAGTCTGAAAGAATTCATTTCTTGCCTTAGTCTTTCCACTAGGCTTTGCTTTATTTTTTAGTCTTTGAATTGGTTCATTTACTCCCTTCCTGCCCTCTGTAAGGGTTGTTTGAGCTCTGAATTAGCCTTTTAGGTTTTTACAATGGTTCACTTTAACTTCTTAGTGTCCTTTGCAAGGGCTATTTGTCCCTTAAAAATTTTCCTTAGTCAATTTTATGTGAATCTCAAATTATGACATGTGGCAACATCTGATGTTCTTAGAAACAAAGTGAAATGAGGCTCAGAAGATGACATTTGGTAGCATATGCTAAGTTCTATCAAGTTTTTGCTTACTACCCTCCACAAGGGTTCTAGGCCTTAGTTCACCACCCTCCACAAGAGCTATTTGATCCTTTGGCTTTGGGGCAACCCCTTGAACCTATCGATTGAACCAACTGATTGAACCAACTTTGGTTCAACAGTTCAATGGTTTATTCCCTTTGACCGCTTAAACCAAGATTCTTTGAAACACACCTCATTAAACCTAATAAACCTTAAACCTTGAACCTATTCAACATTTAAACCAAAGTGGTTCAATGGTTCATCAGTTCATTCTTTTTATTTGGCTAAGTCCTTTTGATCTTTTTGAACCAAATGCATTGAACCATTTGGTCGTTGAACCTGCTGAACCTTGAACCAAAATGGTTCAATGGTTCAACAGTTCAATGATTTAAGTGTCAAAAACTTGTTCTTTTGATTGAACCTACCTATATAAGCCTTTGAACCTATTGAACCTTGAACCTTGAAGCGGTTGAACTCTTGCTGCTAATGTTGAACCTTTGAACTTGTTAAACCCTTTGAACCAAAATAGTTCAAGGTTCAATGGTTCAATGGTTCAATCCTTGCTTAGAAGCTTGCTGATGAACTCTTTTGGTTGAGCCTTGTCATTGAACCAACCTTGATATCACCTAAGTGTTGAGAGCTTGCTTCTTTCCTGCAGAGTCCATAGAAATCAACCTATGAAGTTTGTTGAACTTGGCCTATAGAGTCCATAGATTTTATTCCTATAGAGTCTGTAGATTCAAGCCTAAAAAGTTCATAGATTTAAGCCTATAGAGTCTATAGATTTAAATCTGCAAAGTCTGTATATTCCTGAGAAGCTTGAAAAAAATGAGAAATTTGAATGCTTAGAACAAATTTTGAGAAGGGAAGAAATTATTTTGGTATGAGGAACCAAAATAGTTCAAATGTTGTCTCAAAAATGAGTTATATTTTTAGGGGACAACAACTAGCTCTAGTTGGGGAACTTATATCAATTGTAAAAAAGAATTGAGAGGAGTAAAATCCTGAATCTACAGTGTCTTCATGTGTACCATTGGGCTATAGATTCATGTTACCCAGAAATAGAAGGCATCAAAAATGGAAATAAACAAAATAAAATAGAAATAAAAACTATACAAATATACATATGTACAGATGTAATAATCTAATACATTAAGAGTTGAAGTGTTTCAAATGCTACTTCCTGAGAGGTAGTGAAAATAGTGCTCTATCTTGATAAACCAACAAGAAGACATTATGTCTCTAGAAATGGTGACAAGCGAATGGAACTCTCCACCAGGAAACTAATTTTTTGCATCTTCCTCTTGGTTTTTTCTTCTTCTTGCCCCATGGCAGGATGTGGTCTTCAATTTTAAAGCCATAACTCCTTACTTTCTTGGTGAAGGGTTCCTTTGCCTTATTTTGATTTGCAGCAGCATGGTCCATTACCATAGTTACTTGTTTTTTTGGTTCAGTCCAGCACATGATTGGATTGTCCACATCAAACTCCTAACAAACTATCAGCTTAGCATCTCCTTTGATGTGAAGGAGTTTGATCTCTTCATCTTGATCAATCTTCAATTAAAGCAACAAATATTCACATCCAACTATGTTTTTGGTGTTGTTGAATTGCAATTTGCATGAAGGAATAATATCTCCTTGAGGAGATATCAACATAGTCCCAACTCCATCATTGGTGGAAGAATTGCTACCATTGAATTCTAAGATCCAAGCATCATCAGAAGTTGATTTTTCTTTAGACTTTCCTTCATTAGAGAGGGAAGATCCTTCCTTATTTATACTGTGCCCTACTAATTCTCCTGACATCTTGTTTGGATCAATTCTTAGATTGTTAGCTACAGGACTTTCATCTGTAGACACATGAACATTCTTTGTGGTCAAGAAATAATTACCCCTACCTGAAGACTCAAATAGAATTTGTGCTGTAGGGGCTGATGTTTGGGTGACCATGTATTTTACCTCTTTTTTAGGGAGCAATCTCTTCATTACACCTTGGACAGGGATCCTTGCCTCAGATAGGTCCATGCTTAATTCTCCTCCCACGTCCTTGCAAAAGTTTCATCCAAACAAAATGCCATAGGATGCTAAGACGTTAGCCACCAAGATAGTCATCTTGATTCTCTTGTTTGGAAAGGCTACAAATGCAAATTGGGCATCTTTGATTTACCCCAACAATGGTACTTATTTGTTTTCCATGGAGAAACATCTCCCAAATGTCTTGGTCAGTGTGAGGCCAAGAGATTTAGCTACTTTAACAAGCATGACATTGTCAGATGCACTTGATTCTATAATACAATTACTTATCTTGTGACCATTTATTAATAGGGAAACATAGAAAGGTTCTATTTTCCCAAGGGCAGCTGGAGGAGTAATGACAAGATTATTCAAAATGGGTATGTTCTTTGGTGAATCAGGAGTTACCTTTTTAGCT
The DNA here is from genome assembly GCA_037957365.1 of Torreya grandis. NCBI lineage: Eukaryota > Viridiplantae > Streptophyta > Pinopsida > Cupressales > Taxaceae > Torreya > Torreya grandis. The sequence goes on along the minus strand of JARHVA010000370.1, from coordinate 4,852,451 downwards.
TCTTGTCCTACAGGGATAATTTGGTTCTTGACACATTAGATCAACTTATCCAATTGATCAGGATTGGACTGAAAATATTCAAATTTAGACATTTGAATTTTGGTTTTCTTGACATGATCAATTATGTCAAATGGCTGAATTAGACTAGGAATAGAGGAAAGCATTTCAACCTTTTGGGTTTTAAGAGGGATGGGAGGAGGGCTAGTTTGCGAAATTTAAGTAGAAGGTGAAGGTGAAATTGATGTACTTAATTTTTGGGTGATCACTAGATCCTTTAACTAATAAGGCAGAGTGATTCCATGATTAGCAATCGTAATTGCTAGTTGAGGTTGCTCCTCTATCTTCTTTTTATCAGCTTGCTAGACTGATTGGTTCTTGGACCTAGTAAACACTGCATATGATCCATCAAAAGCTTCTCCTTTACTTATGGGTTCATCCTGGTAGTTTAAGAAACCAAAGTGGGAGTCACCAACTAATTCTTCTTGATTTTCTATGAGGATATTAGCATCATTTTATTGATTCAATTCAGGCTGGAAAGAGAACTGTGATTCTGCTTCAAGATATCCCATTGTTGAATTGGTTGGAGGAGCTTTCAAGGCAAGTTTCCCTTATGGGGGAGGAAGATGATTTTGTTGCCCTTGATTCCTAATAGCATTACCCTAATATGATTTATTTATAAATGTCCTTCTTGGCATATCTATGTATGAAAGAGCAGAAGACATTCCTTGCACCATTTTTTTTTGAGAGCAAGCAACTCATTTGCCAACTTCTGCACTATTGGATATGTGGTGCCTATAGATGAATATTTAGAAGATGATGAAGGTATATTTCTATTTGGATCTCTTCTTATCTTCCCTGCTAAGATGAGATCATCTTATACCTCAGTGGCCAAATGTTGAGCTACAGCAAGATCTATTTGACCAGCATGTCTCAAAAGAAAACTTACTTCAGGTAACTGAGAATTAATGAAGAAGCATTTGAGATTCTCAGCTGTAGGTTGAGCAATTATAGGAATTTTGTTCCTCAATTTTTCAAACTTGGCTATGAAGTCCCTCATTGGTTCATGAGGTTCTTTCTTCATCTATGTGAGTTGAGCTAGAAGTGCATGTGCATCTTCTACAAGTTTGAATCTGGCTTCAAACTTAGCTTTGAGGGTATTCCAATCAGTTATTGACTGGGCCTGTAGATGATAAAACCAATCTGTAGCATCACCTTGTAATGTTTCTACAAATAAACTGACTGCTACATCTTCAAATTCTACTCTAATTATGCCATAGGCTATGCTGAAGGCTGCAATGTGTTTATTAGGATGAACTTTCCCATCACCATAAAATTTGGAGAAATTCTTCCTTGAACTACATAGAAGCTCATGCAGAGGTGGAGTAAGATTGAGAGGACCAAAATAATTACCCCAAGGGCCTTGAACTACCATTATATGACTATAAAAAGGAGGAATAACAAATCTCAGAGGGGTAATTATTGGCAAAGCTTTATCAATAATAGAAGTGGATACTTTGTTTGGCAATGGAGATCTGACTTTAGTAGGAGGAAATCTCTTGGGTCGTTGGGGGCAAGATGGTGAAGGAAACATATCAAAATTACTTTGCTATACCATCTCGAATATAGGGTCAACAATACCTTTAGCCCTTTGGCTTCATGTATACCTTGAATCTACCAGATTGTGAAACAAATATGAAAAAGAATTGACCTTGCTTTAGTTTGAAGCTTGAGGCTTTAAACTATGCACTCTTTCCCAATAGCTCTGGTTTTGCAGACTAGATAAAATAATAGAGGTGGAGGAAGATGGTGAGGCTATAAATGGATAATGGGTAAGACATGAAATAGAGTCACCAGAGTCTGTAATGGATAAGGGTTATAATGATAATGGGTAAGACACAGGTGATGTTTCAATCTAAAACTTGAGGTTCCAAATTGCACAAAATTATGTATATCCCCAGTGAAGTTGCCAAAAATTATTGCGTGAGGCTGGGAGGAAAATTTTAACAATGGGAAAACACTGGACTAGTTCCTTATTTCACACTGGAGTATAATGGATAGGTTATAACAATAATGGGTTATATCCTAGCAAAGTCACCAAAAATTGTTGGTTAAATATTTTGTCGATCAACGTACTGATAAACAAAATAGGTTTGATCATCCAAAGTAGGAAGATTGGTCAGCCAAATGTGTAGGTTTACCACATCAAAAGGGGACTAATCTCTCCTCTCATCAAGGGGAGGTTCCCTATAGATATGATATATATGTATATATAGAAAATAATACTCAAGGGTAGGATAAATCATCCATCTCTCTTTTTTCAAAAATGATGCATGCAAATCAAAGAAGAAATCTTAGGGATAATGATAGAAATCACTCCTCTTCTTTCAAAAGTACCATTCAACAAACCACAAGAATCTTCTTGGTAGTAATTACAACATGTAACTAAGGTCATAGTAACCAGTAAATTGAGATGTAGCACATAGTCTCCACCTGAATTGCCCAAGAGTGAGATATAAAGGACAATGAGGGCACAAAGTCATCCCAAGGTCCTTTACATAGAAACAGAAAGAAAACACACTAAAAGCAATTTTGGGGGCACAAAGTCTCTCCATAGTTGGCTTCAGGATGCCTTCCTGACTACTTTCACTTATTTTGCTTATTGAATTAAAGGAACATAAAATATGTTAAGGAAAAAGACATAAGAACAGTTTCCCCAACAACAAAGATATCACAGCACAAAGTCTAAAAAGTCACTTGCTTTCTTATTCCAATAACAAAATATGATCAACAATCTGAGCTCAAAGTCTCAGTAATGCCTTTCAATTTGGGCAGAGTTTTGTTTCTGATAATTAGAGAGAGATCGATCCACAATAACAAGAGAGTCCCTTATATAGCCTCTTCAAGAAGGACTAGGGAATAGTAACACATCATGTTGCATTGAATTTTGTTAAGAAGACATGTTTAAATTTAGGGGCATTTACCCATTTGCTTTTCTCAATGTAGATAAATGAGTCACACTATTGAAAGTATACATCTTTCAATATCCACCTGGCGGTCTACTTCTAGAAACATATCTAATTTGCAAATGTTTTTGGTCATTCATTCTCTTTGTGCTCTTTTTAGTGGTTCTTCCTCTTGGCCTTGGCCTTAAAGCCTTTAAATGCATTCAGGTCCATTTTGGGTTGGGAAGAGCCCCCCACAAGGGTATATACCCTTCAAGTGGTCTTTGGATGGCCTTTAGGATTCTTTTGGTGGGTTGTTAAGTTCTTTGGCTCTTCTTTAAGGCTTTTTAAAATCAACGGCTATTTTACAAATCTTGAAATTGGCATTCGCACACTTGTCACTATGTTTTAATTTCCAACAACTAGTTCGTCATTCTTGACTTTGATGTCTTTGGGCGCATCACCCCTTGGACTTTCTTCAGCTTTCTCTTGACTCGGACTTTTCTGCTACTTTCTTCCTTCAGATTTCTTGTTTCACATCCTCCCAAAGGGAAGGTGACCCTTTAGCTTTGGGGAAGTGTCCTTTAATTTGGTAGCCAAGAGTCCCCCACAAGGGCACCTACCCTTTGGGGTCCTTCGGTGGCCTTTTGTCTTCGGAGTCCTTCAGAGCTTTCCTGTGGACTTTTTTCATGGACATTTTCTCACAGACAAAAAGTCTGCAAGAATTGTTTTGGTTGCTTTGTCTTTGGCCTTTATAAATTATTTCAGGCTTTTCTCTTATAGCTTCCCCAAATTTCTTTAGACTTTTTTTTTGGAATTCCTTCAGACAGAAGTTTGAAAGAATTCATTTCTTTCCTTAGTCTTTCCACTGGGCTTTGCTTTATTTTTTAGTCTTTGAATTGGTTCACTTGCTCCCTTCTTGCCCTTTGCAAGGGCTATTTGATCTCTAAATTAGCCTTTCAAGTTTTTGCAACAGTTCACTTTAGCTTCTGAGTGTCCTCTGCAAGGGTTGTTTGTCCCTTGGAAATTTGTCATAGTCGATTTTATGTGGATCTCAAATTGTGACATGTGGTAACAACCACTATTCTTAGAAACAAAGTGAAATGAGGCTCAAAAGATGACATTTGGCAACATCCACTGAGTTCTGTCAAGTTTTTGGTCACTGACCTCTAAAAGGGTTCTAGGCCTTGGTTCACTGCCCTTCGCAAGGGCTGTTTGATCCTTTGGTTTTGGGGAAACCCCTTGAACCTACTGATTGAACCAACTTTGGTTCAATGGTTCAATGGTTCATTCCCTTTGACCACTTGAACCAAGATTCTTTGAAACAAGCCTCATTGAACTCATTGAACCTTGAACCTTTGAACCAAGTTGGTTCAATGGTTCATCAATTCAATTGGTTCATTCTTTTTATTTGGCTAAGTCCTTTTGATTTTTTTGAACCAAACACGTTGAACAATTTGGTTGTTGAACCTATTGAACCTTGAACAAAAGTGGTTCAATGGTTCAATGATTTAATGATTCAAGCATAAAAAACTTGTTCTTTTGATTGAACCTACCTATAGAAGCCTTTAAACCTATTGAACCTTAAACCTTGAAGCAGTTGAACTCTTGCTGCTGATGTTGAGACTTTGGACTTGTTGAACCCTATGAACCAAAATAGTTCAAGGTTCAATGGTTCAATCCTTACTTAGAAGCTTGCCGATGAACTCTTTTGGTTGAGCCTTGTCATTGAACCAACTTTGAAATCACCTAGGTGTTGAGAGCTTGCTTCTTTCCTGTAGAGTCCATAGAAATCAACTTGTGAAGTTCATTGAACTTGGCCTGTAGAGTTCGTAGATTTTATTCTTGTAGAATTCATAGATTCAAGCCTACAGAATCCATAGATTTAAGCCTATAGAGTCTATAGATTTAAGCCTACAAAATCCATAGATTCTTGAGAAGCTTGAAAAAAATGAGGAATTTGAATTCTTAGAGCAAATTTCGAGAAGGGAAGAGATTATTTTGGTCTGAGGAACCAAAATAGTTCAAATGTTGTCCCAAAAATGAGTGATATTTTTGGGGGACAACATATAGAACCATACAATCTGCTATTCTTCATCTCACTAACTTACTACTCTCCTAACATCATGTAAGGATCTATCTCTTCAACTGGTTCCCTTGATTATGCATATAAAGAACTCTATCACCTAATTTCAGACTTACACTATCCAAATTCCAACAGTGCTTACTCTAATTTCCCCTTCATTTTAACACTCTTCAATGGTGGTGATAGTTAGCTAAACCCTATGCCATTCTATGCAGAGATTAGAGTGTTTGCTTCCTCGTGGTGGCACCTCTTTTGGGACTTTATTTTTCATGATAAGTTTATATAGCTATTTATGTCATAAAAACCTAAAAAGTTATTTTATTAATTATCTTTAATAAAATAGTTGTTTTATGCTCTCAAAATGAAACTTTTCATTGCAAATCATATAGAGGTATTTAGGTGAGTTGGCTAAGACTTTATATCACCTTGGAGAGGTCAGTGGTTCAATTTTGATTCCAATGAGTGGTTGGAAAACTAGGTCCACATTATCCATAAAGCATTTTTAAAAAAAGTTCTAGTGGAATATTAATTAAATAGACCTTACAAGAAAAGGATTATGTAATAACTTTTGATCAATAGCTTCAAATTGAGCATCATATTTGTAAAATTTCATATTTTTTAATTTAACACGTATTGAAACTATTTTTTTTGTAAACACACTAAAATTATAAAGTGCCAATTTGGGAGGGTCAAGCATAATTTTAGGGGCGTGTACATATTATTATGATTCCTTCTATCTAAATTTATTTAGTTTGTTATAAACTCACATTATCTATATTAGATCTTAATTTAGTTAATTTGATCACAACCTTCAAATGTCATGCATGGAAGGCTTCCATGTCACTCACTTTATGAAATAAGAATCTCTAAAAGATAATAATGGGTATGAAATTTGAACCAGATATAGATAAGGAAAAATGGTTCAAAACATGTGATGAAATTTTTGGTTTTTTATGTCTTTCTATGTCACTAGATCTATGCTTTCAAATTGAATAAGCCAAAACACCCAAGGAAGTATTAGATACCCTAGGAAAACTTTTTAGGATGTTGGATTAAATGAGAGGGCATGAACTAGAAAATGAGTTAATTAGTCTTAACCATAGAAGTTTTGATACACTTTAGGACTACTTCACCAAGTTCAAATCATTGATATTCCAAGTAAAAAAATGTGTAATTACATTAAACCAAGAGATCACTTGGTACTTCATAGACTATGCCCTATTTTGATAAGTTTGTCATTGATTTGACTTAGGAATAAGATAAACTAATTCATATGGGTGTAATAAATTTCACTAAAGCACATGATCTAATTCCAAGACATGACACCAAAAAGGCTTCAAAAGAGAATAAATAAAACAAAAAGGATTATGAGAGAAAGATGGAACAACCCACCACCAAATCAACCAATGAGACCTCATCCTCAAATGTTAAACCTAAGAAAGAGAGGATCAAGTGTAGGTATTACATTGAAAATCATGATTAAGTAAAATGTTTGAATAATTAAGCTGACCACCTAACAAGACTTAATAAGAATAATATAAATATTCTTGAGCTTATCAAACCATCTTGATCAACCCTAGAATCTTCTAATACAAATGACAATCGTAAAGAAAAGGAAAAAGAAAAAGGTGAGAATAAATTGAAAGTTAGGGCCTTTGTTATATTTTTACCTCTGATTCCTACATGGGTCATTGAATTTGGAGCATCACACCACATGGATTTTTCACAAATGAAATTCACTTCCTTATGACCATGCGACATATCCGTTATTCACTTGGGTTAAGACACTTATACATAGGTTTTTGGGAGAGACTCTATTAAAGTTAGTGGATAAACATTCAATAATATTCTTAGTATTCCCTCACTTTCAACTAATCTCCTATCAATTTACCTAATTACTCACCTTAGTTTGTGCATTCTAATTGAGTTCACTCCAAATTCAATGTATGTTAGAATGTTTAATAGTGATACTATATTAGCAATAGGATTGGTCAATCATCAAACTTGACTATATACCTTCTCACACTTTATCCCCTCCTTTAGATTCTTCTTTAGAGTCACCTAAACTTGATGATATTTTTAATCTTAACCATATATCTGATATTGAGGACTCTTCATCTATCATATATGACTATGATAGTGATGGGGACACACTTCTACCATATTCCTTTCATCTTCTAGATATTGAGTTATTTATTGAGTCACATAATTTTGGTTTAGTTTAAACATTACAAAGAGAAGGAACTTTTATTTAGGACTCATTAGATATTAGGTAGTCTTCTAATTACTTACAAGACATTCCACATTCATTTTTTACCTCTGCTTTAGATACTCCATCATTGGATGGATAAGTTGGTCCATATATTATGAATAAGGTGAATAATTCATTTTATAGGGACCATATATTTGTTGGATATCCATTAGTGAATTGGTAAACACATTCACTATTCTAGGGTGGTTTACTCTTCACGACATCTACTACTAATCCACACTCACTCTAGAGAGCTCTTTATAGGATATAAGGTGGCTAAATGTAGTTGTAGCTTCTAGTGGGTCTTTTTAACACTTTTTCTTGTTTTTATCTCTTTTTATAGGGGGGATTTTTTTCCTATGGTTTTTCTCCTTTTCTCCAATTTATGGGAGTTTCTTTGTCATGGGTAGCTCATCAGGCCTCATTCTTAGGACTCATTTCTTTTACCCACCTAAGTTGTGTTTATGGGGGGGATACGAGGTGTGTGTGTGTGTGTGTGTGTGTGTGTGTGTAGGTATTAATTTTCCTTATTTTTTAATTTATATTATTCATACTCACATGGATTATTCCTCCACTTGAATTATATTACTTAGGTGTTCTTAGATTTAAGGAGTTACTCTTTTTTTATCATTGGCTAGTAGATGATATTCTTTGATTAGTCATTACTGACTTAGGATTTACATGCCTATTTAAGGAATTTGTGATCATTTATATAATATTTACACATTGGTTTCCTATTTTTACACCTATTTTTGAGATATTCAATCAATCTAAGTGTGTTAATTGATTTCTTTAATTATTTATAATATTCTTACTTATTTTTACTTACAACTTTTTTCTATGAAATAACTTGCTTACAAATCTATGTATTTGATGAAACCATAATATCATGGCCAATGATATCACATTTTATTATTATTACATCAGTATCTAATAAATTATATATTATTTGATATTTTATAGAGGTGATGAATAGCTTGGTGCCTAGTGGATGCATCCTACCTACCAGATTTGTTGGAGCATTTGTTAGACATGGATAGAGCTTGACTGGTTGCCTTGGGTTTTGGAGGCATCATGGAGATGAGATGGATCCCATTAAGTGTTATTCTCATTGTCATGTTCTTAGGATCAAGGGAATAATTGACTAACACTTTCTGATGTGATGTGGAGGGGGATACTATAGAAGTGGTTATCACCTTGGAAGATGTTCATAAGTTGCTTAGACTTATTATTTATGGGACACAGATGATATGTGATACACCAAAGTTGAAGGATGAGAGATGAGGATTATCCTAATGGGTGACTTGTTTAGATAGGATTTATCCTAGTCTAGATGTTAGATTATTTGATGTTTATATCACATCCATTTTGGATATATGAAATGTCATGGTAGGGGTTTTGATAGCATGAGTGTTATGTCATAAGTTGGATGGCAAGGTATCACTATACATAATTAACTTGTGCCAGTCTATCCTAGATTAGGGCACCTTGTATGATCTTGGTATTATAATTTAGGTCCATATCATGCATGAAATGTAGGGATGTTGACCTAGGGTATAAGATGATGGGCCCTATCATTTTATTGAGTGTATAGATATATGAGAGTTTCCTTATGTATTGCTAGTTGGGTTTCCCTATATAGTCAATGATAGGTTAATTTAGTTTATTAGTTGGAGGCATAACCATGTAGTATGTGACATGACCTATGTTCCATATTTGAGACTATCACACAAGGGAAAATAGTGCGATATCTTTACACTCACATTACTATTATAAGCCTAAGTTGGGAAACTATTAAAACTAGTGTGACACATGTGCAGATAACAGGACACTATACTTCATGGGTGGAACCTTATCTAATGGATCATGTACCTAGATAGTTGGGAATACCACATTTAATAACCCCTCTTGTAGTTCCTAATTATTGGACATGACATGCTAGAGAACTTAGAGGGAGAGGAGGCACAGGGTGCCCATCAAGATACCTATTATTAGGCCTTGATGATCAATACCATGGAATGGTTAGGCATTGAAATAGTAGATAGTGATGCATATAGGAGATGATACCATGGATGTGGATATGGGATATGTGGTAGAGCATTAGGTATAACAATAGAGGTGATAATAGCTACTGTGAACTCATTAGATATGGAGACACCATCGACGAAAGGATACATAGGCATTATCTATTGCACAAGGGGATCCTATAATGGTCATAGGACATAATTGATTTATAAAGAGGCCATTGAGGAGGGGACCATGATGACATGAGGTGGTGATTCCTAGTTTTACATTTGTGTAGAGGTAGTCAATAGAGGAGGTGATCGATAGGTGAGTGGATGGGGAAACTATGGTCAATAATACTAATACTAGTAATAAATGTTTTAATTTAGTTTAATTGTTTGATATAGAACACCAGTTTCATCATTTTTATGATAAATAAATGATTTAAGATATGATGTCTGATGTATATTTAGTTTTTAGTTTTGAAAATATTACTACTATAGAGGAGATTAGATAGGGATCCCTAATTGTGTCTATGCACCATGATATTTTTGATGGGGTGCTATCATATTATGACCCCAAAACTTTGGTGTATCCTATTGTTAGATCTACCCTAAATATGCTATTTGGTTTAGACTAGTGGGAGATGATACGTGATAATTTTAGGCATGAGGCGGTGGTTGGAAGACACCTATAGGGGTAAGAGTTGGAGAGTCTCAAGCTTAGCATGATTTAACACAAGAGCAATCCATTCCCATGGTGACTAATGTCGTTCCCAAAATCTGTCACTAGTTTTTGTGGACAACATGTCGGCCATTTTGGTCCTGCAAGCCAAAATAGTCTCTTTCTTTCTCAAAATGTTTTGAGCAGTCAATTTATTCAATCTCACAAGCCTTTTTAGCTAAGGAAATCATAGGTTCAAAAGGTAAGATTTTGTAAGGAAAAATCTCAAAACACTTAAGGCATTTCCTAAAAAATTGTAAGGATGGTTCAACGCCAAGGTTTAATGGTGGGGTTCAATAATATGGAATGAACCATTAAAATATTGAACCATTGAACTCCACCTCTAAAAAGTTCCAAGAGTTCAAAGGTTCAATGAGTTCAAAGCTTCAATGCATTCAAAGGGTTTAAAGATTCAAAGTTCAAAGTTCAAGTGAATGGTTCAAGTAGAATATTATAGAAAAAGGCTCAACAAAATGATGCATACAATTGGTTCAATGACACCTTGAATTCATAAAGAAGACTAAGTGAACATGGCTCTTTACAAAACATTAAACCGCCAAACTGCCAAACTGTTAAACTTTGAACCGTTGAACCATTAAACTAGAGAACTTTGAAAGGTTCAAAGGTTCAAGGTTCAAAGTGGTTCAAAGTGACCAGTGACATCCCTATGGACATAAAATTTAGGGAAATGAAATAACTATTCATTTTTGAATAACACAGACCTGAGAATAAACTCAGTGACTAGTAGAAGGTGAGAAGATAGCCTCGATAGCTCAGATCAGCAAGAAGAGACAAAATATGGCAAGGAAAGAGGGAATCAAATAGATAATCTAGAAATATCTATAGGAGAGTTAGTCCAATAGGTGGAGTAGTCTACCAAATGGACCTCAGAGAGTGCAAGCATTCAATGGTGCAGTCTATTTTTCTTGATTGAGTAAAGGTGAATGGATAGCCATGTAAACATCATAAAGAAGACCAGACAACCCATGCTTTGGAAGAGACATTTGAGATGATTTAGAGTGCCAAAAGTTAAGGCTAATAACCTATTCTAGCATGGCCCCTGCATATAACTTCCTCTTTCCAATGCATTCAATGTAGCATGGGCCATTTTTTGAAAACAAGTGCCAAAGTCTTTCTTTAGAGGATATATATTGTAATCTCTCAATTTGTAGAAAGGAGATCTCTCTATTATTAGAAGTGAAACTCTACCCAAATTTAAAGGCATTCTTAAGACTTTGAGCTTAGACTATTAATCATATTTTATCAAGTGAATGAGAAAGCAAGTGACCTTTCAGACTTTATGTTGAAATAGCTTGTGTTATCTAGGAAATCATTCTTATGTCTTTTTCCTAAATACGGTCTTATCCATTTAATCAAATAAGCAGAATAAGTGAAAATAATCTAAAAGATGTCCTGAAGTCAGCTATGGGAGACTTTGTGCTACCATAATTATCTTTAGTTTGTGTGTTTTATGTTTTAGGATATTGGAGAGACTTTGTGTTCCCCTTATCTTTCATAATCTTTTACTTTGTTGTAGTTTTCAATGGAGACTTTGTGCTGAACTTCATTCTACTATGTCACTTTGTCCTAAATTAGTAGGAGAAACAATGAAATACTTTGTGCTTTCATGGGTTTCTTGTGGATCCAGTTACTACCAAGAAGGATTACCACTGTTTGTTGAACATCATTTCTGAAAGAAGAGAAATGCCTTCAGTAATTACACAAGAATTCTCCTTTATTTTGTGAACATCATCTCTAAAAAAAGAGAGATGGATGATATTATTTCACCCTGATTCTATTTTTAGTTTATATTTGTATATTATAGTTTATAGGGAACCTCCCCTTACTGAAAGGAGAGTTTTATCTCATTATGTTGTGGTAACCACACCCATTTTCCCATATAAATGTCATTGTGTTGTGGTTGGTATGCCCATTTTGTCATCAATTAGTTGATAAAAAAATTCACCCAATAGTTTTTAACAACTCTACTGGGGAAGAATGTGTAATTTGAAGCCTCAAGCTTCAAATTGAAGCATTTCCATTCCTTTTCCATTTTACACTCTGGTAGATCCATGATATACATGAAGCTAGAGAGCTCAAGGTATTGTTGATCCTGTGTTTGATTTTGTGCAGTGGAATAATTTTGACCTTTCTCCTCCATAATCTTGCCTCCAGTGAATCAGGAGTTTTCCTCTTATAGATGTTAGGTCCCCAATGCCAAGCAAAGCTTATCTTTACTCTGCTAGTAGAGCTTTGTCTATACATGCCCCACCAAGATTTGTTATCCCTCCCTTTAATCATCATATCATGGCAGTCCAAGGTCTTTGGGGAAACACTTTTGGCCCTATGAATCTAACCCCACCTTTACATGAACTACCCCGTAATTCATGAAAGAATTTCCTCAATTTTATGGTGATGGGAGAGTTCATCTTGATGAGCATATTTCAACTTTCTACATAGCCTATGGTGTGATAAATGTTGAATTTGAAGATATAGTGGTCAGACTATTTGTGAAAATGTTTTAAGGTGATATTGTAGACTAATTTTATCATTTGTAAGCTCAAATAGTAACTAACGAAAACACTCTCAAGGCCAAGTTTGAGGTTAGGTTCAAACACATAGAAGATGCACATGCCTTGTTAGCCTAGCTTACATAAATGAAGAAGGAGCCTCATGAACCCATGTGAGACTTCATTGCTAAATTTGACAAGTTGAGGAACATGATTCCTACAATTGCTCAGTCAACACCAAAAAATCTTAAGTGCTTCTTCATCAATTCTCAACTTCTTGAAGTGAGTTTCCTGTTGAGGTAGGCTAGCCACATAGATCTTGTTGTAGCTCAGATTTTGGCCACTGAGGTTGAAGATGATCTTATCTTGGAAGGAAAGATAAGAATAGATCCTAACAAAAATAAATCTTCTTCATCTTATAAAAATTTATCTACAAGCACCGCTGATCCTATGGTGCAAAAGCTAGCAAATGAATTTCTAGATCTAAAAAAGCAAATGGCACAAGGGATGTCTGCCCCTCGTTCTTATCAGGATATACCAAAGAGGATGTTTCCCAACCATTCATATCAAGGCAATGCTACTAGAAATCAAGGGAAACCAAATCATCTCCCTCCCACACAAGGGAAGCTTGCCATTGAAGTAGCACCGGCTAACTCAACAGTTGGTTATCATGAAATTGAACATGATTTCTCTTTCCAACCTAAGTTGGACCAAGAAGATGATGCTGATCTCTTTGTAGAAGGATAAGAATAATTAGCTGGTGACTCTAACATTGGTTTCCTAAATTACCAAGATGAAGCTAGAAGAAAGGAAGAAGTGTTTGATGGATCATACGCTATTTCTACTAGGCCCCAAAACCAGTCAACTCAACAAGATGATAATGTAAAAATAGGGGAAGAATCTCAACTAGTGATTTTAATTACTAAATGGGGGACTTCACTACCTTTCCAATCAAAAGACCCAGTGATTAATAAATAAGTAAGTACCTCAAACAACCCTGCACATTCTGCTTTAATTTCTCATACCAGTACCACACCCATCCAAACCTAGAATGTTGGACTTCCTTCTTATATTCCTAATTATTTTCAGTCATTTGATATAATTGACCATACTAGGAAGACCAAGATCTAAATTTTTGAGTTTGAATACTTACAAGCCAACCCTGAGTAGTTGGATAGCCTAGTTTAATGCATCAAGAACAAAACTGTCCTTCTAGGACAAGATGTTTCAAAGGTAAATCATCATCCCCCAAAGAAAATATCCACTCAAAAAAATATTGTCATTACTCTTCATGTTGCCCCTAGGAAGACAGAACCTTTCTATGTTTCCCTATTGATAAATGGTCATAAGCTGAATAACTGCAGAATAGACTCTGGTGCCTCTGACAATGTGATGCCTGCCAAGGTGGCAAAATCTCTCTATCTCACTCTGACTAAATTTTTTGGGAGATGTTTCTCCATGGAAAACAAGCAAGTGCCAATTTTAGGATAGATCAAAGATGCCCAATTTGCATTCATAGCCTTCCTAGAAAAAATGATTAAAACGACAGTCTTGGTGGCCAACATTCTAGCTTCCTATGGTATTCTGCTTGGATGAAATTTTTACAAGGATGTTGGTGGAGAATTAAACATGGACCTGTCTAAGGTGAGGATACTTGTCAAGGGCATCATGTAAAGGCTACTTCTCGATAAGGATTCAAAATACATTATCACCCAAACATTAGCCCCTAAAGCTCAAATTTTATTTGAATCCTCAGGAATGGGTAACTATTTCCTATCTATAGAAGATGTTTCTATTTCATCAGACAAAAGTTCTATAAGTGAGAATCCAAAAAATTTAGATAGAAAATTAGAAGAATTGGTGAATCACAGTTCAGATAAAAAAGGATCTTCCCTATCTAATAAAGAGAAGTCTGAAAGGAGATCAGATTCTAATGATGTCTGGATTCTAAAATTTGATGGTAGTAATTCTTTTATCAGTTATAGAGCTGGAATTGTTTTGATATCTCTGTAAGGAGATATTTTCCCCTATTCGTATAAGTTGTAGTTTAGTAATACCAATAACACTGTCGAGTATGAATCTTTATTTCTCAAATTGAAATCTACTCAAGGTAAAGATGTTAAGCTTCTTCACATTTGAGGAGATGTTGAACTAGTGATTTGTCAAGTGAGGAACCTATATCAAACCAAGAATGAAATATTGTGATATTATCACAATCTAGTGTGGGACTACTTTGAAAGTTTTGAGGCTTTTAGTATTTCTACGATGCCTAAAGAATTCAATAATTGAAAAAATTCTTTGGTTGTCTCTATAACTCTCATGGTTCCTCACCAAGATTTTAAAGGGCATAAGTACACTATTGAACTGGTCTTTTCACCAAGTGTACCTGATAATGCCAACCATTGGCAAATTTTTAATGAGGACAACCAAATCATAACTTTTCTAGGATAGATGGATAGCTTTGAGGAGATTTATTTTGAAGATAATGAATCTCCGCCGTAGGAATCAACTCCTAAAAAAAATTTAAAAATTGGTGAAGAGTTCCTTCAACTTAAAGGGAATAAAATTCCCAAAGGGTTAGTTTATCTTGAAAAGCTTTTTAATAAGCATGATAGGTTTATCAAGAAGTGACCAATGGATTCAAGTTCCTCCAAATATTTTGATCAAATAAATTTGAGTACAGAAGATAATCCCAAAATGGTCAACATTGGGAATTGTGTGCACTCTTGATGAAAAACTAAAATTCATTACTCTGCTTCACCATTACATTGATGTTTTGGCATACTCTTATGATGATCTAAAATATATCAATACTAAATAAATTTGGCATGAAATTCCTCTCAAGGTTGGGTCATTGCCTCACAAGCAGAAACAAAGGTAGTACAACTCCAAGATATTAGGTACTATTCTTTTTGAGATCTAGAAAATGTTAAATGTGAGGATAATTTTTCCAATCCATCATTCCACCTGGATTGTGAACATAGTCCCTGTGAGAAAAAAGAATGGATAAATTTGCCTCTATGTTGATTTTAGAAATCTAAATCAATCCTCTTTAAAAGATAACTACCCCCTGCCCATCATGGATTAGCTACTGCAGACAGTGATTGGCTTAGAGATGTTATCAATGTTCAATGGTTTTTTGGGATATAATCAAGTGGAAGTTGGTGAAGTAGACCAACATAAGAACATTTTCACTACATCTTGGGGCACCTTTACATATCATAGAATGCCTTTTGGTTGATTAATGCTAGCACCACCTTACAGAGAGTGATAGATCTTGCCTTCAAAAATGAAATGGGGAAGTTCATTGTGGTAATCTTGATGACTTGACCATCTTTTCCAAATACCATCTTGATCATGTGCATCATTTAAAATAAGTTTTGGAATGATTTTGACTAAATGACATTTCTCTCAATCATAAGAAATCAATTTTTGAGGTTAAAAAAGGGAAACTTCTCAGTCACACTATATCCTAAGAAGGCATAAAGATTGACCTAGAAAGAGTCAAATCCATCCAAGAGCTTACTCTTCCTGCTAGTAAGACTGCAATCCATTCCTTCTTTGGAAATGTGAACTTTCTATGAAGGTTCATTCTTGAATTCATAGAGAAGACTCACCACATTGTCAACATGATGAAGGGTAAATCTACTTTTCACTGGACTAAAGAAATAAAGTCAACATTTCAAGAGATCAAGGAAGCTATCGCCCATGCCCCAATCCTAGTTTGTTTGGATTATACCAAAGACTTCATAATATATAGATATGCTTCTGAACACATGATTTTAGCCATTTTGGTTCAACAAAACAAAGAAGGTGTAGAGTCCCCCATATCTTCCATGAGTTGTCCTCTCAAAGCTCATGAGCTGAAGTATTCAAACATGGAGAAGCATGCTTATGCTGTGGTTAAGATGGTAAAACATTTCCATTTTTACATCCTAAACTCACACACTATTGCTCTAGTTCTTGATACAATAGTAAAGTCCATTCTAACTCAATAGGATTTTGGAACTAAAAGGGGAAATTAGATTGCTAAAATCTAGGAGTTTGATTTTGTTATCAAACCTATGAAGCTTGTGTGGGGAAGAGGTCTCTACCAATTAATTTTTGATAACAACCAGAGGAAGTAGGACATGAAGAAATAGAAGTTGAAGACATGCCTATAGTTCTCTTTGTCACCACTATGAATGAGTGGTATTCCAATATCACTCATTTCCTTACCTATGGTGAGTGTCCTACCCACCTATCTCATAAAGAAAAGAGGACTGTTAAGTTAAAAGCTGCTAACTTTGTCTTGTGGGAATATGGTTTGTACAAAAGGAGCCTTGATGGGGTATTTCTTTGTTGTATGGATAAAGTGCAATAGAGCAAACTTTTGGAGTCTTTCCATAATTTGGCTTGTGGAGGACATTTTTTTGTGCTAGTGACAGCTCACAAAATTCTATGAGCTAGATACTACTAGCCTACACTATTTCAAAATGTGTACACTTGGGTACGTAGGTGTGAGTTGTGTCAACAATTTATTGGGAAACCTAAATTATCCGCATTACCCCTCAAGCTAGTAGTGATTGAAGAACCATTTCAATAATGGGGTATTGATTTCATTGGTGTCGTGAACCCATCTTCAAGCGCTAGACATGACTATGTTCTCACCATGATAGACTATGTCACCAAATGGATGGAATTCATTCCAACTAAGCAGGCTACTTCAGAAGTGGTATGTAATTTCCTTAAATAAAATATCATCTCCCAATTTGGGGTCCCATCTAAGATTGTAATAGATAATGCTACTTGTTTCTCTTCTCATGAGGTTACTAAGTTTTGCTACAATTACATAATTGTTCTTTCCCACTCCTCCGACTATTATCCACAAGGAAATGGTTAAGAAAAATCAAGCAACAAAAATTTGGTTACTATTATCAAGAAATTGGTAGATGATAATCAGAGAACTTGGCATAAAGCACTATTTGATGCTTTGTGGGTAGACATGATTACACCCAAGAGGGTAATAGTTATGTCACCATTTCAACTTTTGTATGGTTTGAATGCGGAGATACCAATCACCCTAGAACTACCAGCACTAAAATTGGCAAAGGCAATTGAAGATCAAACTTTTAAAAATTCTATTAAAAAAAGGATCATATGCCTAACCAAATTGGATGAGGAATGAACCACGATAGTGGATTGTATTACCACACATCAAAATCAGGTAAATAAATTTGACAAAAGAACAAGGATTCATGATTTTTGAATTGGAGATCAAGTCTTAATATGAGATAAGAGGAGAGAACTGAAAGGAATGCATGGAATATTGGATTCCTTATGGAGAGGTCCATTTTCCATTCATCGATTAAATGGTGAAAATAGTTACTTGTTAAAATACCAAGATAAAACACCATTTTCACTGCCTCACAGTGGGCAACATTTGAAGCACTTCAATCCTTGAAATATTAGATAAGTCTAGTTGTACATTTGTATAGTATTTATTTGTTTCATGTTGTTCATTTGGTTTTCGGCTTCTTTCTCTTTTTGGATGGCATGAATCCATAGCCCAATGGCATAGATGAAGGCACTTAGAGTCTAGATTCTACTCCCTTTGATTGTTTCAAAATATAATTGATGGAAGTTCCCCAACTGGAGCCAACAGTCATTCCCAAAATTTGTCACTAGTTTTTGTGGACAACATGTTGACCATTTCAGTCCTATAGGCCAAAATCGTCTCTTTATTTTTCAAAATGTTCTGATCAGTCAAGTTATTCAATTGCACAAGCCTTTTCAGATAAGGAAATCATAGGTTCGAAAGGTGGGCTTTTGCAAGGAAAAATCTCAAAATGGTTAAGGCATTTCCTAAAAAATTGTAAGGATGGTTCAATGCCAAGGTTTAATCAAAGGTTAAATGGTGGGGTTAAATAATATGGAATGAACCATTGAACCATTAAACTCCACCTCTAAAAGGTTCAAAGAGTTTAAAGGTTCAACGAGTTCAAAGCTTCAACGCGTTCAAAGCATTTAAAGATTCAAAGATTCAAAGTTCAAGTGAATGGTTCAATTAGAATATTCTAGATAAAGGTTCAACTAAATGATGCAAATAATTGGTTCAATGACGCCTTGAAATCATAAAGAAGACTAAGTGAATGTGGCTCTTTACAAAACATTGAACCGTCAGACTACTGAACTGTTGAACTTTGAACCATTGAACTAGGGAACTCTAAAAGGTTTAAAGTTTCAAGGTTCAAAGTAGTTCAAAGTGACCAGTGATGTCCCCATGAACATCATATTCAAGGTAATGAAATAACTATTGATTTTTGAATAACGTAGACCTGAGAACAAACTCAACAACTAGCAGAAGGCGAGAAGATAACCCCAAGAGCTCAAATTAGTAAGAAGAGATAAAATATAGTAAGGAAAGAGGGAATCAAATAGAGAATCCAAAAATATCTATATGATAGTTATTCTAGTAGGTGGATTAGTCTGCTAGATGGACCTTAGAGAGCGAAAGCATTCAATGGTGTGGCCTATTTTTCTTCATTAAGTAAAGGCAAATAGACATCTGTGTAAACATCATAAAGAAGACTAGGCAACCAATGATTTGAAGGAGACATTTGAGATGATTTAGAATGCCAAAAGTTAAGGCTGATAAATTATTCTGGCATGGCCCCTGCACAGAACTTTCTCTCTCTAATGCATTCAATGCAACATGGGCCATTTTGTGAAAACAAGTGCCAAAGTCTTTCTTTGGAAGCTATATATTGTAATCTCTCAGTTTGTAGAAAGGAGATCTCTTTGTTATTAGAAGTGAAACTCTACCCAAATTGAAAGGCATTCTTGAGACTTTGAGCTTAGACTATTAATCATATTTTATCAAGTGAATGAGAAAGCAAGTGACCTTTCAGAATTTGTGTTGATATAGCTTGTGTTATCTAGGAAATCATTCTTATGAATTTTTCCTAAATACATTCTTGTCAATTTAATCAAATAAGTAGAATAAGTGAAAATAATTTGAAAGATGTTCTAAAGTCAGCTATGGGAGACTTTGTGCTACCATAATTGTCTTTAATCTGTGTGTTTTATGTTTTAGGATATTGGAGAGACTTTGAGTTCCCCTTATCCTTCATAATCTTTTACTCTATTGTAGTTTTCAATGGAGACTTTATGCTGCACTTTATTCTACTGTGTTACTTTGTCCTGAATTAGTAGGAGAAATAATGAAAGACTTTGTGCTTTCATGGGCTTATTGTGGATCTAGTTACTACCCAGGAAGGATTCCCATTGTTTACTAAACATTATTTTTTAAAGAAGAGAAATGCCTTCAGTAATTACACAAGAATTCTCTTTTATTTTGTGAACATCATCTTTGAAAAAAGAGAAATGGATGGTAGATTTCACCCCTGAGTCTATTTTTAGTTTATATTAGTATATTATAGTTTATAGGGAACCTCCCCTTACTAAGAGGAGAGATTTATCTCATTATGTTTTGGTAACCAAACCCATTTTGCCGTATAAATCTCATTGTGTTGTGGTTGATATGTCTATTTTTCCATTAGTTAGTTGATGACAAAATATTCACCCAACAACTAATATACAAATTAGATAGGTATAAGCCTAGGTGGCCAACTTATAGGGTTAGGTTGTTGGATTGAGATCCAAAAATACCTCTTTAAAATACATCATTTAGAGGAGTCAGTCATAGGCATTGATGCCTAGCATGGCTAGGCCACAAGATAAGCATGATGGAACACAACATTTGATCTGTAACTATTGTATTTTGTACTTGTATTATACCCAACTCATGATATATATATATATATATATATATATATATATATATATATTTCTTTGATCTATGATTTACACTTATATGTTGATGGATGGATATATTTCCTTTTTAGCACATGTTTTTTTTTTGTATATGTTATGGTAAATAGGTCATGTATGTTTTATTTTCCATCATTATGTGATACACATGCATGGTTAAAAAGAGAAGGAAACAATGATTTGGAAAAGTATAATTAATCAAAATAATGTAATACACACTCTATCACTATGGAAAATGTGTAAAAATAAAAGATGAATAAGTATAACAAACCAAAATGGTAAATTAAATGGTAATAAAATGTTTTCAAACCAAGTAAAAATATTTACACCAAACTAAAACAAAATAAAAGTCATATTATATCACATTGGGAAGTATGTAAATTTTTAATAAAATGAAAGACACATGAAAACTAATGGTATAAAATAAAATAAATAGTAAATTCAATCAATCATAGTAAATCAAACTGGGAATCATTAAAAGACAAATAAAATGTACGTGTAAATCAAATTAATCATACTAAATCAAAACATGGAGTATGATAAATTTAATAAAATGGTTTTAAACATACATGTAATTAGAAAATAACATAAAATTGAATTACTTATTAAGTAAGCATAAAACATACTAAATCAAGATGGGAAGTATGTGAATGACATGTAAATCATAATCTAACATAAATTATTTCAAATTTGAAGCATGTAATTTTATTATGACTTGGTTATAGTATGAACTAAGTATTGAAATATTTTGTGAGGAGGGTTGGTCCTATCCATGGTCTTACACTTCAAATCACAAGGGGAACACCAATGAAGTGAATGGTAATACTTCTAAAAAATAAGGAAATGTTTTGTTATGGTAATTTGTGAGGAGAGCCTAGTCTTATCCATGGTCTTACACTACAACTCACAAAGGGAAATCATAGGGGAATGATTAGTTAACAAAATAATATATTTCAAGGGAAAATATTAAGATTATTTTAATTAAATAATAAATTTAATTATCATGACATAGGTGTCTATGATAAAAAATTAGGAAACATGATGCATACTAGGTAAAAAGGAGAGACGCTAAAAATCTAGTGACCATAAAAATACAAAGGATACCCACTCATAAAAAGTATGTAGTTATATAGAAAATATGTGATATACCAAGATAAAATCATGATGGTTATATGAATAATAAAATTAAAATGGACGTACCTTCCCACAACATGTTCCCCATTTGTTAGGACCTATTAAAAATTCATTGGTCTACTGCAAATATTGGGTACTTATGTGAGAAAGAAGGTAGCACTTATAGATTTTTTTTATTTATCCTATCCAAATCTACTAGCCTTCCACACTTGAATGGACATTAGCTCTATCATGAGGCCAATTATAGATTTTGAGATTTGATTAGAAATAGGGAATGTGTTATGAATCATGTCTTTTGATGTGATTAGAATTTTGAATTTGTATGTTTCCTTTTGTATCATTGCCTTTTGTTTAATTATTTGGATTTTAAATTTTTTATGGATTTTATGATTCCTCCTCCATATGAATTTGGAATAACCAACATGACTGATATAAGTGATACACATGAATGAGATTTAAACTTTGGTTTAAAGGAGGCTAAGTAACCAAAGATATGATTGAATAAAAACTTAAGACAGACTTATGAATTGGTATGTAATATCAAGTGTCAACCATATGTATGCTTAGTATTTGAAAGGAAAATAAAGGAATAAAGGAGATCTAAAGTAGATTCGTATATGGTATTTTAACAAAAATAATTATTATTTTCTAACTGATCATATGGTATAAATAGAATACTAAGGGAATCAAGGTTGTATAACCAAGTCATAATAATAATTATCTAATTTTTAGGGAGATAAGATAGAAAAAAATTATTGTAAAAGAAAAAGAATCCATGAAAGAATAAAAATCACAATCATAAGTGTGAATTCATGAAAATAATGATAAGAAGCCATAATAAAAGGTGACAGTAAATGAAACCATATAAAACACATAAAGCATAATATAATAATCCATATAAAATAGATAAGTGAAATCAAAGTTTGACACATAGTCAAGTGTATAAAATATATAAAAATAGATCACAAATCCAATCCAAATAATAAAATATAAAAATTTGAAATAACACCATGTCATGTTCATAAATACTAATATATTTGACCAAAAATATTATCCATAACATTTGAAACATCTTTATGAAGCTAAATTTTTATGGTAACCTGTCTCATCAATATTCATATAAAGTTATGCAAAAACTTCATTTCATATCATCTCAACTAAAAAGGTAGGTGTAGCTGATGAAGAGTAATGTTCACGTGGGATATCATGCATAAGATACTCAAGGTGATGAATGGATATCTCGATGGGAATAGTATTTTTGGGGAAAGAAGGAGGTATAACCTATGAATAAGAAGGATATTTCTTATGTGTGTGACTTGTATAAAGATGAATTAATGGTGCAGGTGTCAATTATGGGAAGTTAAAATGATGCTATTGGATAACTTTGAAATGATTGGTTTGATGTGTATGACACTGGTGCCAAAGACATTATACTTCCCCATATTCAGGGATGTACTATGGAAATAGCTTAGGAGGAGGTATGTCCTTATCATTGGGATGATCAGTGGTTGGGCACAATGTGTTGATATATTGACAATGTTTATGTAAATGAGAGGAAGAGTGATTATATATCCCATGAAAACAACAAATATGTTTATTAGTAGACTTTGGGGGTCTAATAGCTAAAGTGGTGGAAGGAGAAGCCTAGGGTGGCCGATATAATTGAAAATATTTGGTCCAATGATCAAAAAATTTGTGGATATCAAAATAAGGATAATATTCCCATTAGGAGGGCATGGGAGTAATCTACAATAAATGAAGAAGTCCATCACTAAGAAAGGGTGGGTTAGAGCAGAAACTAGACTAGGCTCATTTGAAGGTAAGGTTGGTTGTGTAACAAGTTTAATTATAGTGGATAACATCTCTAGAGGAAGCAAACTATAAGGGTCATGGTATCTATAAAAGTGATAAGGTCTTATCATGGCATGATCCATGATCATATCCCTGAGGGGACATACTATGATTGGAGGTATACTATGTGAGTGTTTGATCTCTAATCTATGACAAATAGTAATAATATTAGTATTAGATGTTATAATAGAAAGAATGCTAAAATACAAATGAAAAGACTTAAAAAAATAATGGTGATATCGAAGAACTTTGGCATTTGTAGCTTGGATGAATCTAGCTAAAATGGGTCATCTAAATCATAACCATCATCATAGACAGGTGTATGCAAGTTGATGTTACATGTAAGAATGATTTTATTGTTAGAGGATGCATAGTGGATAGAGTGTCTAGTCTTGGTTAAAATAATAGGTATGTCATCAAAAAGTGGCTAACAAGATCAAGGTTGTAAAGAAGGTGGAAGTGGGGTGATGATGTGATGGGAAAGATGATGATGTGAGGCTTATCTCATCTTGATCATCACCATCAAAATCTAAGAGGTTAGGTGGAATGTTCCCAATTAATTTAGGGTGATCATTATAACCTTGAATGGAATTGACTAGATGTTTGAAGAGTTGGGATTCCTGAAATGAGACACTAGGAAAATGTATTTTAAAGACACAAAGTTATTAAAATTGTTCAAAATTCTAAAACTCCATGTCTCATTGAATCTTATTTATGGATCCATTATGAGGTAATTTAATACATTGGCATGTAGATGAGGTCACGTCTCTCATACAATGAGTCTAAGTTCAACCAAGTAAGATGTAAGAAAGTGTGAAGTTAAATATCATAAATTTCACATAGATGGTGATAGGAGGAATGGTAGTGGGAATCCAAATAAAAAATAGAGGGGTCATTAGCCTTCTATCATATCCTTTACATGTACTATGTATAGATTTGAGGTTGCATTTAGAATATCCAAGTTTTTTAATGAAGTCAAGGGAGGAAATACAAGTGAATGAATTTTAAAAAATTAAGGCACACTTAACTTGGATATCACCAATTTGAATACTCATGAATATAAGAGGATCATCTTCATGAAGAATTATCTCATCGAGAATCATGGAAGTGATATGGAATTTAAGTGAAAGAGAAGTGTACATTATTTAATCAACATGGATGGAAATATATTCACATTTTTAGAATAATAATTACTAATCAAGGGGTGAATATGTGTTTAAAAAATTTATTTCAATTATACTCAATCATTCATGAACTATGAAATCAACATAGTGATCTAGCAAAGCATAAAGAACCATTACGATGAACATGAATCAAGATAACACATATATGAGTGGGAAACCCTAAATGGAAATAAAACCCACTATGATCTATAAAAATTTAATATATTCCTATAAAAAAGTACCAAATTTAGTTTATCACCAACTCAAATTGGAGTACCAACCCCAATAAAGTCAATCACCCACTTGACTAGGCTTTAGTAACCACCTACTTGAAAGGAAACACCAACTCCCTAAGTGATTCAACACCAACTCATACACCTCAAAATTTTCATCATATCCACACCTATTATCTTATTTTATGGTCTAAAATTAATTTTAAGACTTCCTTATACTCAACCATGCAAGATTTTATTCGTTTGTTTTTCATATTTTAAATAGGCCTATACTAGCTTGTATATATACTAGTCTCATGGTCACACACTCCTTGGTTGGCCACAAACCTTTAAAATATTAGGTAATACAAAAAATAGGTATTAATACATCTTATTAACATGGTATAATCATAATTTTAACCCATTTTAATCTTCCACAACTCAATTAGGCCTTACTCCACCTTTAGGTCTCGTGGAGACTTAATTGCATTAGGTTTGTCCTCGTAACACCAAATATTGATATTATTGGACCCATATGTCACTCTAAAATAATAAAATACCATTAAATTTTTTATATAATTAACTCTTATAATCTTCTCCATGATTTATTATACCTACATCCTTTGTTCATACCATGAAAGCTCTTTTAGGACAAACTGCCCTATTAGGCCTGTGTACCTCAAAAGTCTATCTTAAAATAGATGAGATTAAACACCATTAATATAATAAAATATGAAAAATTAAACTTTTAAAAATATTCTCCATTATTTTATATTCATAATAAAATTCTTGGAACATATTCACTCAAGAGATAAAGGCTCAATAACATCTTTGCAACTCTCTTACTTAGAACTGCCAATTCACCTCAAAAACTAGTCATGATGAATTAGACCTCCAATTAATTTTTAGAAACTTATCATGAATATTGATACATAAAAATTTTCATATGAGATCTCAATAACATCTTTAGATATAAAATTCATATGGTCTAATGGAAAATATTGGTCTTGCATAATAATTTCTTGCCCCTATCTTTCACAGTCATATTTAAACTAGACAAGACATTTTGTGAGAAATTTTTTCACCATATACACTAACCTAAAAATATTATAAAAATAATTATAATGATATTAAATTAATAAATTAGTTATTCATTCACTTTATTTAATCAATCTATCATGCACAAACTCTCAAATCTAATCTCTTCATCTTTGTCTGGGCTTTACACTATTTACACCATTAGGTATGTTTGCAAAGGCTTACATGGATGAAAAAATTAAAAAAATTTAAGAATATAAAATATCCATAAATCATAATGGACATGTAAAATAATTTTATATCTTCTTCTACCATCCATTTTATTTTCTTGACCAGTTCAAATTTTAAGAGATAAAGTAATTTCTTGACAAATAAGCATGTATATGTGCATTTTATCTCTTATCTGACTAACTACCACCACTTGGAGGCACCTATAAGAGTTTAATATATTTTTAAATATATTATCTAGGCATTTAAATCCATTCTAGTCTATTTTGAACAAAATATTTCATATCAGGTCCTTATTAGGTTTTTAGGGAAGTTTAACATAGATTTTGGTGTTAACGACTTTTCATAAAGGACTACCATTTGAATCCAAAAATAATGACTTAAAATATTATCTATGACCCTTTCCCATATCTCCTTAACATATTATACTCCCATGTAGAACTTACATGTGCCAACAAATGTCTAAAAGTGTTTTTTAGATTTGAGACCTCGATCTATGAGCTCAAAAAGGCCTAAAATAATGATTCATGATCTTTTAATTTAAATATTGACCTCAAAATTTTTAATAATACCAAAACAACTTATCTTACATTTTTACATGCTCATATGTGAATACTTTCCTTGAAATTTTATATTCATACCTCATTAAGCCAGGCATGGTCTAAGAGAGATCTAGGTGTAGACTTAGACTAAAGGTTATAACCATATAGGATCACCTTAAAACTATCATGAATTCTACTATACATTATTCACATGCCTAAAAAATGTAATACAACCTTCACATGACTTTTTTCATTAATTTCACTATGCACATACCTGTTCATGACATGACTAGGCTTCCCATGCACTTGTCATCAATGGTTTATACATTCAATATAGACATAAGATAGTAGTTTCCTTAAAATTATCTCTTTCTATTTTATCTCATGAAAAAAATATTCCATGCACCTTATCACATCATACACTACCAACTATCCTTAATCACCTTTGACATCAATGAACATACTCAACAATCTCCCCCTTTGTCATTGATTATAACCATTCTCAAAAACTTCTCTCAACAAGTTACTTTTCCCCCATTTTGAAATTTCTCCCCCTTTGAAATTAATGATAAATATATACTTGTAACTTCATAGATCATGCCTCTTATAACTAAAAAACTCAACACATAGGATTATGAGTCAATGAATAATTACACAAACATGTCCCCTTATCTCCATGCATACCTTCTTGGCACTACTCACCTACTCTTGGAGGTAATAAACCACCTAATTATCTCCCCCTAAGAACTGGACTTCCTTAATGATTGTTAGGGGTAGTAATTACACCCAATTCCTATCTTAGATGTTCAAACGTTATTTTTAGAAGCGGCTTAGTTATAATATCTACAATATGATCCTTAGTAGATACATACTCAATCTTGATATTTTATTCACTTGCTCATTCTGTTAGGAAATAATACCTGATGGGAATGTGCTTAGTCCTTGAGTTTATAAATAGGTTCTTTGATACACTTATATCACTTATATTCTCATAAAATATAGGACTAGGACTATCATAATCCACTTTGCAGTCTTTTAAGGTTTGCCTCATCCATAAGACTTTAGTGTAACATGAATATTCTATAATGTACTCAGCCTCACAAGTAGATAATTCCATTGATGTTTATTTATTTCTTATCCATGATACTAGGCACTCTCTTAAGAAGAAATATCCTCCACTAGTGCTCTTCCTATCATCTAGAATCCCTATCTAGTCTGTATCTATATAGGCTATAAGTTAAACTCCTTACTCCTTGGATACCACAATCCACATTCAATAGTTCCCTTGAGATACCTAAGTGTCCATTTGACTACTTGAAAATTATTTTCCTTTAGGTCTACTTGAAATCTTCCCACAAGACCTATTACTTACATGATGTTAGGTCTAGAGGTAGTAGTTTATAGAAAACTTTTAATCATTAACCCATATGATGTCTAATTGACCTTTGGAGATCCATCCTCCTTTATTAACTTACACCCTATGATCATATGTAAGCTAACTACCTTGACATATTCCATCTTAAATTTCATCAACATCTCTTTTATGTACTTATCTTGTGAAATGAATATACGTCTTTTTAATTAATTGAATTGTAACCCAAGGAAAAATGATAGTTCTCCCAGCATGGACATCTCATATTCCTTTTTCATCACATCTATAAAGGCTTTAGTCATACTCTAACATTTTTCACCAAATATGATGTCATACACATAGACAACCACTATCAACTAATGATCATTTTTTGTCTTTATGTATAGATTACTATTTATAACTCCTCTTTTAAATCCTTGGTCCAATAGGTACATGTCCAATCTAGGGTACCAAGCTCTAGGAGCTTTTTTTATACCATAAAGAGCCCTTTTCAATCCACATACATAGTATTTGTTAACTGATAATGAAAAACCCTCAGGTTTCTCTATATACACCTCCTCTTCCAAGTTCCCATTTAGAAAAGCTAACTTGAAATCCATTTGATACACCTTTAACTCTTTGAATCCTCAATATGCTATAAATAATCTAATATCCTCTAATATTTCTATTGGAGGAAAGGCCTTCTCAAAAAATAATCCTTCAATTTGTGCATAATTCTTACATACCAATCTAGCCTTGTTCTAAGTGACTTCTATGACTTCATTCAACTTGTTCCTAAACACCCATTTTGTGCCAATGACATTCTTATCTTTAGGCCCAAGAACTAGTTCCCAAGTCTCATTCTTTTCTATTTGGTCTAACTCCTCATTCATATCACATATCCAAAAATTATCTTTGCTTTATTCTACAAGGTTATTAAGTTTAATCTTAGACAATAGATCAACATTTTCTTGATTTAGGTTACTTAACAACTTTCTCCTTGTTTGCATACCTACATCCTTGTTGCCAATGATTTTTCATTCAATATAGTATCTTTGAATCTATTTTAAAGGACCCTTTAAATCTTGTCTTTCATCAACTTCTTCTTATTCCTCATCTATCTCTATTTTTTTCTTCATTCTTGAATTCTAAATTCTCTGATGTATCTTTTGACTGAGAGTGTGACTTCTTAGAACTTTTCTCATCAATCTTCACAATGGTTATTTCCACTATCGTATACAATCTTTTATTATAAAATCTATAGTATGAACTTGTTGATGAGTATCCCAAGAATATTCCTTCATTAAACCTAGAATCAAACTTTCCTAAGTATTCCTCATCTCTTTTGATGAAGCATTTGCTTCCAAACACTCTAAAGTGTTCTACATTATCAAGTATGACTTTTCACAATTCATAAGTGGTCTTATTTCCATTATTCATCATTTGTCCTCTATTCAAAATTTAGACTACAGTATCACTACCTTTCTCTAGTATCTATTAGATAATTTTGATTAATTTAGCATAGTTTTTTCCATCTCTTGAACTATTCTATTCTTTCTTTCAATTACCCCATTCTATTGAGGTGTCATAGATGCTAAGAACTATTTCCTTATTCCATGGACCTCACAGAAGTCATAAAATTCATTAGTCCAAAACTCTCCTCCTCTATTACATCTTCGGCACTTGATCTTCCCATTCTTTTCATTCTCAACTAGAGCCTTAAATTCCTTGAACTTATCAAGAGCTTTTGACTTTTCTTTCAAGAATGCTACCCAAGTCATTCTTGTGTAGTCATCTATGAGTAACATGAAATAGCTATCTCCTTGAATGCTTTGGATTCTTTTAGGTCCACAAAGATCAATGTATTTTAAATATAAAGGTATTGTATTAGTATACTCTATAGACTTGAACCTTCTTCTAGTTTGCTTACTAGTTGACATGCCTTACAAAGTGTGTTTGTAGGTTTGGTGATCTTAGCCATATTATTAACATAATTATTAGAGCTTATCTTGACTAGATTATCAAATTTTAGGTGGCCCAATATTTTTTTCCATATCTAACATTCATCCATATTTATCATAAATCATCTCTCCTTCTTGATCTCATTTAAGACATATAGATTGTTCTCAGTCCTCTTAGCATTGGTAATTGTCCTTCCTAATTTGGATCTCCTTATATCACACCCTATGTCATGAAAGGTTAGTATGTGTCCTTTGTTTTACATTTGACTTACACTAAGCAAGATATGTTTTAATCCTTCCACATAGAACAAATTATTTTTCTTGGTCTTCCCATTTTACAAACTCAAGATACACTTTCCAACAATATTAGTAGCTATGTTATCTCCAAATCTCACTATACCTATAACATTCTTCTTCAATGAAATTAACTTGCTCTTGTCCCCTGTGCATGTGTCTTGAGTAACCACTATCTATATACCATTGCATGCCTTCATCTTGGATGTAAAAGGAAATCTGAGTTAGTATAGATTATTCTCCTTTAGTATTTTGTTCCTCCTTCACTTTGTACATAGAGTCTAACTTCTTGTTCCACTTCTTAGTGGTATGACTATATACCCTTTTCTTTTGACTGATCTTCCTAATATTCCCCATTTTGTAATATCTTAAATATGTCCTCTCTGATCATATTTTTAGTAAAATATTTTGCTTCTACTATTGAAATGAGTGTTCATCCTATTCCTCCATGAAGAATTGATTCTATAATGATGTCTATAATCCACAGCTCTATGTTTATATTTATTGCATTAGAAATAGTAACCATTGAAATAATTCACATACCTTATATTTATGATGTTGAATGATGCACTCTACCTTTGTTTTCTCTTGAAAGAGTCACATTATTCTTGACTTGTTGATGATCAATTTGAGTCTTAGATTCAAGAGTTTCTACATAGGTCTTTACTTTATCAGTACCATCACTTCTTTATGGTCTATTATCCTTTGAGATCTGACTCTCCTTATTTTCCTTTTGGTCTTCCTTAAACCCAAGACCTATCTTGTCGTGTGAAGACCTTTCACTATTCAAAATATCATTGAGGACTTCAATGTTCTTTTCAAATTTTTGATGTGTCTTCAATTTGATTGTTGCATGGTCCAATTCTCCCTTTAAGGACTCCATTTCTATTCTAAACTTGGTGCATTATTCCTCTTTGGTCTTAAGACTTGTAGTGACAATATAAATATAAGTTTCTAGTTGTTTAATCATCTCATCATGCTCATTGGTTTTGTCACTTAGTCTCTCTTCAAAGAGATTGATTTATTCCTCATAATTCTTAACCAATGCTCTTAGTTTTTTATTATTCTATGAAACTTCAACTCTTCTAGAACACCCACAAATTCTACCTTAAGGTTCACTTCAACCTATTCTTCATCTTCCATAAGACTTTTTCATTTTGAACAACCTTCACTATCTTTTTCTAAGGACATGAATAGAGTTTCATCACTATCAGATATAATTATGTCACTTATATGAGAGGAGATACTATCTTCATTGGTATATAAACTTCCCTTGTTCTTGAATGACACTTTATTTCCTTCATACTTCTTGAAACTCTTTTTTCTCTTGTCAAACTTATAAAACTTCTTTTCAACACCATGATGTTCATCATGCTCTCCATCATGCTCATTATTATCCTTTTTAGGTTAATTAGATGAAAATTTACCAATCTTACCATACTTAAAGCACATGAATGGAAACTTGTCATTATACTTACTTGATACTTTCCTTAGGTTTATAAAAAACATGGATTCTATCTTATCATCATAAATATCTATATAAACATCATCATTGAACTTTTTACCTTGTGATTTTTTCTCAACTTTGAATGCAGCTTCCTTATTAGAGGGTCTTCCATCACTTGTTCTCATTTCATAGGTACCAAGATGGCATGAAAATCATCCATTTGTAGTATGTTGAGATATTTGATCTCTTCTACAAAAAGATATTTGAATGAAACTTAGATATTAGCAATATTAATATCTTTTGTAGTACTGTTGATTCTTCTAAATTCTCTCCTAGACCTATTATAAAATTTACTGCTTCATCTACTCTTAATTGATAAGATGCAATGTTTTCATCCTCCTTAATGCTAAAACTTTCAAACTACCTTTGGTGAGTCTATAATTTTTCCAAATTAAATTTAGTATATCCTTCATATATGGTTTGAAACTTTATCCAAATCCCTTTGGTTGTATCATAATGCATGACCTTTACAAATTCTTCCTCTGAAGACCACATAAGATGGCATTCATTACCTTTGAGTTTTTTTCACTTGCCTTCTTTCCTGATGTATTAGTTGGTGGTGTAGGAGGTGGAGTGAATCCATAAAAAATAGATTATAATATGTCATATCCCAAGGACATTAGAGTATTTTTCATTATGATACTTCAAAATGCATAGTTATTCCCATTGAAGAGAGGGGCCTTATTAATTGAGAAACATCCTTCTACATGATGACTATACATGATTGTGCTTCTAGGATCTCCTTTAAGTTATTAGGATTACTTCAAAGGACTAGGATTTGATACCAATTTTTGGAAGCAAAATTAATGAGGGAGGGTGGTCAATTAGTCTTTAAAAATTTTCTTTCAATTATACTCAATCATTCATGAACTATGAAAGCAACATAATGATTTAGCTAAGTATAAAGAACTATTCAAATGAGCATGAAACAAGATAACACATATGTGAGTGGTAAACCCTCAAGGAGATTTAAAAACACTATGATATTTGGAAATGGACTATAGTCCTATAAAAAATACCAAATTTAGCTGAGCATCAACTCAACTTGGAGCACCAACTCTAATTAAGTCAAACACCCACTTGACTAGGATTTAGCAAGAACCTACTACAAGGAAGCACAAACTCCTTAATTGAATCAGATCCAAACCAAAAACCTCATAATTTTTATTATATTCATACCTTTGATCTTATTTTATGGTATAAAATTCATTTTAATACCTCCTTCTACTCAACCATGTGATATTTTATTCACTTATTTTTCATATTTTAAATAGACCTAAATTGCTTTGTATATATAATAATCTCATGATCACCCATTACTTGATCAACCACATACCTTAAAAATACTAGGTTTAAAACACGATAGGTATTAATACACATTATGAACATGGTTCAATCATAATTTTAACCCCTTTTGGTTTGCCATAACTCCATTAGGCCTTACTCCACCTTTAGGTCTTCCTCTTAATGCCAAAACTTGATCTTATTGGGCCTATATGGCTCTCTCCATAAATTAAAAACCATTAAAAAAATTAGACAATGAAATATTATGATGTACTCCATGCTTTATTATACTTTCATCC
This sequence comes from Torreya grandis, assembly GCA_037957365.1. Classification (NCBI taxonomy): domain Eukaryota; kingdom Viridiplantae; phylum Streptophyta; class Pinopsida; order Cupressales; family Taxaceae; genus Torreya; species Torreya grandis. The sequence goes on along the minus strand of JARHVA010000370.1, from coordinate 4,819,259 downwards.
TTCATTCATACCATGAAATCTCTTTTAGGATAAACTACCCTATTAGGCCTTTGTACCTCAAATGTTTGTCTTACAATAAAGAAACCTAAACACCCTTAATATAATAAAATATGAAACATTTAAATATATTATACATGATATAATAGTCATAAATAAACTATTTTAACATCTTCACTTAGGAGATAAAGGGTCAAGAACATCTCTGGAACTCACTTACTTATAACTACCAATTTACCTCAAAAATTGGTCATGATGAATTAGAACTCCAACATTTGTGTAGACATGTGCCATGAATAATTATGTATAAAAATTATCCTATTATATATCCATAACATCATTAGATAGAAAATTTATATTTTCTAATGGAAAATATTTCTCTTGAAGTCCAATTTCTTGCCCCTATGTTTCATAGTCCTATTTGAACCAGACAGTCCATTTTGTGAGAAACTTTTTCACCATATAAAATAACCTCCAAATATTATACAAAGAATTATCATGACATAAAATTCATAAATGAATTATTCATGTAGTTTATGGAATCAATATATCATGCACATACTCTCAAAACTATCTCTTCATCTTCGCCTAGGTTTTACACTATTTACACCATTAGGTCTCTATGCGACTAGTTTACTTGGATGACCAAATTACAAAACTTAAAGGATAATAACTATATATAAATCATCATGTAAATGTAAAATTATTATCTATCTTATTACATCATCCATTTTCTTTTCTTGACTAATTCAAATTTTTAGAGTTATAGTAATTTCTTGATAAATAAGCATATATCTGTGTATTTTCTCTCTCATCTAACTACCACCACCTATAGGTGAATTTAAGAGTTTAATATATGATAAAATATATTATCTATTCATTTTAGTTCATCATAAGTTTATTTTAACAAAATATTTCATATCAGGACTTTATTAGGGTTTTAGGGAGGTTTAACACAGGGTTTGGTGTTAATAATTATTCATAAAGGACTGCCATTTAAATCCAAAACTAATTATTGGAGATATTATATATGAAACTTAACCGTCTCTCCTTAATATCTTAGACTCCCATGTATAGGTTATATGAGACAATGAATTTCTAAAATTGCGTCTTAGTTTTAGACCTCATTCTATGAGCTTAAGAAGGCCTAAAATAATGATTCATGCACTTTTACTTTAAATATTAACCTTAAAATTTATGATAATACATAATTAAAACTTATATCACATCTATCCATGCTTACATGTGCATACTTACCTTGAAATTTGATCATTATACCTCATTAGGCTAGGCAGGGTCTAAGAGAGATCTAGGTGTAGACTTATACTAAAGGTTATACCCCTATAGGCTCACCTTGAAAATATAATGAATGATTCTATACCTTATTCACATTATAAAACAATTTCATACAACCTTGAAATGTTTGTATTCATTGATTTCACCATGCACATACCTCTTCATATCATGATTAGGTTTCCTATGTACTTCACATCAATGACCTATACCTTCTATGCAAATATAAGACATTATTTTCCTTAAAATTATATTTTTATCTTTATCTCTTGACAACATTCTTCCATTCACCTTGTTGTTGATTATTTTCATTGATGTCAAAGGTACATCTTATATGAGGTTGATGCCATTGAGATAATTTACCTAGTTGGTAGTGTGTTGGTGTGACATGGGGAATTGATGGAGTATTATCATTGAATGATGTTGTCATGAAAGATAATTTTAAATAAAAATATAGAATATGAAGGAAACTAATGTTTTGAGGTTAAGTGCTTAAGTAGCCTAGGCCTAGTCATGGAGTAAAGAGACCTTATGAGAAGGTATGAGTAATGTGGATTGGTGACATGAGTGAACATAGGAATGAGTGGTTGTATTATGTTTCTTGATTATGTGAGAGATGTGGAGAGTGCATGGAAAGAGGCATGAAGGTCAGTTTTAAGTCCAAATGTGGTTTGTAGGTCAAGGTCTAGAGATCAAAGAGAGAGAGTGTGGCCCAATGAAGGGTCATGATAAGATTTCAAGGTATTTGAGATCATGTGAGCATTTTAATATGTGATTTATGTTGTTTCAAGTTTTTTAATGAAATTTGAGGTTCTAATTTGAAGGATGAGGCATGAAAATTTGGTTGGAGGTCTCTCAAGTTCTCATAAATAATGTTTCTCAACTCGATAGTGATTTTATTATGATAATTATCTTGTAAAAACTTTACATGGGAACCTAATATATTCATAATTGATGGGTAAAGTTCCAATATCAAAATTCTAGGCATTAGTTTTTGGATTGAGGAGATGTGCTTTATGAATAATTGTTAAGAGTAGAAAATGGATTAAACCATCTTATAACCCTAATGAAGACCTAATTTTTAATATTTTGTTCAAAAGTGATCAAGATGAAATGAATTTATCAAATAATCTATTGTATCTTGTAGTGTACTATCCCATGTACCTCTAAGTGGTATTGGTTAGAGAAAGGAGAGAGAAAATATTAAGTTACAGGGTTATTTCTAAAGAAGTCATGGAAGTCTAAATAAGGTAGAGACTCATAATATATGTCAATTAAGGTTTTTGGATAGGTTTCACCATTCAGGTGTACTAAATCAATCATCCAAGTTAGCTAGTTGCTAATAGGATTTGTGGTGTAAATAATGAAAAACATAGGCAGTAATGAGAAGATGAATTGGAATGTGTTTTCATGATATAATAATAAAAATAAGTTCATAGATATTTTTATCAATATTTTTAATAAATTTTCATGTTTGTTATGAGTTTGTAAGGTCAATGAATATGGTGAAAAAGTTGCTCACAAGTTGACCTATCTGGTTCAGATAAGATAGTGAGATATAAAGACATGAGATTGGTTTGAAAGACCAACATTTTCCATTAGAAAATATGATATTTATATTTTATTATGGTATATAGGTCTTATATGATCATATTCATGCATTATAATTCATGTAAAGTGTCTATACAAGTGTTGGTGGTTTGAGTCACCATGACTGGTCTTTAAGGTAAACTAGCAGTTCTGAGTGAGTTGTAGAGATGTTATTGAGCTATTATCTCCTGAGTGGAAGTTCATAATGAAAATTTTAATGAAATTTGGGTCATGTAAACTACACACACACACACACACACACACACACACACACACACACACACACTTTTTGTTCATATTTTTTTGTATTAAGTATATTTGAGTTTCAATTTTGCAAGACAGACTCTTGAATCACATAGGCCTAATAGGATAATTTATCCTTAAATAGGTTTCATGGTATGAATGAAAGACACTGATCCAAAAAATAATGGAGGAGGTCATTATAGTTATATTTATAAGTAATTACATGGTTTTTAGTTTTTGTATAAATCCATCTGGGCTCAATAGAATGAAGTTTTGGCATTACAAGATAGACCTAATGTAATTAGGTTATCATGAGACTAAAAGTGAAATGATGCCTAATTGAGTCATGTCAGACCAAAAGGGACTAAAATATCATTTTATTCATGTCCAAAATATGTCATAAAACCTATTATATGGCTGACCTAAGAGTTTAATAGTGTATATATGACTAAGTGGTATATGAACAAGGAATGATATATATACAAAGTACTTTTAGGCCTATTTAAGTAAGCTAAGAAGGAACAAATGAGATATAAGATCCTTGAGTCAAAGGAGGTATTATATACCATCATAAAATAGTATAAATATATTCATGAATATCTAATAGAAGGTCTGATTATGAATATCAAGGTCATATGACCTAATCAATTTTGAAGAGACCTAGTTAATCAAAGAAGCCTAGAAGGCAGTCTAAGAGGGATAAGAGTGTGAAGAGATAAATAAGGTGATCATCATATGTTATTTGAGAAACATAATTTTTTTAAGGTGATTAAATCAATCAGGTGGCTTAGTTGGTGTTGAGTCATCTAGGGCTTTGGTACTTCCTTGTAAGTGAGTGCTTACTAAAGCCTAGTTAAGTGGATGCTTGGCTAGTTGGGGTTAGTGCTCCATGTAGAGTTTGTGCTTCACTTTTTTTTTTTGTATTATAGTACTATAATACATTTGCATATATCAGTGGGTTTTCTTCCCCTTGAGGTTTTCCCACATATGTGATGTGTTCTAGTATTTCATGCTTATGTGGATAATTACTTATGTTTGTTTAAACGGTTCATTATTACTTAAGTTTAATTGATTGAAATGTTTTGAAGATTGATTCACACACATATTAGTCATTGTGCTTCCAAAAATTGGTACCAAATACTAGTCCTTTGAAGTAGGCCTAATATCTTGAAGATGATCCTGAGAATCACAAGATGTCTAGTGATCAATAAGACAACATGTATGATGAAGTCTACTATGACAGTGAATAAGGAGAAGGTAAATTATACCTTGAAATTGAGATCATAAGTGCCCTAGATGATTTGAAGCATCAAAATAAGAGGAATAAAGAGTTGATATCTATGGTCAAGGATATTAAGGAACATATTTGTACCTTAAAGAGTGACTATGTAAAAGAAGACAAAAGGGATAAAAAGATCATCAAGGATCTTATGAATCATTTAGAAGGTGCCAATACAAAATTTAGATCAAAATAATTTGAGTATGATTAGTTAAAGATATAGGTAGATTATTTTAAGGTTGAGCATGAGAAACTCATATATAAGATGATTTTTTTTGAAAAAGAGCATGAGAATCTAGAACAAGTTAAGATCACCAACATGAAATTCAACATGAAGAGAACAATCAGGCATCATAATGCAATGAGGTATTCTAATTTTTTCAATGCTTATTGTTTTTCTATTCATGTCTTTGGTCACAAAGTAAGTGATTATAGAATGCTCTCAAGGGATGAGTTATCATGGGATGATGGGAGAAGGAGTGATCAGTCAAGAGGACTTAAAAAGGTATATGAATATTTTAGAGTGCATGAAAAAGGTCAAACATTGGTGTGGAATCCAAATAAAATTAGGACTGATCATATTGAACCCAAGAATCAAGATGGAATATTTGTTAAGGAGAAACAGAAGACTAAAGAGGAATCTATGCTAGCTCAGACTACCTTTCACATCAAGATTAAGAATGAAATGGTATATAGATAGTGGTTTCTCAAGCCACATGACAAAATATAAGAACAAGTTAATCTCATTGAAGAATAATGCTACAAGAATAGTGAGATTTAGAGACAACATAGCTTCTAATATAGTTGGTAAGGGTATCTTGAGTTTGGATAATGGGAAGACCAAGACAAAAAATGTGTTGTATGTGGAAGGTTTGAAACATGACTTTCTTAGTGTAAATCAAATGTCCAACCAAGGACACATGCTAAACTTTCATGACAAAGGGCGTGAGATAAGGAGAGCCAAATACAAAAGGCTAATTACCAATGCTAAGAGGACTAAGAACAATATATATGTCTTGAATGAGATAAATAAGGAGAGATGATTTATGAACAAGATGGATGAAATTTAGATATGGAACATAAGGTTAGGTCACCTAAAATTTGATAATTTGGTCAAGATAAGCACTAATAAGTTTGTGAATAACATGTTCAAGATCACCAAACCTACAAACACACTTTACAAGGCATGTCAATATGGTAAGTAGACTAGAAGAAGGTTAAAGTTCAAGGAGTACTCTATTAACATACCCTTAGAGTTAATACACATTGATCTCTATGGGCCTATAAGAATCTAAAGAATTAAAGGAGATAGATACTTCATGTTACTCATAGATTACTACACAAGAATGACTTGGGAAACATTTTTAAAATAAAATTTAGAAGCTCTTGATAAGTTCAAGGCATTCAAGGCCCTTGTTGAGAATGATAATAATGGGAAGATCAAATTCCTAAGATTTGATATAGGAAGAGAGTTTTCGTCTAATGAGTTTGATGAATTATGTGAGGTCCATGGGATAAGTAAATAGTTCTTAGCAGTCAGGATACCTCAATAAAATGGGATAGTGGAAATAAAGAAAAGGACATTCTAAGAGATAGAAAGAACTATGCTAAATGAGTCTATATTATATAATGGGTGCTATAGAAAGGTAATGATTATTGTAGTCTACATATTTAATAGAGGAAAACAAATTAATAATGGCAATAACACCCCTTCTGAACTATGAAAAGGTAGATCTGCTAATGTTGAACAATTTAGAGTGTTTAGAAGTAAATGTTTTATTAAAAGAGATGATGAGGACTTAGGTAAGTTTTATTCTAGGTCTGATAAAGGTATATTCTTGGGGTATTCATTAGTAAGCTCAATCTATAGATGATATAACAAGAGGTTACAGAGGATAGTGGAAATCACCAATGTGAAGATTTATGAAATAAGGAAATCACACTCACATTGAAAGGATATATCATAGAATCGAGACTTCAAGAGTGAATAGGAAACAATAGAGGTTGATGAGGAAGAATAAGAAGTTGAGGAGAGACAAGACTCAAAATAACTCTCAAGATAGATTTAAAGAGATCATCTTGAATCTCAAATCATTGGCAACAAGGATGTAGGTATGCAAACAAAGAGAAGACCGGTAGGTAACCTAAATCAATAGAATGTTTCTCTATTGTCTAAAATTGAGTCTAAGAACCTTATAGAAGAAATCAAAGACAAATTTTGGATAGGTGATATTAATGAGTAATTATACCAAATAGAGAAAAATGAGACTTGGGAACTAGTTCCTAGGCCTAAAGACAAGAATGTCATTGGAACAAAATGGGTGTTTAAAAAAAAGTTGAATGAAGATGGATAAGTCACTAGGAAAAAGGCTAGATTGGTATGCAATTGATATGCACAAGTTGATGGAATAGACTTTGAGGAGACCTTTTCACTAGTAGAAATATTGGAGGCGACTAGAGTATTTCTAGAATAAGCAAGATTCAAAAGGTTTAAGGTATATTAGATGGATGTTAAATCTACCTTTTTGAATGGGAATTTGGAAGAGGAGGTGTACATAGAGCAACCTGAGGGGTTCTCACTATCAAGTGATAAGGACTATGTTTGCATACTAAAAATGGATCTTTATGGTCTAAAGAAAGATCCTAAAGCTTGGTATGCTAGGTTGGATAGGTATCTATTGGATCAAGGATTCAAAAGATAAGTTGTAGATAGTAATCTATACATAAAGACAAAATATGACCATTAGTTGATAGTATTTATCTATGTGGATGACATCATATTTGGTGGAAATAATGAGAAAATGACTAAGCACTTTATAGAGGTTATGAAGAAAGAGTTTGAGATGTCCATAGTAGGAGAACTATCATTATTTCTTGGGTTGCAAATCCTCAATCTGAAAAAGGTATATTCATTTCATAAACCAAGTACATAAGAGAGATGTTAAAAAAGATTCAGATCAAATATTTCAAGGAAGTTAGTATACCTATGATCACATGGTGTAAGTTAAGAAAGGAAGATGAGTCTCCAAAGGTCAATAAAACATCATTTAGGTCAATGATTGAAATTTTTCTATACACCACTGCCTCTAGTCCTAACATCATGCAAGAAGTAGTTTTTGTGAGAAGGTTCCAAGTAGATCCAAATTAAAATAATTTGTAAGTAGTCAAAAGGATACTTAGGTATCTCAAGGTGACTATGGAGTTTGGTTTGTGGTATCCAAAGAGAAAGGAGTTCAATTTTATATAATATATAGATGTAGATTGGGAAGGAAGCCTAAATGATAGGAAGAGTACTAGTGGAGATTTCTTATTAGGTGGATGCCTAGTTTCATGAATAAGTAATAAGAAAACACTAGTAATATTATCCAATTGTGAGGATGAGTAAATTTTTGTATATTTATGCTTCACTTAGTTATTATGGATGAGATAGACCTTAAAAGACTACAAGGTGGAGTGTGATGGTCCTAGCCCTATCTATTGTGATAGTACAAGTGATATAAGTGTCTCAAAGAACCATACCATGAACTAAAGGAATAAGCACATTCCTATCAAGTATAATTTATTAAGAGATTAGGTAAGTGAACAAAGTGTCAAACTTGAATATGTTTATACATAGGATCGGATTGTAGACATTTTGACCAAGCCACTTCCAAAAGCAACATTTGAATACCAAAGATAGGAATTGGGTGTAATTCCTACCCCTAATAGTCACTAAAGAATTCAAGTTCTTAGGGGGAAATAATCAAGTGGTTAATTAGCTCCAAGTGCAGGTGAATAGTCTTGATAAGGTATGCATGGAGATATGTGTAACATGTTTATATGATGACTCATAAAATCATAGTATTGTATTTTGAGTGTTTTGGTTGCAAGGAGTGTGATCCAAGGATTTTTAGACATCACTTTTTAATTTATGTCAAATGGGGAGAAGTTTCTTAATGAGATAATTTATTTAGAATGGTTGACATAAATGACAAAAGGGGAGATTGTTGAGTATTATCATTGATGTCAAAGGTGCATCTTCCATGAGGTTGATGTCATTGAGAGAGTGTTCCTAGTTAACAATGTGTTTATTTGATAAGGGGTACTGATGGATTATTTTCACTGAAGTATGTTGTAATGAAAGATAATTTGAAGAAAAAGAGAGAATATGAAGGCAATTAATTCCTTATAGTTTTATTAAGGTATAGGTCTTTGAGGTCAAGTGAATAAGTAGCCTAAGCCTAGTCATGGAATGAAGAGACCTTATGATAAGGTATGAAAATGGTGTCTTGGTGATATGAGTACACATAGAAATGAGTGGTTATATGAGGTTTATTAATTATATGAGTGAGGTGGAGAGTGCATGTAAAGAGGCATGAAGGCTAGTTTTAAGGATTAATGTGGTTTGCAAGTCAAGGTCTAGAGAGCAAAGAGAGAGAGAGTGTGGCCTAATGAAGGGTCATAAAAAGATTCAAGGAGTTTAATATCATGTAATAATTTTCAAAGGAGGGATATGTTGTTTCAATTTTGTTCATGCAGATTGAGGTTCTAGTTTGAAGGACAAGACATGACATGTCATTTAGGGATCTTTCAAGTTCTCAGAATGAAAGGTTCTCAACCTGAGAAGGATTTCTCTGTGTTCATTATCTTGTAAAAAAATTTTAGGGGAACCTAAGCTATTCATAATTGATGGGTAAATGTACTATCTCAAAATTATAGGAATTATTTTTTGGATTGAGGGGTTATGCTTTATGAATGATTGTTAAGAGTAGAAACTAATTTATACCCTATTAGAACCCTAATGAAGACCCAATGTTAAAGATGTTGAAAATTGATAAGTATGGATTGAATTTATTAGGTAAGTTATTTTATATTATATTTTACTCTCCCAAGTACCTCCAAGTGGTATTGGTTAGAAAGAGGAGAGAGAAAATGTTGAGTTATAGGCTTATTTATGAAGAAGTTATTATAGAAGTCAAAAGTTGTATTAAACATAATATAAAAATGGATGGAGGAAGAAGGTAGAGAATATTAATATATGTAGATTAAGTTTTATATATAGGTTCCACACTTTAAGTGTGCTAAAATGGTCATCCAAGTTAGCTAATTGCTAATAGGTCTAATGGTGTAAATAATGAAAAACCTAGGTAATAGTGAGAAGATGAATTAGAATATGTTTTCATGATGGAATATTGAAACCAAGTGCATAGAGATGTTTATAATAAATTTTAAGACATTTTAATGACTTTTAAAAAAAATTGAGGTCAATGAATGTGGTGAAACAGTTTCTCACAAGTTGACCTATTTGGTTTAGATAAGAAAGTGAGATATAAGGTCATGAGATTGGTCTAAAAGACCAATATTTTCCATTAGGCCATATTATATTTGTATTTTACAATGGTTTTGGTATCTCATAGGATAATATACATTCATAAAAACTCATGGAAAGTGTATATACCAGCATTGGAGGTCTAAGTCACCATGACCTATCTTTAAGGTAAATTGGTAGTTTTGAGTGAGTGAGTTGCATAGATGTTCTTGATCTTTTATATCCTAAGTGGAAGTATATAATAAATTTGATAATGAAATTGAGTTTATGTAGACTATTTATATAATTTTTTCATCATATTTTATTTTCTTAAGTATATTTGAGCTTCACCTTTGTAAGACAGACTTTTGAATCACGTAGGCCTAATAGGATAGTTTGTCCTAAAAGAGGTTTCATGGTATGAATGAAAGACAAAGGTATAAAAAATCATGGATGAGGTAATTATAGTTATATTTTTAAGTAATTTAATGGTTTTTATTTTTTTTATAATTCCATATAGGCCCAATAAAATCATGTTTTGGCATTAAGAGATAGACCTAATACAATTATTTCTCCTTGTAACCTAAAAGTGAAATGAGTCCTAATTGAGTGATGTCAGACCAAAAGGAACTAAAATATAATTTTATTCATGTCAAAAATATGTATTAATATATATTATATTACCTACCTAAGATTTTAAGGGTATATGGCTGACTAAGTGGTATATGAACAAGGAATGGTATATATACAAGGTAGTTTTAGGCCTATTTGAGTAAGCTAAGAAGGAGATAATGGATAGAAGATAATTGAGTGAAAGGAGGTATTATAAACCATAATAAGAGAGTATATGGATAATAATTAATAATTAATATAATGTTTTAGTATTAATATCAAGGTAATATAACCTAATCAATCTTAAAGAGACCTAGTTGAGCGAAGAGGCCTAGAAGGTAGTCTAAGAGGGATAATAGTATGAAGAGATAAATAAGGTGATCATAATATATTATATGATAAACATAGTGTTTAAATTTTTATAAAATAAATTAGGTGGTTGAGTTGGTTTTGTGTCATCTAGGGGGTGGGTGCTTGTTAAATCCTAGTCAAGTGGGTGCTTGGCTAGTTAGGGTTGGTACTCCATGTAGAGTTGGTGATTCACCAAATTTTGTTTTTGTATTATAGTAATATATCCCATTTATATATATATTAGTGGGTTTTATTCCCCTTGATGTTTTCCCACATATGTGATGTATTTTAGTGTTTCATTCTTATGTGGATAGTTGTTTATACTTGTTAGATCTATATGGTTGTTTGAATGGTTCATGATTTCTTAAGTTTAATTGATTGAAAGGTTTTGAATAATAATTAACCCCAATTATGATTTATTTTGATTCAAAAACTTATCACATCACAAATTTCTAACTATCCTTAATCACCTTTGATATCAATGACAATACCCAACACACATTGTTTAAGTATATTATCTTCAGATCTAGATAACATAACTTTATATCCTACCAAGGGAGGATAAGGGATGTTCATTTTAAATAAAAAATTTAATTAGATTATTTTTATGATGTGGAAAATTTCTCATTAAATATAAGAAAATTATTTGAGATGGGAGATGATAAAGTTTTAGAATGGGATCCCATTCATCATAATCTATGGAAGTATTATTAGATATAGGTGCATAGTATTATAAGAGCTCTTGGTAAAGATATTTTGAGGTAAAATTGAACTTTTGTTGATAGGGTATGGTTGGTTTAGGTTGATTACAAATTATTTGAGTTATTTTAGGTGATGTGGTGGTGGGTTGAAGTATTTATTATGGTTGGGTAGAAAAAATACTATTGGAAGTTTGGGGTATGTTATCTTGTTGTATGGATGTTGAGGGAAGAGTATTAATGGTATGAGAGATATAATCAAGTTGTCTTGTTAAGAGGTGGATCTTGAATGGTATAGGTTCATCTTTCCCTAATTCCATTATATGGTATTGAGAAGTGTCCTGAATGACATGGAACTGTTGAGATGTGTGATGTGCAAGTATTAGATTGGAATCAATAAAATCAACTGATTTTCTTATGTTAGTCATATTAACCACATTTTATTCATTAGTAGTGAGGTATATAAGACTTTCAACATTATTTTTATAAGGATTAGGTTTTTATATGTTATCTTGGTGGTTAGGAAGAGGGGTATTTATAGATAGCGAGATGAGCATTAACTTGGTTTAAATTTTGGTTTTTAATCTACATTTCATAGGCTTTAAGATCTTTATAATATACTTGTTGATACTTTAAAATAAGGTTTTCATTATAAAATTTACGACCAATAAGAAAATCCATAGAAATATTATTTAATTATCTATAAGTTTCATGAGAGTGGACCTAACTTGCATGAAACCATTTTTTTTTATGATCATACCATGATTTTATAGAATAATTGGGGTCAAGATCTTGTGGTAGAGTTCTTATTAGAATTGGATTATGAGTAGAAGTGTTGTTTTTAGGGGTATTAAGCTCCATAATGTTGTTTAGATAAATTTATTGGATGGGATGAATAGTGTCATAGGTGCTAGTAACACCATCATTGGTTACATGATGGTTTTTATTCTTGATGAGCATATGAGTGACCATTGTAGGTTGAGGTGTCTTGAATTGACTGATGAGGAAGTATTGTCATTTATCCTGGTCAAGGGATTCTTTCAATGTTTTTCGAGAGAGGGTCCTAACTCGATATTATAATTTGGGGTATAGAGCATTAGTGAATAGGTGTAAGAGGTTGTCATCTACCATATTATGCTCACATTTATTTGGATAATTTTTTCCATCATTTTATGAAGGGTTGTGTCATTTTAGTTTCAATTTGATTATAATTTATAAAGTGGCTAAGTTATTCTCATGAGTTTAACAAGTCTTCAAGGCTAGTGATAAAGTGGGTTTTTAATTAATTGTACAAATATAAATCATCTCTTAAAAGTGTTTTAGCTAATATTTTGGTAACAAAAAAAGTGTAAAGTTTAACATAATTTTTATAAAGGTTACCAATGTTTTTAAATGCAAAACGGGATTGGTGGATCCATTTTAGGTGATGGTGGGTGTGATACTTCCTATATCAATGTTAGCAATTTTAGGTATTATATTTTTGTTTTGTATATGTTTAATGGTATTATTTATTAGTGGTGTTTATAGAATAAGGTTTCCATGGGAATCCCTAATGGGGGTGGGGGGCATTCAAATTTTACACTCCCTATAAAACTTGTTAAGGCTGGTTTTTAATATGAATGAGATAATTTTGCATCTACATCATCTTATTTACATTATTAGTTTGAAATTTATTCAATTGATTAAGTGTTTGTAATAGGATTTGGTTATTTTGGGTAGAATTTTGATTAGTAGATGTGGTATGCATTATTTTTAGTGTTAATAGTTTGATTTGCACTATGTGTGTGGGATGAAGTATTAGTATGAGCCACACTAGTGGCATAAGTAGAATTGGTAGAAAAATATGCAATAGTATCATGAGAATCATTGGTATAAAAATATGTACTAGTATCATGGTTAAGGGGATAGGTCTTTTGAAGAGGCCCACAAGAAGTTGAACCTACCATATTGGTAGAAATACTTGGCATGGAGGCTGAATAAAACATAGAAGATGATGTCAAGGTGTGTTAAGGAGACATACTATAAGGAAAAGGTTGAGATGAAAAGAAAGTGGTTCCCCCAAATATATGAGAAAAGGAAGGGGAGGGTGAATGGGGTTTTTATATAACATAACACACAATGAGATTTTAAATGGTTGTAGGATATTTTACTATATGTTGAGGGAATTCATTGATTAAAAATAGAATTTTATTCATGTACTATAAATCATGCTCATATTCTAGTGAGAAAAAAGGGTTGGATAATGAGGATGAATAAAGAGGAGTCCCATAGTTGGTGGTGTGATTTGAAACATGGACATTTCTTTCATCCATGGTAGGTGATATATGGTCTGTCTTAGGGAACCAATTATGGTTGGTAAAACTCATCATGTTTGTTCGATTTACTTATAAATTATCATCAAACAAGAAATTTATGATGAAGGAAAGAGGTTAAAAACTTGATGGAATTAAGGACCAACTATTAATATAGAGATTCAAACCAATTAATAGTGTTCTATAAGATAATAAATAGAATAGGCTATAAAGGACACAGTCATACAAGTTGATTGTGTACTACAAATGGAGAAACTAAACATGATAAAAATATACAAAATTAGATAGGGTAACTATGTATAGAACTTAAATAGAACAAATATCATGTTAGATACTAATTTGATAGGAATGATTATGTTTGAAAAATAGTGAAGTTTTTTTCAAGATAATAACTACGCAAATTCAATTGAACACACAATTGATGAGATCAATGTATTTGATATAATTGTAGCACATAACACAAACCTTATACTAACACTATCTACTACAAGTTTTATAATACAATGATCAAATAGAAAGTATTAAAAATTGAATGTAAATGTTAAGCTAAGTGGTCATTCCTAAATGTTGTTAAGTTATAATAAATTTTTAAATTAATGTGATAGGGATTTGGATATAAGAAGGAATTATAAAATCAGTCTATGGATAGTTTCAAGTAGTTTAAGTTAAAAGGGATCTATATTGGTGATGGTAATAGATTGTTATTGGGGCCTACCCCCTAACTTCACAATCTTATATTGATAAGGATGTTAAGTGATTTGACAATATATACCATCAACCATGTATTTATACTTGGATATAAAACCTAGTTGGCTTCCCCCTTGGTGATGAAATCCATGTAGGTATACCTTTGGAAGAAATTTTTTAATGATTTTTAGTGTTAAGTGATTTTAAATTTTGTGCAAAAGAAAAATAAATATGTGACTAAATCAGTAAATTAAAAAACTCATATTTATTCTATGTTTGTTACTTTAAGAAAACAAGCTACAAAAATGAAAAGTGAATTAATTACTTGCAAGATAGGCTAATTACTTTATTTGTGAAGAGGATAGAGTTGGTTCAGGTGACACTATATGAAAACATTAAAGAACAAAGTCAACAAGGTTTATACTATCTATAGAATAAAAATCCATAAGGACAAATTCAAAAGATTGATTGAATCTTCTAAAGATAAAGTAAGATATACAATTGTGTCGATCTAGTCAAACTAGTTCATTGTAGGGTTAAAATTTTATAGATTAAAAACTATGAAAATATGACTATAAATAAAAATAAATTTTAAAGATAAAGTATGGATTAACCTTAATAATTTTTAAAGATGTTTAATCTGTTAATTTTATGTTGTGTTTCTCAAATGCTAATTTCTATATTATGCTAACTGAGTCGAATGGGTCGTTAAAGTCTACAAAACCTATAAGCTAAAAATAAGTTATGAACAAAGTTAACTAGGTGGATTAAGTATGAAAACCTATGATTGAAAAGTGAACCATGTCGATCTAATCAATTGAATTACCTATTATTGGATATGACCTACATAGAATAAATAGATTTGATTTTGAGTGACTATGTGTTAAAACTACACATAGAATGTTAGATTATATTGACACCTTTGATACAATACTGTAAAAATAAAAATATATAATATGATAATAAATGAATTCATGAAATAAAACCTAAAAGGGTTATATTCATGTCAGGTTCACCAAAATGTATATAATGGAAAGTGAAGCTCATCTACAAATAAATCCTAGCTCTAAGAAGATAAATCATAGTTATCCTTTCTCTTGTTGGTACATTTAGACAATCAAGGTCATGACCAAGATGGATTCAATATACCTAACCAAGGGGTACCTTACCATAAAAATATCACTAGAGAGGGTTATAAAGACTCTAATCAAGAAACACCATGTAATAACCCTAGCTAGGAGTTACATTTTCTATATTCACAAAGTAAATACAAATTAAATTAAAATCATATCTAGTGTTCACCAAAGCTTGTGACACAAAATGGGGTTAATAAACATAAAATTTAATATGCATAAAATACATCTACTCAAGTAAATGTAGATGGAATACTATTACATGGAGAGATAATCATTTAAGCTATCAAATTTAAATATGTATACTTTAATGAGGAGCAAAAGTTAAGAAAACTTACCTTTGAAGAATAAACCATCAAGCCTCAATCTCTCCCTTGACCAAGGCACTTTGAAATAGGTTGTGATATGTAAGGATAAAAAGGATAGGTTAATTAAAGACTAAAACTTATTCATGTATCTAAAAAGACTTCTTCATAAGATAAGATCTATATCTCCAAATGTAGTATTCAAACTCTAAGCAATGTTGCTCAAGTAGAATGGTGGATAAGTAGATGTAAAATATATGATGTTATTGTATCTTGTATCTATATAAATTATGAAAAGGATGTGTATATATAGCTAGATCTAACCCTAAACTCTTTTGAAATTTTAGCTAATAGTGTCAACCTAATAGACCATGTGCCCTTAATTAATAAAACTAAGTTAGGTCCTATATTGGGTTAGCCAAGGCTGACAAAATTCTATAATTTACTAATATATTTTAAGTATAGGGTTGGCCTATGATGACATTGTTAAATAAATGTTAAAAAGATTTTTTTGCTTAGATAGGGGCTATTTTAGGTGGAGAATTACTTGGATGAGTGTGTAAGAGAGGTGTCAAAGCTTAACAAAGTGTATAAGATAAGTTTGTATTGATTTTAAGTGGTGGTATAGGGGACAAAAATATTTTAAAGCACCAATGGTTTGCCCACCCCTTTCTTGATGCACTGTTTAAGGCATGTACTTAGAGAGATTGAGACTTGATGGGTTCCTACAAGAGAGAAAGCATCAGTAATTGATAGAGTTTGAAAATATTATGTGTATACAAATCATACTCTACATGGAATTGGGTGTTTATTTTATGAGACATTTTATTTTAGACTCTTTCTCTATGACTTTTTGTGGTGCTGGGTGCTCATTATATGAATTCTTCTCTATGTTTAAGACTCTACATGGAATTAAGTGTTTATTTCATGAATTCATCTCTATCTAAATCTTAATATATGTGATATTTTATGTTAAACTATGTTTTTTTATGTTCTATTATGTGTCATGGCCATGGCATTATGTGTTTTATGTGGATACATGTAGGATTTTATATAGATCTTATGATGTCATGATTTGTATCATGCATTATTCTACTTATGTGTGATTCCAAAATACATATCATGCATCTATTATGTGGTTATTACATAATGATTTTATGATTTTATTATGATGATTGTTATTGCATGCCTAATTTTATATTTACTTGACATGAAACTTGTACACTTTAGGATACATGTTTCACATAGGCTCAAAATATATAATATATTTATGATAATATAAATATAGTTATGTTAAAACATAATTTATATGTTTACACACACACACACACACACATAAATAATTTATTTCTAGATGAGTAATTTGTAAGCTAAATCCCTTACCTCAAAAGGGGGTCATACATAGTTGGCTTGTCTTAGAGACTTATTCCCTTAAAAATAGATAAATCATATGTTTGGATCATATTAAATTATTTATACTAACTTGGATTTAATTGTTAGGTTGTGGAGCTAAAAGCTTCACTGATGCAGACATGGGAGGAGGTTGTTGAGTGTCACAGTCACCAGCGTCGGTCAGGCCAACCAACGTCGGTTAGGGGTAGACAAAAGGAAACCAACATTGGCAAGAATCGGCCAACGTCGGTCACCTCCAGACAGATAGGGACTGACATCGATTGCCTATGTGGTTTGGAACTGCGAGTGTTACGGACAGTTTGTTAACGAACTAGTTGTTTGCATGATAAAGGCTAATTTTAGTCTTGGAGCTGTGGATCCAATTATTGTAATTAAGAAATTCTAATTATTGTATACATGAGATCTATATAATAGACTCATGGGCTGTATTGTAATGTGTGCTAGATAGCCATTGTGCTTGTAGAGAGAGTAAGAGTAGCTCCTCCTAGTTCCAACAGGGTGCCGAGTGTGTATGATCAGGGAGAGTTTTAGGTTGTGCAAGTTCTGGTAGAAGATCCACCGGGGTACTAGTTGAAGAATCATAAGGACTTGATGAGGCAAGGACAAGGGTTCTTCAGGGTGTAGAGACATCTACATGGTAAGTAAGGTCTGGTGATTTGCAGGTTGTTGCAAGAGTAGGGAGATCTACTTGGAGTACAGTTGTGTACTTGGTGTACTGGCAACATTGTTACTGACTGGTGGAGGTGAACAAAAACTCTGTGTTTGAGTTGATTGTTGTGACTGTAATTGAGAGAGTGAACTATTGAAGGATAATTACTGGTGAACCCTAGAAGTGTAGGAGCTCTAGAGGTGTGGGAAGAAGAAGTGTGACATCTTCTTTATTGTATTTTCTTCTAGATGAGTATTAATACAATTGGGTATTGTCTCTCATATTCTATGTTGTTTCATATTTCAAGTTACTTATTCATTCTGGTTAAATTCTATGTTTAGTTGCTAATACAAAGGTAATCAAGTGTGCCCTTAGTGGGCAGTAGGATCCTGACAGTTGGTATCAGAGTAGGTTGACCAGGTTGACCAGGTTGGTACCAATCTTGACAAGTGGTATCAGAGCATGGTTAAGTACACTAATAGGTGGTTAGAGTGTGTTAAGTGTTTTGTTGATTATAGGTCACTCTCAGGGGTTTTAGATTGAGTGGGAGTATAGCAATGGCAGAAGAAAGTAAGCTACAAATGGAGAAACTGAATAACATGAATGGTCAAATTGATGGAAAGAAAGAGCAGGTAAAGAAAGATTGTTAGTTGGTAGAAGATTAGCATGAAGAAGTAGATGTTGTAGGTGTTGTTGCACAGGATGCTCTGGACAAAGTAGAATCTTGGATTATAGATTCTGTTGCCTCTTTCCATGTAGCCCAAAATAGAGCATCTTTTCATGGGTATGTCCAGGGAGACTTTGGAGAGATTTATTTAGGGGTTGGTGAGCCTTGTCAGATTGTTGGCAAAGGGGAAGTGAAGCTAAAATTATAGACAGGTAACACACAGGTTTTGAAGGAGGTCATGCAGGTCCTAGTCTTGGAGATGAGTCTAATTTCTTTAGGAAAGTTGGGTGATGAGAGATGCACAGTAACTCTCACAACAGATGCACTTGAATTAGATGGTGGTAAGAAAGTAGGTATCCTTTATCTATCTACTTATATTACTGATTCACCTTCTATTGTAGAGATGTGGGTTTGTAGGCTTGGTCACATATGTAAGAAGGGGATGCATGTTCTGAAGCAGAAGATAGATGTCTTTGATAAACTTAAGAACTAGAAAGCCTTGGTGTTCATGGAGGAGATGATAGATAGAGATCAATGGAGAAGGTTGGATTATTCTGAGCATGGCTATGTTAATTTAGATAGGGTTTTGATCCAAGGTGAGCTCACAGGTAAAAAGTCATCACTCACAAGAGAACATAGTTACCGACATCAGTTAGGAGAAACTGACATCAAACAGACAGATACCGACATCAGTCATGTGTAGACCAACAGAGTCAGTGGTGTCGGGTAGGTGTGAACCGATGTTGGTTAAAAGAAATTGATGTCGACAGTCAGGGTCAATCATAGGGAACTGACGTCGGTCAGTTACAGACTGGGAGATGGCTGAGATCGGTCACTGGAATGGATGTTGGGCAGATAGCAAGCTGTCAAGGAGTCTCAAATGCCCATGTGGAGGACTGAAATGGTAAGTGAGCCTCATATTCATTGTTTGCCTTCTTTATACTACTTATTTCTCACTGATGGTCAAGAACTAAGAAGATGTGAAGAGGTAATGTAGGTAGAATCTAGGAAACAATGGGAGCATGGCATGAATTCTTTGAAAGAGAACCAAGTGAGAGATTTGGTAGAGTTGCCAGTCGGGATGAAAGCACTAACAGATGAATGGATTCCTAGGTTAGAGAAGAGAGTGGATGGACACGTGAGATAGAAGACCAAGGTATATGGTCTTGAGCAAGCTACAGGACAGTGGTACAAGTTTGACAGGTGTATGAAAAAGCATGGCTTTGGTCAAGGTCAATGTAACCATTATGTTTTCTTTACCAAGTTGGATAATGGTTGCAACATTATCCTATTATTGTATGTGGTGTGATTGCTTATTGCAGGATTACACATGCAGGGAGTTGCTGAACTAAAGGTAAAGTTAGTTCAAAGGTATGTCATGAAGAATTTAGGAGCAGTGAAATTCTTTGGCATAAGAGACATGGAAGATCACAAGTTGATTTTCTCTCCAGTGGGAGCTGATGTGAAGAAGGTGTTGGTAGGGTTAAACCTGTAGGATGTAGAATCGGTAAGCACACCAAGGGCTGGATAGCTTAGAATAGTGTTTAAAATCACATGAGGTTTGGTGTAGACCTGCGTTTTCCCAAGCAGTGGGAGTTGTTAGAGAGTTTGGAGCCAATTTGGGGAAGGTGGATTCTCAGGTATCTGAGAGGGACTAGCAGCAGGCTAACATGTTATGCAGGGTCAAGGTCTTCACTACATGGAGTTGTAGGTTTAGATGTGGCAGGTTACTTGGATGATAGGTGTTGCACCACAAGTTGTGTGGTGGTTGGTCTTCAGGGTTGAGCTTGAAGAGGGATGTAAGCCAAAAAATAAATTAGATGGTGTACAAGTATAGGTAAAGTGTAGCTATTTATCTCTAAGTGGGAGATTGTTAGGTTGTGGAGTTAAAAGCTTCACTGATGTAGACATGGGAGGAGGTTATTGAGTGTCACAGTCACTAGTGTCGGTCAAGCCAACTGACGTTGGTCAGGGGTAGACAAAAGGCAACCGGCATCAATAGGAATTGATCAACATCGATCACCTCCAGATAGACAGGGACCGATGTCGGTCACCTGTGTGGTTTGGAACTGTGAGTGTTATGGATAGTTTGTTAACGAACTGGTTGTTTGCATAATAAAGACTAATTTTAGTCTTGGAGCTGAGGATCTAATTATTGTAATTAAGAAAGTCTAATTATTGTATGCATGAGATCTATATAATAGACTCATGGGATGTATTGTAAAGTGTGCTAAATAGCCATTGTGCTTGTAGAGAGAGCAAGAGTAGCTCCTCCTAGTTCTAAAGGGGTGCCGAGTGTGTATGATTAGGGAGAGTTACATGTTGTGCAAGTTCTGGTAGAAGATCCACTGGGGTACTGGTTAAAGAATCATAAGGACTTGGTGAGGTAAGGACAAGGGTTTTTTAGGGTGTAGAGACATCTACATGGTAAGTAAGGTCTGGTGATTTGCAGGTTTTTGCAAGAGCAGGGAGATCTACTTGGAGTATGGTTGTGTACCTGGTGTACTGGCAACATTGTTACTGACTGGTGGAGGTGAACAACAACTTTGTGTTTGAGTTGATTATTGTGATTGTAATTGAGAGAGTGAACTATTGAAGGAGAATTACTGGTGAACCCTAGAAGTGTGGGAGCTCTAGAGGTGTGGGAAGAATAATTGTGGCATCTTCTTTATTGTATTTTCTTTTGGATGAGTATTAATACAATTGGGTATTGTCTCTCATATTATGTGTTTTTTCATATTTCAAGTTACTTATTCATTCTAGTTAAATTCTATGTTTAGTTGCTAATACAAAGGTAATCAAGTGTGCCCTTAGTGGGCAGTAGGATCCTGACAGTTGGTATCAGAGCAGGTTGACCAGGTTGACCAGGTTGGTACCAATCTTAACATGACTTTTATTAGCACATATTGATTCAGAATGAGATAGATTAGCACATATCGATCCATATTGATATAGATTGGCACAAGTTATATGACTTATATTGTGTATGTTATTAAGTTGGGATAATATACAAGGCATAAGTGAAAAATTATTTAAGATTAAGAGTAATAGTTCATAGATACTATGATATTATGACACATGTTATATTAATAAAAATAACAAGTTATCAAATTGAATGATAGATTATGTCATTGTCATTCTTAAACTTACTCATATTTACTTAGGTTTTAATCAGATTGAGTGACATATTATGCCATTCCATTTAATTTGAATTACTTAGCTATAATATGCATTAATTCAATTTGATATCATAAGTGGACACTAATTTATACATGTTTACTTATAAGTTCTTCATGGAGAACATACCTAAACACACACACTTAGGTTATACTTAGGGACAAAATTTCTCACTATCCTTTTAATCTATAGCTTTCAAAACTAGAATAAAAGAGGGGGAAATGTAGACACATAAACTTCGTATTAGACACTTTAACATGTCAAATTTGACCAAAATTTAGCATACATGACTTTTGCATATAATATGACTCTTCCTCACTTTCTCTCCTAGACATTCACTTATGGGATCAAATTTTCCAATTTATTTTCATACACAAACATGATCTCCCTAGTCTATACCTAAACTTTTTATCTATCCCTTGATATTATATCATTGTTTCTTGATTCATAAGTTTCTTTGGCCATATTCATATATATCTAGTTAATGGAGCCATTTGTCTTGGTTATACCTATCTGTATACTTTATAACTTATATTTTATAGTTAATTTAGCCATTTATCTACACATTTGGCATATTAATTTAGAAGGAAATTATCCAAATATTTATCTATATAAACATATCAAGCTTAAGCATATTATTATCTAGAAAACATCTATTATTTCACATGCACACCAAGGAATACATTTACACATCCTTAAGGAACTGCCATAAAAATTCAAAATTAAAAAAATCATTAAAGGAAGATCCATCAAAGAAATATTTAATACCCTTTCAAGATAAAAAATCATATGTTTTTAAGTGTTAAAATCCACACATGGTATTACATTGCATATTGGTATATCAATGATTGAGCATACATAGTTATGTGGGAGAACTATGTGTGGTTTGATCCCTCTTTAGATAATTAGAGTGTATGTAGTGATCAAACACTCAATGGGGTTTATTATGGTTAGCTCAAATATGTGTGGTGTAATACCTTTTCCTAGGTCACATTGGATTCAAAATTGTAAGCTAGGGTTTTAGAACTAAGATAATGTAGACAAAGCTATGTATACAAGACCATAGGTACATAAACACATAGGAGCCAATTTTATACACATGCACATTGATAAAAAAAATCACTGACCAACACAATCATACTAGATGATTTTAGTACATAGTGGATGGGTTTATCTACCATAGACATTGATGAAATACTAGAGTTATCCTAATTAGTTCCAATGGCCCATGTAGAGCATATTCAACAACTATGATAGAATAAAACACATAAGAAAATCCTAAACAAGATAATTATTTTATCCTTTTCTTTTAGAACATATTATTGACTATAATTGAATAGAACACATAACATAATCCTAATTAAGCTAATTACTCTATCCTTTTATTTATATCTATAACAATAAAGTTCAATAAATCATAATTACACTCATATTTATATGTGAACTATTATATCTTGTGAAATATGATTATTAATTAACTAATTTGATGAAACATTAAAAAATCATAATTTAAATCTCTAGAGTTAAATAAACACCTAAGTTTTAATATCTATTGTCTCTACATATTTGGTTAGCCACTCTAAAAATAAATAGTTTTTGTTAGCATAGGGGTCAAGGTCCAAATCCCCCCTAGAACACACTTTCAATTGTAATTTGTTGAAGGTTAAAAAATATCATAAATGTAAAAATCACCTAATAAAAATGTTTATTTTATATTTATAACTAAATAAAATATTATAATTCTCATTAAATATATATTTTCCTCATCATGTACATAAACAACAATTTCATTAACAACTCAAAATTTTAATTTGTGTTCAATCCTAAATTTAGATATTGAGGGTATCTAGGGTTAAGGGGTATTAGATTAAATTTTACATAAGGATGGTGAACTATCTTAACGATTAGGAAAAATAATACAAACATAGATAAATAATATTATGAAGTTATATAGCTGATATTTCTGTAGACACCGAAATCATGTCGACTCCCCTGGTTATTCCCCGTCTTATTCTTCTTCGCCTATTTAACCCTTGTCGATCACTTGTTCCACCAACCTTGACTCTGGCAGCATGTAAAAATGAGCACAGAGCTAAAGCTAGACTCTATCCCCATTATGCATCTGCCGACGATGGTCTTTACCCGGCCGATGTCGCCGACGTCGGTCACCTATCGGCCGACGTCGGCAATCCTGCTGACGTCGGTCACCTTGCCGTTATCTGTTATCAGTTATCATTCGGTTTCCCGAAATGGTTAACGAACCGTCTCTGGAATCGTCCCCCGCCTTCATCAGCGTCCGCCAACCATTCGAAAGGCTATCCCGAACGCTATTCGACCATTTTTTTGCTGATCAATCGAAACCCAAGCAATCATTCAACCAACCTGCGAACTCTGACATCAACACTCTCATGATCAACACTCTCGGCATCAACCAATCTGCATTCAATCCCGCACTGCACAGACAACTCCAACTATGGCTTTCATCGCATCTTCTGGCAGGTAAGTATCTACTCTGTTTGTTTTATTTCTTCTTGGTTATTCTTTGTTTATCAGTTCTGTCATCCCGATTCTTCAAACCATAGACCCAACATCTCTCGTTTATATCCCTGCCTCTGTCCAGACTAAAACCCTCAGACCCTATCCCGACTCTCTCAGACCTTGTCTTTTATCAGACCTCGTCCCGACTCTGTCTAAACCTCGTCTCGACCCTGTCAAGAACCTGTCCTGACTCTCTCAGACCCTGTCCCGAACCTGTTCAGACTCTGTCCAGAACCTGCCCCTACCAACGCCGGTCACTACCCTGACCGACGACGGCACCTTAACCGACGTCGGCACCTTCCCTGACCGACGCCGGCACCACAGAGACAGACGCCGGCGACTGTGCAGAACAGTGCTGCATATCAGGTATGCACTTTATTTTCTGTCATTTATTTCTATCATTATTATCTACTTTCATCTAATATTCTGCTTTTTTATCAATGGGTTGATATCCTTCTAGGAAGTCTTCATACTTCCGGGATCGGGCATTCGCCTGACAGCCCACCATATCTTTGACTAACATTTTTCCGTGTTTTAGCCTTTTCTTCGCAGGTGTCATTCCTCCACAGCCAAAGAGGAGAATCTTTCAACGTCTGATTTCGGTGCGCACGACTTTATCAGGTACTTCTAGCCTTGACCATTTCTTTTAGTTTCTTTATTCTTCTTTTGAATGTAGAAAGCAATTTTGCATAGAAACATTCTGGCACGCCCGGTGGGACCCTAGGTCCTCCTTGGGTTCTTTCTTTCTTTCGTTCATTTAGGTGCATTAGGTTTCTTCCTTTTCGCCTCCTTTCGTCTCTTCTTAAACGACATCATAAGCAGAACTAAAATGAACATTTCTTTCTTTCTTGCACTTTTAGACTAGCTAAAACTCATATTCTTCGACCCTTTCTCAAACTTGTCTTCATAACAAACATCACATTTCGACTTGGGCATTAAAACACTTTGCATTCATCTCTGCTTGTGCTTGCATCTTCTTAGTCCACATCTAGTAACTTAAACTGCATATTGAATTAATCTAGATCACTTGATGTTACACGACCAAACCACCTGCACAAAACAAACATAAAACTTACCTGAGACAAGGCCCGACTGGGATTTCATCCCCCAGCGGATACCTTACCCATCCCGGTGACCCTACTTGGATTTCATCACCAAGGGGGAAGCCCACTCCATTCTCTGGCGGAGGATAAACTCTAGTGGAAGTATATTTTGGCTAAGCGAAACCAGCTAACCACTGGAATCGTGAAGTGAGGGGAGCTTGCTCCTTAGCACCAGGCCTGTACGGAAGCTAACACAGATTTCTTGAGCACCATAACAAAACCTGAAACCATCCATAGACTGCTTCTTCTAGGACCTGACTCACAAAGCCAATCTTCCTCTACACACATTCTAAGGCATAAGCCACAATAATCCTAATAATTTACTTCTAGGGTTTTAGGATCTGCTTGTGTCTTCATCTTTTTGGTTCTTATCTGCTTGTTTGAGCTTGTGAGGACGTTCTTCTTTGCCTTGAATGGTTTTGACTCGTAGCCAAGCCAAGGCTCTAGTCGATCACGCGAGGCATCATCCTCTTCCATCTACCCCGCCTACAACCAACCCTATAATGGAGTTCAACTCAAAAACTGAAAGAACTCCTACCAGACCATCTCCGACCCAAACTCCTATTATCCCAGAAGGGGACCAAGACTTCGCAAAATTCTTGGACCTCAATACCAAAGCCTTGCAACACTATCTCGCGAATAGCCAAACGCGAGACTCCTTGGGCAATCCAATTTATGGAATGCCGACCTCTTTCCTCGAGACTGCGGCCATATCAACGACATCTGTAGTCCAACCCTTAGACACCCAGGTTGTTGCCTCAACCAATGACCAACCTTTCACCAACCATCCAAGTGTGGCCTCTCCTTCCATCGTTGGGCCCACTTTCACCGGGGTTTCGGCCCCCAATCAATCTCAGTCCACTCAACCACTCTCTACCCCCTTTCAAAACCTGGTCGTCTCTATTCCGCCTACCCTTACTCCTATCAACACTAGGGCGGCTACCCATCCATTAGCCCATGTTACCTCTAACCAACCTCCCATGACAACATCAAACCTAGCCATGCCTTCCATCCAACCATCCTTAGTCACTTCTTCTGTCCCTATGACTAGTCATCCGTACGTTGCGCCCTTATTGGTACAACCGACTATGTCATATACCTCTTCCAGCCTCTTTCAAGCACCTTACAATCTAGGAGGTGCTCCACCCACCAATCCGTCAGTAGATATTATCAAGATGCTGATGGATAAAATGTCTAACCTAGAGACCTCCATTACTGGCTCACGCAACACTCTCTCGTACGAACAAATCTGCAATGAGCCCATCCATCCTTCTGTCCCCATCAGACCATATCTTAGCTAGTGGGAACTTCCTAAGTTTTCTCATTTCCAGAGCAAGGAAGACCCAAAACAACATTTACGAGCATTCAGACATGCCTGTTACCTTATCACCCACGATGATGCGTTGCTCTTACGCACGTTTCCCATGTCCCTCTCGGGTGCTGCACTTGACTGGTACAGCTCTCTTCCCAGCCATTCCATCCTCACGTTCACTCAGCTGGCCCAGCTCTTCCTCGATCATTTCTCCATCAATATCACCAAGAAGGTCTCTATCACAGACCTCTATTCTATTCGCCAGTTTGAGGATGAATCTATTGCTGATTTTGTCGCTCGGTGGAGGAGCCTTATCAATCAACTTTCATTTTCCTTACCTCAGCCTGAGCTTATTGAACTTTTCTCTTAAGCCTGCACTAAACATATTTCTTCTACCTTGAGGGTTCAAACCTTCCGCACTTTTGACGAAGCCTTCACGATGGCTCGTAAACTTGAGTTACGTGCCGTTGAGGAGAATAAAGTCAAGTTACGGAGTAAGAATCCCAACTCCAAAACCAATGACCCTTCTTCTAAGCCCTCCTCGTCCAATCCTAAATCTAAAGCTTTAGCAAATGTTGTGGTTGTTAGATCTTCCTCTTCTTTGCCTTCAACTAATCAACCTGAACCATCCACGTCCATGAGCGCCACTCGCCAATTTCAGCAGAGATACATACAGCGACAGTTTACTCCACTTGGAGAATCATACGCGTCTGTGCTAGAAAAACTCGTCAAACAAGGGGCCATCAATCTCCCTCAGATCCAACCTCCACCACAATTTGATCCCTCACGCGCCATCCCTGCGTGGTATAGGGAGAATGACTTCTGCCACTACCACCGTGTTAAAGGTCATGACACGGGCAACTGTAAAACCCTTAAAAACATAGTCCAAGACATGTTGGAAAAGGGTGACCTCATCCTCGACAATCCTAATGCCCCTCCTAATCAGGGTATCGATATCTTCAAACAACCATTCCCTAATCATCCACCAACCCAAAACAACGTCCAGACCTTGACTGACAATACCCATGAACATAATATTCGAACAGTCAATACGGTCTCACCCCTCATTTCTAACCAACCCCAAGAGGTGAGTTCATCCATCAGTCCATCACATGTGGATGAACCTCTTTCTTCGGCTAGTTCTCCCTCAACTTCTCTCATTTTGGAGGATGCCTCGACCTTACCAGCACCGCCAGTTTCACCATCTTCCTTCTTGCTGCCCATGGAGGACCCAACCTTTCCTACTCCTCGACCACAAGTGGAGGGCACTATCATCCCTGCCCTTTACCCGCTTGAGGAGCCTCATTCTCCAGTTTCTTCTCCACCCAGGGAAGAACCTATCTCTCCTTCATCTCCAACCAAACATGAACCTGTCACAACTTCACCATGCTTTGGGCCCGAGACTACTACACCCGTCTCACCTTCAGTCCCACAACCATCGGCATCTTCTCAAGAGCCTAAACCCCATCCCGCATCTTCTCAGCCATTTTCCCAACTAGTGGAGAGACTCAAACTTCTCCCTTCTAGGAAAGTGGAACATCAGGGATTGTGGGACCGTCTCACAGCTCTTCAACAAGCCCGGGCCCTCTCATCTCATGCTGCTAATCCTCCCATGGTAGAACCTCCTAAGACTATCAACAAAAATTAGATCTCCACTTCCAAACCGTCTACATCTTCATCAACTTCATCAAAACCAAAACCCTCATCTACTCTGCCTAAGCCTATCAAATCACTTGGCATTCGCCCCGTCTCCAACCTCACTCATCCACAAGTGAAGGTGGACTTAACCCAGACTTCAACTAATAGTAGTCTTCAACCTAAATCACAAAAGACTGCCAAACCACAGAGGCAAACACCTCCTCTTCTGTCACCATTGCCCTCCATTTTGGGCCCGCATCCTTCAACCTTAACCAGAGTCCTTCCCGCTTCAACCTCTAACCAAAATCAGTTGCCTCCTTTGCTTCCTTTACCTACCACTAGCCTACCCTCTCCCAAAAGGGTGATACCTCTCATGAAGAGTGTACCGTCTCTGCCTGTCATCGCACCATCAACCCAGAAGGTGGTACGAAAACCCCCTCCCATTTTGCCCAAGCAAAAGTCACCGACATCGCATACATCGATGAGCATGGACCCTTTAGTGGGCTCATACTCTTTGATCTTGCAACGACTTTTGCAAACTTCTAGCATAACTCTTCCACCCATCAAGCCCTTTCAACCTCTCGGGTCTAAACCTTCCTGGTTCGATGACATGAATATTTGTTTATATCATCGTACACCAGGACATGACACCGAGACTTGATGTGCCCTCAAGGCTGTCATTCACCGTTATCTGGAGAAAGACACTCTTCTCTTTGAGGACACTTTTGACCGCCCCCCGACTCCTTCTCATAACCCTTCAACCTCTTCAAACCCATCCACATCTCATCAACCGGTTACAACCCCTTCATCATCTTCACCTCCCATCTTTGAAATCAATGCCATTCACATCACCACTAGGTCACAAAAGGATAAGGCGAAAGAAAAAGCCGCCATTCCTTGGACCTACCCTTTTGTCAATCCACCTCAACCGCCTAAGCCTAAGATTTCTATCCTTGGCGCGCCTCAACCCTCTTCTTCTTCTTCTTCCAGACCAATCCACGACTCCATGTTGAAACAGCTTCACCAGACGCCTGTGAAGATGTCCCTCTATGATCTTATCCAAACCTCACCCCAACATCGTCAAGCCCTCATCCAAGCCCTGCAGGCAGCGGAGGTCCAACCTGAGGATCCCCAGCCACTTGCTGCCCTTGTCCACTCCTTAGCCCCTGTTGCCTCCATCACATTCAGCGATTCTGAGATTCCCACATCTAATACGGAAGATCAGGACGCCACCCTCTTCATCACTGCCTATATCGATCGGACACACATTAAACACGTTATGATCGACGGGGGTGCTAGCATCAACATCATCTCCACCCATGCCTTTGATCAGTTGGCTCTTCCCAAGAATTGCGTCTCCAAAACTGACGCGATCTTGCACTCTTTTAATGACACTACTGCCACGACCATTGGCACAGTCATCCTTCATATCCACGTTGGTCCACGCACAGTCCCGGAGCTCTTCTACATCATCGAAGGAGAGTTCCAATACAACATCTTGCTGGGCCGACCCTGGATCCGCGCCATGGCCTGTGTCCCCTCCACCTGCACCGTTGTGTGAAGTTTGAGCATGACGGACAAGTCCACACCATTCCCACTGACCCTTCGCCCTTCAAAACATGCAATACCACCTACCGTCCAAACGATGTCCTCATTCCTATCAAGCCATCAACCCCGGCACTGCCTCCATCTACGAAAGCTTCAACCAGTTCGCAACAGGCGGTCGCCCTTACACCTCCCCTTCAAGCAACAACCACAGACCCCATGGAAGACGTCTTCCAAAGACTTTCATTGGGAGAGTATCGCTTGCTGGCTTTAGACATGTTCCAAACTCTGCAAGAGTATGGACGCCTTCATCACAGCCCCAGCTACGACCATCGGATCGGGATGATCATACCTTATGGTCCCCCTCACCTCCGCACCAACCTCATCTATGGGGGGCTTAATCAAGCTCCTACTGATGGTAATCCTCTTTCTTCACCCCAACCTTTCACATCAGATTTTTCATTTCTTAGCAACCCCACCTTTGCACATACTTACCTTTACAGGTGTGCATGGAAGGGTTTTGGTTTCGGACGCTATGAGCAGGGCTCCCATCAGCCTATCCAACCGCTCAATGATGATGACGCCAAGAAACGGTATGGTCTGGGATATCACGACCCCACTCAAGACCCTGTAGACCTTTATCCTGAACCAATCCTTGACCAATCTCCTCCACACTCGCCTATTTTGCCACCTTCACCTACGGAGTCAGTGGTTTCCATTCCTCCTAGTTTTTTTTTTTCATAAACACCATCCGCTTGGACCCCTTGACTTATCATCTCAATGGGGTATCCAAGTCTCTCCCTCTCATTCTTCCCAGCATGATCGAAGATGAGTCGGCAGCCATTCACACTGTTCACTGCATTGACGATGACGCCATTCTTTCCTACATGGGCGCTGATGATTCTTTCATCCAGCGCTCCCTCCCTTCTGAGACCCAGGTTATGTTAAATGAATCAACCATTGACGTCAACCTTCCTTCTTCTGATGTTCCTCATGTCTTAAAGATCGGCCAATCTTTAGACGCTCAGGAGCAGCTTGACTATACCCAGTTCCTCTCCGACCATAGCAAGGCCTTTGCCTGGACTTACAGTGATATGCCTGGCATCGACCCCACCATCGTTACCCATAACATTGTCACTAAACTAGAGGCTAAGCCTGTCAGGCAAAAGCTTCGAAAGATGCATCCTCGCATTGCCCTCCTTGTCAAGGAGGAGCTTCAGCGTCTCCTTTCTATCTCCTTCATCCAGCCCATCGATTATCCATAGTGGGTCTCTAACATTGTCCCAGCCACCAAGGCAACTGGGGGAATTCGGATCTGCACAGACTATCGTGACCTTAATCTAGCCTATCCTAAAGACAACTTTCCTCTTCCTAACATCGACCAGCTCGTTGATCTTACGGCCGGCCATGAGATGCTATCTCTTATGGACGGGTTTTCAGGATACAATCAAATCCTGATTGCTCTAGAAGATCAGCACAAGACTACTTTCATCACCCCATGGGGGACTTTCTGTTATCGAGTCATGCCTTTCGGCTTGAAGAACGCAGGCGCCACTTATCAGCGTGCCATGACCTACATTTTCCATGATCTCCTCCACAAAATCATGGAGGATTATGTGGATGACCTGCTCGGCAAGTCCAAATTTCGCCGTGACCATCTGACCATTCTCAACATCATCTTTTCTCGTCTTCTTTAGTACAATGTCCGTCTTAACACCAAGAAATTTGTCTTTGGGGTCCTCTCTGGTAAGCTTCTCGGCTTCATCATTTCCTTCCGTGGCATCGAGATAGATCCCGCCAAGATTCGCGCTATCCTCAAAATGCCTCCCCCAACCAATCTCAAGCAGCTTCGCAGTTTACAAGGCAAGCTCCAGTCCATTCATCGCTTCATCTCACAGCTTTCTGACCGCTGCCAACCTTTTCATCATCTCCTTAAGAAGGATGTCATTTTTACATGGGATAAGGATTGTCAAGAGGCTTTTGAAGCCTTAAAATGCTATCTGGTCTCTCCACCAGTTCTCATTCCACCTAAAGATGACCAACCCTTCTACCTTTATATCTCAGCCACTCACCATTCGTTAGGTGCCATGATCGCGCACCGAGACGAGCATCACTGTGAGCAAGCCATTTATTATATCAGCCGAACACTGGTCGACTATGAAACTCGGTATACCCATATCGAGAAACTCTGTTTGGCGTTAGTCTTTACTGCTACTAAGCTTCGCCACTATCTTCTCAGTCACAAAACCTTTGTCATCACCCACACCGACCCTCTCAAGTATATGCACTCCAAGCCATATCAAAATCAACGTATGGCTCGGTGGCTCATGCTGCTTGCTGAGTTTGATCTTGAATTCATCCAGTAGAAATCTATCAAAGGGAAAACCATCGCTGATCAACTAGCACATGCCCCTCTTCCTGACACTCAACCTTCGTAGTGTGAATTTCCTGACGAGTCTATCGCTGCACTTTCCTCTGACGACACCACCTATCAGATGACTATGTTCTTTGACAGATCCAAATGTCAACTAGGTGGAGGTGCTGGGGTCATTCTCATCCCACTCGAAGGGGAGCCCATGCCTTTGTCTTTTAAACTCGACTTTGATTGTACCAATAATATGGCCGAATACGAGGCCTTAATTTTGGGACTTCAGACCGCCCTCTCTCTCAGCATCAAGTCCATCAACATCTTCGGCGACTCGCAGCTCATCGTCAATCAGGTCAACGGTTCATACCTCTGTAAAAATGAAATTTTGCAAAGGTACAAAAACCGTGCTGACATTCTCCTTGCATCTTTCGATCATTTCCTCCTACAGACTATTCCTCGATCCATGAACAATTTTGCTGACACTATGGCTTCTCTCACTTCACATATCCCATCTTCCTCATCTGCATCCAGACTTTTTGTCACGGTGCGTCGTGTGCCGTTGCCTTCATATATCTCTCCTCACATTCATCATGTCAACACTATAGACCCAAGCCCACAAGATGCTTGGTATAAGCAACTTGTGGACTTCTTATCTCTCTCTATCATTCCTCCCAACCTCTCTAGTAATGCACGATGAGCTTTTATCAAGCGTACTGCTCACTATACCATGCTAGGGGGTCTTCTCTATAAGCGAGGCTTCGATGGCCTCCTTCTTCGCTGTCTCACCTCCACTGAAGCATCTCACGCCATTCAACAAGTCCACGATGGGATTTGTGGCAGACATTTCAGTAGAAATTTGGTTGCCAAGCGCATCCTTCGTCTGGGCTATTATTGGCCTACCCTTCATCAAGACTGTAGCGATTATGTTCGGCATTGCATCAAGTGTCAGCAGCACTCTAACTTGCTTCATCTCCCCAGTCACGCCTTACAAATTGCTCAAGATTTCTAGCCTTTTTCTCAGTGAGGTTTAGATCTCATCGGTGAGATTAACCCTCATTCGTCTCTTTGTCATCAATCCATCATCACAGCCACTGAATATTTCACCAAGTGGGTGGAAGCCATTCCTCTCGTCTCCACAAAAGCTGACAAGATTGTCGACTTCATCAGCACCCACATCATATGTCGTTTCGGTGTCCCTCATAAAATCATCACTGATAACGGCAAGTCCTTCAAAAACAAAACTGTCCAAAAGCTATGCGACTCCTTCGGCATCAAACTCAGTTTCTCTTCGCCTTACTACCCACAAGCAAATGGGCAGGTCGAGGCTTCCAACAAAATTCTCACCAAAATTCTCATGAAAGTGGTCAGTGACACAGGCAGGGATTGGCACATTCACATTCCCTTCGCTTTGTGGGCTTACCGCACTAGCATCCGAACCTCTACGGGTGCTACCCCTTTTTCTCTCATGTACGAAACAGAGGCTGTCTTACCTCTCGAAGTACAGATCCCGTCTCTCCGCATTTCTCTACATGATATCCTTTCCAACGATGACTTTCGTCAAGATCACTTAGCTCAACTTGAGTTACTTGACGAACGCCGTCTTGCTGCCCTTAATCATCTCCATGTCTATCAACATCGCATCAAGCACGCCTATGACAAAAATCTGTGAGAACGAGATTTCAACATCGGAGACCTCATCCTCAAAGAGAATCAACACGTGACCAACATGGAGTGAAGTAAATGAGGCAAGTTTGCTCCTAATTGGCTCGGACCTTTTATTATCACGCATAAGTATGGATCAGGGACTTACCGTCTATTTTCTCTTGATGGACGCCCAGAACCTGAGCCTCTTAATGCGTTGTATCTGCGACTGTTCTACTGCTAGTCGAGTATTCGTCCACTTGACACTTAACTTGAGCTCGTCCCTTGAGCAATCCCCGTCCTCTTTAATCCTACTTCCTTTCAACCCTATTCCTCTTAACAATTCCTATAACCCTTTTATGATGTATGGATGCTTTGTCCTAATAAAAGGGAGCCCTTGACCTTCTATAATCTTGTCCATGACTCACATTTCTATAAAAACAAATCAAGATGTCAAAACATATCCATGGTCACTATATCAATATCAAAATCAAAAAAAATAGACTGCTCCCTCGAAGGACAGTTGTACTATCATTGCTGTAATAAATAGACTGCTCCCTCGAAGGACAGCTATTCAAAAGCCTTTATATTAAACAAAAATCTAGACCACTCCCTCGAAGGATGGCTATGACTAATTTGGCAATAAATAGCATTATTTTAGAAGCTTCCCGCATTGATCAGCTTCACAAACTGACCACCAAGCAAATGACATCTCTATGCAGGCTTCCTGCATTGATCAGTCTGTGCCAAAAAAAAAAAGAGTCATGGACTTGACTTATAGTTGTCTCAGGGTCTCCTATAAAAAGTGGCAAAGTTATCTCTGCTCTTAAAACGGGTTACCCTCTTTCCTCCTCCTATCACCTGCTCAAGGGACTTCGAGCTCACTTTAATGTCTAAGTGATTCGATTACCGCTCTAACATAACTATGGTCAACGACGTCACGCATGAATGGGGCTCTTGGTTCTCATAACCCCTATCTATGCTATCTTTTTGGTCCTTGTCAATGAAAGAGCGATTCGCCTTCCATCTTTTTTCTACACTTTGGTCACATTCACCTTCACCCTCGTCAATCAACTTAGCTCAACTCTCTTTTCAGACCATCAACATGACCTAGCCTATTCACCCTAGTTTTTATGGACACCAATACACATGGAAACTATCGACCCACCGCAATTTATGTTCAGCATAAACCAATACTTGCTGAAGCATAAATCGACCTCAATTCATTTTTAGCATACATCCATCACGCATATGGAATATTGCTAGGGATGAAAAACCCCTCAACCAATGTTGCAGAATACACCATTTGGAAAAGGCTGCAACATCTTTTTTTTCCTCATCATTTCATCATAACCATGACCAATCTATCAACTATTTTAACCACCTGTCTACCACTCGGACCCTTTGTCTGAACTACATTGGTCTGAGGCCCTTCCACAGGGGCTATGTAGGTAGCACTCAGATGACATGACTGTCTTCTGGGGTTAGCTCGACCATTCTCGTTTATTTGTCTCTCTGATGGACAAACCTTCTTGCCTTCTTTTAACCATAACCTTGCCCTTCACCACGACCCATTTCCATCTCTTTGACCCTTCCTCCCTTCTAGGGAGAACTACATCGGCCTGAGGCCCTATCACCAGGGCTATGTAGGCAGCACTCAGTTGACATGGGATCTTCTGGGGTTAGCTCGGCCGCATCCTTTCATCCTTTCCTCCTTTCGTCCATCCATCGACCACCATCCATTGGAGATCATGCTTATCTCCTTCGACCTTGACCACTTCCAAGACGTTGTTGCCTTGGTTGTTTTTTGCATGTATGCTACCTCATGACTGGTTAGCAGACTTGTGCGCAGACCTTTTTTGGACCCTCACAAGTATAGGATCGCAAGCCGGTTGATCCACACTACTTGTGACTTTTTCATGTTTCTAGGAGCACTTCCTGAGCCCGGGATACCTAGAACACGATGACCCATTTGGAGCTTCAGCTTAGATTGAGTGACCCGATCAGCAGACGACTAAATGCTGGGGCCCGGTTACTTCAATTTTGGCACTCCTCGACCCTTGACCTGTGACACTTTGGCCTGACCTGCTCGTGCAGTGGTATGCACGCAATCATGACTTTTGCCGCGTTCACCCTCACCCCTTTTTCATCCGCTCTTTGTCAAATCAGCACCTGATTCCCGGTTCCCTTCTCTCGACTCCTACTTTGAGGGGGAATACCTTATCCATACTCGGGGCATTCCGCTTCCTATTTTTGTCTTGCAGTTCATTCGAACAACCAACAAGACGAAATCAACCTTATCCCTCACCTGGGGCAATCCCTCCTATTTTTGTCTTGCAGTTCGTCCAGAACAACCAACAAGACAAAAAGGGGAAAATGTAGACACCGAAATCGTGTTGACTCCCCTGGTTATTCCTTGTCTTATTCTTCTTCACCTATTTAACCCTTGTCGATCACTTGTTCCACCAACCTTGACTCTGGCAGCATGTAAAAATGAGCACAGAGCTAAAGCTAGACTCTATCCCCATTATGCATCTACCGACGACGGTCTTTACTCAGCCGATGTTGCCGACATCGGTCACCTATCGGCCGATGTCAGCAATCTTGCCGACATCGGTCACCTTGCCGTTATCTGTTATCAGTTATCATTCGATTTCTCGAAACGATTGATGAACCGTCTCTGGAACCGTCCCCCGTCTTCATCAGCGTCCGCCAACCATTCGAAAGGCTATCCCGAACGCTATTCGACCATTTTTTTGCTGATCAATCGAAACCTGAGCAATCATTCAACCAACCTGCGAACTCTGACATCAACACTCTCGCGATCAACACTCTCGGCATCAACCAATCTGCATTCAATCCGGCACTGCATAGACAACTCCAACTATGGCTTTCATCGCGTCTTCTGACAGGTAAGTATCTACTCTGTTTGTTTTATTTCTTCTTGGTTATTCTTTGTTTATCAGTTCTATCATCCCGATTCTTCAAACCACAGACCCAGCATCTCTCGTTTATATCCCTGCCTCTGTCCAGACTAAAACCCTCAGACCCTGTCCCGACTCTCTCAGACCTTGTCTTTTATCAGACCTCGTCCCGACTTTGCCTAAACCTCATCCCGACCCTATCAAGAACCTGTCCTGACTCTCTTAGACCCTGTCCCGAACCTGTTCAGACTCTGTCCAGAACCTGCCCCTACCGACGCCGGTCACTACCCCGACCGACGACGGCACCTTAACCGACGTCGGCACCTTCCCTGACCGACGCCGGCACCATAGAGACCGACGCTAGTGACTGTGCAGAACAGTGCTACATATCAGGTACGCACTTTATTTTCTGTCATTTATTTCTATCATTATTATCTACTTTCATCCAATATTCTGCTTTTTTATCAGTGGGTTGATATCCTTCTAGGAAGTCTTCGTACTTCCGGGATTGGGCGTTCGCCTGACAGCCCACCATATCTTTGACTAACGTTTTTCCGTGTTTTAGCCTTTTCTTCGCAGGTGTCATTCCTCCACATCCAAAGAGGAGAATCTTTCAACGTCTAATTTCGGTGCGCACGACTTTATCAGGTACTTCTAGCCTTGACCATTTCTTTTAGTTTCTTTATTCTTCTTTTGAATGTAGAAAGCAATTTTGCATAGAAACAATTTCTATAAATAATAAAGTACAACTATTGATAGATATTGTAATGAAAAGGCGAAAAATAATACTTAGTTGGTTTACTATGCTCGTATAGGTCTGATGTGGAATAGGTTGTAAGTGGACTTGAAGGTGATACTGGAAGAGCTGTCAATTCTAAGAATTTTCTTTCTACGACCTCAAATGTTTATCTTAAATCTAGGTAGTTTATCAATGTATATGTATAACTACGACACACATATCCTATAAAAAATATTGAATGGGTTTAGATGTGAAAAATTAGAGCCTTATAGGTTTTTTCCACCTTTCTTCTAATGTATTTAGATCATACCATAGGTTTTTAGTCTTCGTCAAATGAACAAACCATAGCTTACTCACCATTGGAATGATTATGGAGAAAATGGATTAGTGGGCTCATGGTGTCAATCTTCCCCAAGAGCCCCTTTGTCAATGGGCATTTCTTATATATCTAATACTTAGAAGAGGGCCTCAAACTTATGTAATTTCACACTATGTGTTAGCTTGTGTGTGTATCAATATACAACATGTGATAAGAAATGGCATGTAGTGACCTATATTTTAACTTGAAAAATATATATTAGAGGACACATGCCGCAAACCTTAGTGTAAGGGTGAGTTTCAAAAATTCCATTGAGCTTATTTCACCTCAATTGTGCAACCCAAATCTATGCAAGATCTAGTGAGTGTGAGTGATTCTATCAAATTGTAGCATATATCTAGTGAGGGTGGATGATTTAATCAAATCTAACCTATATGTATAGTAAAGTTAGATTATTTAATAAAGTATAATTTATAATCTTGGTAAGATTAAAAAATTTAATCAACTCAATCTTAAAAAAGGTGAACTAACTATTGTAGTAGTTTAACTCAATAATAGTCTCAAAATATAAAAAATTATTTGATTTCATACACTTAGGTGCCTTTTTCATGGCTTATGCACCTCATATATGTCTTAAGATGAAATTTAGCTATAGTAACAGTATAAATGTATAGAATGCTACCAAAAATGTGTATCTAAATCATATATTATGAAATATGGTTAATATGAAATTGGTGCAAGTGGGGAGAACATGTTTCTATAACATATCCTCACTATCACTTGTAGAATCTAAGAACTAGTGTAAATGTGGAGAAAATGTTTCGATAATTTCCCCCCACTATAATTTGGAGAATCTGATAACTAGTGTAGATGTGGAGGACATGTTTTTATAACATACACCCACTATAATATGGAACTATGAAAGTGTGTAATCCATGCTTGTATGACATTCCCCCATTTTGAGGTGAGGGGAAGTATAATATAGCAGCTACCTTACCTCAAAAGGATAATCTAATTATATAAGTATTATATAGGTCATGTTTCATATAAGACTAACATGTTTATGTATACATAGAATTTAGGCACATAATATGTGATCATAACCAATCCTATTATGAAAGATGTATATCATGTCAATATCTAGAGAGTAATATTACAATCTCTACAAAAAATAAAGCACACATACAAGAGTGCTCAAAATTAAAGCAACATTAAATGGTCCAACATGACCTCATACAAGGGGTATATTCAAATGCCACATAATCAAAGGTACATGGCTTATTCAAATGTCCATAAATTATATAATGACATATTCAAATTCCCACACACAACAAATAATGACATATTGACATGTAAAAATAGGCAAGCATAGGCATGGGGGACATAATCAATGGAGCATAATCGAATTATCTAAATAGGAAATACAATGAAATATAATAGCAAGTAAAGAGAATAGGCAACTAACATGAACATAGCATACTAGTTCCTAAACATATATGTTTATGATTAGTGTTTAGTATATAACATATCAAGTACATTATGAAAATTATGACTATGGATATAGGCATGTGTAAGTATAAATAGGCTCAAACATGATAGTGAAAAGTGATAATATAATAATGTAACCAAGGTGTATCATGACCAAAGAAGAAAATTCCCTCAACACACTCAAGATGAGAGTAGAGGGAAATCCCAACATTTGTATGTAAATATATCATGTACCTAGGTATGCTAATATCACACTCAAATGAAGCATGAAACATGTGTATGTTGAAAGGAATAATATGCTATCTACTAACATGGAGAAAATAACATATGTATAATAATTAGTAAAACTAGGAACATGTTGATTTTTTTTTTGTATTTTTAATTTTTTGAATGTTTTTGGTATTTTTGAAAAAGGTAAATTGTAGCCAATTATCCCATTTAAGGGATGTTCATATGAAAGTGATATGAACATTGGATATGGTATATCAAACTAGTGGTACTATTGAATATCATTTATGGGTGTAACATATGGTGGTGTAAGCTATGTAATGTTATATGTATGTGTCATAGGATTATGAGATATTGAAGAGGTAATAAAAGGAGTACAAGTTCATGGAACCCATCATTTTATGGTCTATGGTGTATTTCAAGTAGAAATAATAGGAACATGTTAAGTTTTTTTGGATAACTAATTATGTTGTGTAGTAGTAGATGAGGATTCAATGGAATCTACTATGTATCTCTAATGTAATGGTATCTCAAGTATGAGCCACCTAAGAAATGGGATTACATGTTGCTTACCGTTTCATGGAGGATTAAACTTAGTACATTTGATAATTAGCTACCTTAGAATAAAGTATTCTTGTGCAAGTGGACATTCATATGGAATTATAGGAAATGTGACTATTATATTGGTATGAATGTATTTAATATACCCATGGACTATGAAAAGTACTGTGTAGAGTTTATGTATCCAAGGTCATCCCAATAACCTATCAAAGACTCTCATATATGGTATAAATAAGAAGGTAATAACCACATGTTCTAGGTTAGCATATAATGGTATGTCAATCTCACTAAGAACCTATTATGAGGTCCCATAAAATGATTTGACCACTTTGTTTTAAGGGTGTAAAACATCATGTGTATACCAAAAATGTGTAATAAATGTCATGGTGCAAATATTTTATTTATCACCATTATCAATAATAACTCTTTGAATAGGCTAGTGATTAAGGTATGCTTGAATTAATAAGGAATTAATATCTGAGTCATCATTTACAATCTCACTATAATTAAAAGTAATAAAGGGTATCTGAACCATAAGAGGTGCATTTTGTGTATAAGTATCGATAATTCCATCTAATGGATATGCATAGTATGGTGGAGGGGGATGTGCATTATATGTCATTTGAACTTCTAGATTATTCTAAAAATGACCTTGTAATGGATCACTAAACATATTTTGTTTATGATGGTCACTAGGTTGTGACCCTAAATATTTTGGAGGGTCATCAAATGCAAGATGTTGGTTATCAATAAGTCTTGGATTTTATGCTTCAAGGTATAACATTGGTTAGTATAATGCCCAGGGCCTTATTGATAGTGATAATAAGCATTGGCATAATATCAATGAAGTAGAGATATCCTCATATCAGATTCTATCTGAGGAGGAATAGATATGAGATGAAAATCTACAAGATTATGAATTAGAGAAGCCATATAATCAATTAGTAGTGTAAATTATCTCCTTGGTCAATTGGATAAGACAAGTTGATTAGGTTTTTTTGACACTACATTTGTTGGAATAAATAATGCTTAAGTCATGTTATTTACCATTAAAATTATTAAAATGGTTAATAAATGAAATAAATATATTTAATTTATTAACATGGTAAAATCATGTAAAAAATTAAATATATTTTATCGTTAGATTCTTTGTGAAGAGGTTGGACCTATTGGTTACAACGGTCCACCTCCACACCCCATTATATAAATAAAATCTACCTTTGGTAATTTTCATTTAAACACATTATAGTATCTGATAAACATTAGTGAGACTTTTTTAACACTTGTGTGTGGAAAATATTATTCAAAGATTTTTCTAAAGATTTGACAAAGAGTACGTGAGAAGAGAAGGAATTGTATTGAATTCTAGTTTCTCATATTAATGAATATCAAAATTATGGGTTTTAACTTATATTAGAGGTGTTTCCATCTATATCTGTGCTTTGAGTATTTAATGTTCATCTAGAAATCTTGTGGGTGTACATTGAATATTCATATATTACTTAAATTTTAACAAGGTAGTAGAGCCTAGAGATGTGTGTTTATTTGAAATAAAATTTGTTTAAGGATGTAGACTATGTTCAAACAAATTCAAATTTATTAATTTTTAGCCTAAAGAGGTGGTGTATGGCCTTGGGAGGTAAATACATTATTTTATTTACTAATAATTTTGTTTTTGGCATCCCTGTTACTTGTGGAATCTGGTAAACTAGATTTTATGCATAAAACCTCCATTCAAGCACTTCAAATCTCCTTTCAAGAAAATAGAATTATTATTTTTTGAATATTTTTACTATTTGGGTGTGGTTGTATGGCCTTATGGCATTTAAAAAATTTTAAAATTATTATTTTTGGCTTCAATATTATTTCTTAAAGGTTCTAGTTGCAGCATTGTAGTGTTTTAAGGCTCCTTTCAAATTATCAAACCTTGAGAACGCCATTCCAAGCTCCTATAATTTTTCTCTCCATCTATGGTGCCCCTATACTACTTAATGAATTTAAAAATCATTTTATATTCAACCAAATTCATTTTTTAGGTTGTTTTTTTGGCATCAATAGGCCATTTTAGGAATATTGGCAAAGTTTTAAGGGATTTGGTGGCCTATACATGTTTCTATGTTGCCTCAAGCTCTCCCATGGGCACCATGATCAACTATAATAAATTACATAGTTTCTCTTATATATTTAAACAATATTTTAATTTTTAAAATCAAAATTTTCATACAAACACTAAGTGGCCCCTACCTTATTTATATTTTTCACTCAAATGTAATTTTATGAAAATATTTTCAATATTATTTTTACATGCACTGTGTGTGTGTGTGTGTGTGTGTGTGTGTGTGTGTGTGTGTGTGTGTGTGTGTGTGTGTGTGTGTGTGTGTGTGTGTGTGTGTGTGTGTGTGTGTGTGTGTGTGTGTGTGTGTGTGTGTGTGTACACACACACATGCATGCACGCACACACACACATGCACGCGCACATGTGCGCACGCACGCACACACGCACACACACATGTGTGTGTGTGTGTACACACACACATGCATGCACGCACACACACGCATGCACGCGCACGTGTGCGCATGCACACACACACACACACACACACACACACACACACACACACACACACACACACACACACACACACACACACACACACACACACACACACACACACACACACACACACACACATTTTAAAAAATTATTTGAAAAATGTTTAAAAATAAATTGCATGTAAAATCCTAAGAAATCTACATGAGTTGTTAGTTATTTTCTTGGTAAAAACTTTAAAATGGGAGGTCTAGTGTTCAAAACACACTATCACCTAGTTTATTTTGGTCATAATACTTTTTATTTTCAAAATTAGTAATCATGATTTTTTTATTTATGTGCCAACTATCTCATGTTCAAAACCCTAATTATTGTTGACATTTTGTGACACTTGAACTAGATTATTCCTTGTTGACTAAGGTCATGTGAAAAGTTAATTTTTATGTTTATTGGAATATAAATGTGTTGACATGGTCAATTTTTTATTTAAATATTCCTTATTCATTTTTTGCATGTTTTTAGTGTTCAAATTATTTTTTGTTAGTTGTAATTTTTTGTGACACTTATTATTGTCATTTGTGTTGATTTTATTTACATTTTGTGAATTATTTTTAAATCAAATAAGTGGATGTTATTGTTTAAACCCTAAAATATCTATTTTCATTTAAAATAAAGTATAAATTCACATTAAAAGATCATTTTTAAAGTTTTTTTAATGACATAGTGTCCAATTTAAAGGGAAGTTATGGATTCTCCTAACT
This sequence comes from Torreya grandis, assembly GCA_037957365.1. Taxonomy (NCBI): domain Eukaryota; kingdom Viridiplantae; phylum Streptophyta; class Pinopsida; order Cupressales; family Taxaceae; genus Torreya; species Torreya grandis. Next base: position 4,775,850 of record JARHVA010000370.1, on the reverse strand, counting down.
TTGTGCTTGATAAATCTCAAATACTTAATGATTCTAACTATAATATATGAAAATTTTGTGTTAAAGTGGAATTTATGGCCAAAACATTGTGTAAAATTATTATTGGGATAAAAATACCCCTATAAAGATGACATGCTATGCTTGAAATTAAAAATGCATTTCAACAGAAATTACAAGATGACATGTTGATTATTTTAAGAAGTGTTAAGGATCATTTCCTATTCCATATCATAAATAAAGAATATTTCAAAAATGCCTAGAAACTCCTTGATTCTATGCATGAGGGAACTTATTTCTCTAATATAATTAATCTTATTCTTGCACTACTAACTACACATATGAAAGATGATGAAAAATATGTTAATTTTCATGTTAAAATTAAAAACATTAAGTCTCAGTAAGATGGTTGTGTTATAATCTTATTCATGATATAAAAATTTATTTTTTTATTTATCTTAATATTCATGAAATTTTTCATAATTTTATTTCCATTCTTAAGTCAAAATACCAAATAGAGCAAGATATTCCTGACCTCATTACTCTATCTGCACTTCTAATTGAAGAAGATCAAGTGATGTGAAATTTTGATTATAAAGATAATACCACTGAGGGACTTCTCACTCTCAATCTTTTTTCTAAGAAAAATAAGAACCAAAAAACTAAACCTAATTATATAAATAGATAAAATGGGATTAAGAAATATGACAATAAGAATCATAAACTTGAGTTTAATGAAGATTAAAATCTATGTGGTAAAGTTGGTCATAAAAATAATTTTTTTATAAAACAAAAATAAAGTTAATCATAAAACCTGTAATAATAAATGGAGTAAATCTAATCAAAACCATATTTATACAAACAATTAGGAACAAAATTCTAATGTTATTATTTTATAGGCTACCTTGTTTGCTTTTAATGAGAATAAATAGATTTTAGATAGTGATGCATCACATCATATGACTTGATTATCTCATATTTTATCTAATACTAGAGATATTTTTGAAAATATTTACTTAAAAGATAATTAATCTGTACAAGCTATTAAGTATGGAAAAACAATATTTACAAATGTTTTTATTAAAGATGTTTTCTATATACCTAAACTTAACAAAAATTTATTAACCTGCTCTCAACATACATATGATAATTTCATTGTAACTTTGCTTACGTAAAAATGGTCTATTAAACATCAATTTGGTTCTCTGATAGTTGAAGGTGTTCAACAAAATGGTCTATATTTATTTTCTAATTATTATGCATGTTGCCTTTCATCAAATATTAGGAATGAATCATAATTATGGTATGAAATTTTAAGACATGTTAATTTTATAAGTTTATATGATATGCCTTCTCATAATCTTATTGTTGGTATTTATTTTATGTCTTATCAACATGAAACTTATGAAGGTTGCTTACGTCGTAAGTAACATACTAATCTTTTTCACAAGAATCATGATGTTATTTCCTCACATCCTTTAGAGTTAATTCATATGATGTTAGAGGACACCTTGAAGTTACATCTCTTAATGGTTATTTATATGTTGTTACTTTTATAGATGATCATACTAGAATGATTTGGTCATATTTTATAAATAATAAATTTGAAGTATTATATACATTCAAATAATTTAAAAGTGTTGTTGAAAATGGTTCTAATTTTTCTATTAAGAAATTAAAATCTAACAATGGTGGTGGATGTATTGGTAAATAATTTTATTATTTTTGTATTAGTTGTAATATTTAAAGGGAATGTTATCACTTTTATTTTCACCTTTTTAGGAGGTGTTTCAGGTCTCCTCACTCAATTGACACAATAAGAAAGATCTAATGTTGTGTTAGCCTATGGCTAAAGAGAATCACCATATAGGGTTGTTGAGGTATATTGTGAAACATTATTAATTTGATGTAATTATTTTTATTTATAATATAACGTTAATAGATTTATGTGTAACCATATGGATAATATGATAAGATATTATATTAAATTATATGGGTTTGGTTTTATTATTAGGAGATTGGAGGTGTTTTACGAGAGAGTTTATAGGGATCTCAGAATCTTCAGTTATAGGTAATATCATCTTATATATTTGTAATTTGTTTGAATGAAAAGTATGAAGTAGAATATTATTATTAGGTTAAAATATTTATATTTGGATCCTTTTGTTGTATTAATCTTCTACAAATATAAACTAGATCTATCATCTAGTATCAAATCCATCTTATTCCTTGGATAATGGAGATTTGATCTTAAAGTGACAAAGGGATAAGTATCATGCTTCATTGTACCTAATGATGGGAGTGGAATTTTTTAGAAACCTATTTTAAGTTATTAGAGAACTTTATGTATTTTTTATTGGTAGTGAAGAACCAGTGCTCAAATTTGTAATATCTTATCTGAACGGAAAGATTGGTGCCATGAGATCGATGAATTCTTCAGATCTACCATGAAAATATAGAAAGGTGTCATTAGTCTATGATTGAATTGAGTTTTGGATCATATATATTCTAGCCACCATCATGCATAATTATCTTCAAGCTTGCAGATCTCATTTATATGCCATGAAATTATAACTTGTGACCCATGCTACATTATATCTCTTAAATTTCATAGTATTTGACTATATTCTTGATTTATTCTTGCTATGACAAGTTAAAAATACCAAGGCATGCCAAAAAAAATAAATTATATTTAAAACATCATGCCAAATCACCAACCATCCTTTACCATCTGGTAAATTCATCCATCATAGATGACATCATCTTTAACCATCACAGTTCTAAAAAATTTTATGCAATAAATTTTGATTCAATGAGAATATGGTATAATCTCAGTAATATTTGCTTGTCATTTGTTTTCCATTCACCCTAGTTATAGATGATTCAAATATTAGGATCTATTGATATAAAAATGGAAGTGTCAAAGTCATCAAATCCATGACGTCAATGTGTTTTCAATTACCGATCAACCAAAACTTAGCCCTGCATGTAAGTGTTTTTAGCCATGAGGCTCGATTAGTATATTATATTATAAGTGTCTATTGAATTTAATTTATAATTATAGATTATAACTATATATAAATTAAAATTAATTCCATAGTTTATATTCTATTAATAGACTATATTGTCTATAGTTTATAGGTTAATGTTTTTTTTAGAGTCTCAAGTTATTTGAGTGTCTTTTTTAATTTTGGTCTATAGATTTGAATAAATAGATTTGTAATCAAATTTTTATTACAAATATACTTTTATTTATAGTCATTAACATTATAATGTCAATAATATGTATTTATGTTTTTTATTTAATAATGTCAATATAGATTCTAGAGTCAAATTTTTTGGTCATCATTGTCAAAATAAAATAAAATAAAAGTCAAAAGATGAAAAAATGAGTCATTTTTCACAAATATCAATAGTTGAGTCATTTTTCCAAAATAGTTAAAAAATTTGCAAAAATAAAAAAAAGTTGCCTCACAGATGCATTTTTTCTTGTACGTGACATCTGGATTGTGAGAGGGGTTTCTCCTCAACTAAGCTATATGACTTCATTGGCTGAGTAATCAATATAATTCACTAGAGGAAGGAGGAAATAGAGGTTTTAGGTTTCAAAGCCTCTCATTAGTCACCAATAATGGGGCTCATAATGATTTGGTGGCATTTGTGTGTGTGTGTTTGAATAAGAATATAAGAGCACTCTTGTTCACATGTGCGGTATGATTTTATCTTTTTTTAGTTATGTTTTTTCATAGATTGGTTAATAGGTTTATGTGTAGCCATATGGATAATATGATAATATATTATATTATTGCATATAGGTTTGGTTTTATTATTAGGAGATTGGAGGTTTTTTAGGAGAGAGTTTATATGGATCTCATAATCCCTAGTTATAGGAAATATCATCCTATATATTTGTAATGTGTTTTAATGAAAAGTATGAAACAAATTATTATTATTGTGTTAAAATATATCTCTTTAGCTCATTTTTCTATATTAATCTTCTACAAATATAAACCATAACTATCAAGGGTTGGATCCCTTTATGATACACCTATATTATACCTACATATAATCAAATTGTAATGCAAAGAGGGAGAGAAAGATAAAAACAAATAGAAAAAGGGCAACGCATCAAATTGTAAGTTTCCTCCTCTTAACTATGAGCTGATAACAAAGTTAGGACAAGGTTCAATATGATCACACAAATTCAAATATTTATCTATCATAAGTATTTAATATGGAGGTTGTAGCTAATACATTAATTAAGAGGGGCAATCAAGAGGCCTACAATGAGGCACTAATAAATGTATTCCACACTTAACAACTACATAACCACTTAATGCACACCATATGACTTGAAAGAAATACCTGATTCATAAATAGGTGAGGATGAAGAGGATAAATTCAATGTGATTGAACAACAACACTATCATTAATAAAAAATTCAATCATAAACACACTATATGTGATATGAAGAAGATAAAAATAGTTTGAATTTACTTCAAAAGTAATAACAAGTATCAAGTTTAATAGTTATAAACCATACTAACTTGAAGGATCCTTTTAAAATCCATTCAAGGCCAAATATACATAATAATGAATGAGAGAGAAGGGAAAGAGACAAAAAATCCCATGAGTGATGCCATATTCCTTTTTTAGGTTACAAAATAGAAGTATATTTTCACCAAGCATGCCAAGAAGGTGTCATCTTATTTCTCAATGCATAAGGCCAACTATTGGTGGAATTATCTCTAATAGATGGCATAGAGGCTCATCATTTCCTTTTATAACTCACTCTCTATTTATTTGAAGTTTCCCTTTCTTGAGTGAGGATTTATAAGTTACCTCTTGACATATGGCTTACTTGACCTTTTTAGCATATTCCTATGCCACCTTGGATCTTGAGATACACCTCAAAACTTGGTGTGAATGAGACTTAAGCTTAGATATCTTCACATTTTATCTTTATCATTGGAACCTATAAATTTCTTGTCTAAACCTATTTGATCCAAATGAATGTGATAAAAGATAGCTTACCTCTACATCCAAGACCTAGTCCTTATTTGAAGACTACCACAACAATCTCATCACCTCATATATGTATAATATAAAATCATATAAATTTTTTCCAATCTTATAAATAACCTTAAATGAGTCTTCATTTCTTAATAACAAGAGGCTTAGAGAAGGTTACAAGGTTACAAGTATGCATGCTATAGAAGCTCCATGTATACTTGAGAACTATATTGAGACCTTGTCCATATTACATGACCTTTAAACTAATGTTATAGTTTTTTTAAGTCATCTTAAGATCATTAAATGGTGTGTTAAACTTGAGATAATCTTTAAAATTTGATAGAGACATGTATAATTCATTGAAGGCTCTTAACAATATGAAGCTAATGGGTTATTTGTGCATTAATCCTTCAAAAATGCCTACAGTCTATGAAATTGACTTGTTTATGAATTTAATAGTCATAAAATAGGTTCATTTTATGTTCACAAGGATGTATTGAAGGTGATTATACCCTTAAAATAATTAATAAGGTATGCAAGATTCATTTATTATATGTAAGAGGAGAGTCTTCATCATGGCTTGGCCTAGTTGCTTGAAATATACTACATCACCATTAATAACTCTCATATATATGGTATAGGGTCATTAAACCTCTGAAAAAATCTAAAATTCCTATGAAAATGGATAAGAAGCTCAAACACAGCCAAAAGCATCAAATTAGGCTTGAAAAGTGCAATTTTGGACCATATTCTTATACTTCTCCTCCACACATGCCAAGGTTATTGCTCCAATAGGTACTAATGAGGTGTGTATACATCATCAAGGTGATTTAAAGGAATTTAAATTGAATTATAATCCATTAAAGAGTCATTTATATTCATTGACCTCTTTGAGGGTAGAATATGTAGTTTTAGGTATCTAGTCTTTTGAACGATTATTCATAAATTTAAGCCCCTTAATGAACTAAAAAATGCCATGAAGTTAGATTATAAAAAAATTACCAAAATACACTAAGGAAATTATATCCCATTAATTTTCTCAACCAACTCCTTATGTGTTGAAAATGGTCTTCTTGAGTTTGCAGGCTTGTAAGTGTGCATTTTAGAGGATTACATTTAATCAAAAATCCTTTTTAAAATATTTTTTGGATAAAAATTCCTCATCTATGATTTTTAAATGCTTAATTAGGTATATTATTATTTTAAAAAAAAATCAACCCAATTAATGGCCTTAATCCTTACTATAAACCATGGTTGGGGTTTATTGACAATGTGGTTGTCTTAGTACTAATGGCCTTGTTTTGATGTTTTTGTTGGTGTAGGATACTTCTTTCCTTATCCTTATCTTAATTAGGTTTTATTTCATTAGAGATTATTAACCCACATTCATGATGATGATGGTTTTATGCTTTAATTCCATCTATATTGGGGAATTTTGTCTGACATGCATGGGATGGTTATGATTCTCCTATCTTCTACCTATTTATCATCTCTATTATAAATTATTTGACATATAATGGAATAATTGGTTTATTATTTATGTGTAATGTTTAAGCTTTGATGGATTTAGTAATTATATCTTAGAGATATCTTGGCTAAAGATTTTTCATAATTTTTTCATGGTATCAAAGTTATCTCCAAGTAGTCTTTACTCTGCCTACTTCATTGCATTATTTTGTCCTTGTCATAAAAATAATTTAAAATCATGTTATTATATTCATACAACCTTTAATTTCATTTATTCAAGGTTTTTTAAGAATTCATTTTAGGAAGTACACATTATTATCCCTCGTGCATTCCATAGACCTACATGTTGGCATTGGATTTGAGTTACATCAGATCAAGGTTATGCGTAGTTTTGTTTTTTTATATATAGTGTGCATCTTAAATTTGAAAATCCAAATGAAATTTTTATTGGATATTAATTACACTGATGGTTTATCTCCCTGATAATATTAAAGGTGTATTTGGTGGTTTATTTAACCTTCACAAAGGTCTAACCTCCATGGTGTGGCTCCAATACATGGATAATGAGTTATTAAAATCTCATGTAGGAAGTTTGTGTATACACATAATATTTTGAAATTTTTATTGATTACTGACACTTTGTATCTTTTAAGAACTTATTGAGTCTTAATCTCTCTGAGGTCATGCCTTAGGGGGTGCACCAAGAAAAGGGTGGGCACACCATCAATGTTTTTTAAGATTATTTTTCCTTTTGCCACTTACCATACATACACTTATCTCTTAAAAAAATTTACCATAAGATTATTATTATTAGTCTTACCTTCTCTAGTCTTTTTTCTCTTTCCATCCTCCTTTCTTTGCCTTAAAACCCTTTGGGACAGTCAACTATATTGGGTTGACTAGGTTGAGCTAGTATAATTTAGGGGTATATTTTCTGTCCTAAAAACACACTAAGTCAACTAGGTTGAACCCATATAGCTGATTTTCTCAAGAGGATTCAAGGAAATATCCACCTATATATACAAGATTATTTCCCACCATTTCATAAAAGAAGAATTATTAGTGAAGAAGTATGAGTGAACATTTGCTTATTGACCATTCTACTAGAGTAATAAAGCTTAGGGTTTCATAGTTTTTTAAAAATATAAATCTTGTCTTGTGGATAAGTATTTTATATGCTTAGGTAGGTTGCATATCCTAGAGCTAATTTATCTTGGCATTCCTTACATACCACAACAAGCACTTGAAAAACACCTTGGCCAAGAGAGATATTGAGGCTTGGTGGGTTCATCTTCAAAGATAATTATTCCTAACTTTATTTCTCCTTTATAAGAGTAGATAGATCATGCATTTGTATTCTTATCTCTATGTATTTAGGATTTTATACACATTGACATGAGTATATGTCTTCTAATACATGTTTATTATAGTTGTTTGTTTTATTTCTTCTAACCTCCACTTTGTGCCACAAGCTTTGGTATGCACTAGATTATATTTTGATTTCTTGATATTAGAATAGAGTGAATATTTAAAACAATAGGACTCCATTAGGGTTGTTGTGTTATTGTGTTAGACTTTAGGCTTTGGAACCCTTGCTAAAATGATGTGTTATGACAAATGATACAAGCGATCCCCTAATCGGGTCTAGTAAATCCTTATATTGGTCATTCTCCCACTTAACAAGTGTATCCCAATCGGAAGTGTAGGTGTGATCTATCTTATCTGATCTAGGATTAATCCATAGACATGATGCATTTTTTATTGCATACATTCTAATGAACCCAACGTGAACTAACCCCTATAGTATTTTTTCACTTATTCCTTCATTTATTTAATTTTTTTATCATATATTTTTTATATACTAGATCAATTTTGTCAACCCATCTCTTTTTCTATGTGTGTAGGTTTCAAGAATAGGAAACTAGATCAACCCAATCAAGCTAGTATAGGTTTTCAGCCTTTCAAACACCTAGTTTAGCCTACTATGTTGACCCAATCAACCCCTTACAGTTTCAACACTTTTTATCAGGTTCCTATATAGCTTGATCGATACTATCGACCTAGTTTGTAGGTTTATCAAGCATACTTCCATGTTCTAGAACAATAATCTTCATTACATATTTGATCCACCAAGGTTATTTTATACTTCTTTATTTCTTTCCTTTCTATCTTTTCATTTCATAGTTTGTAGTCTTCAAACTACCCTTACATAGTCAACTAGATCGACACTGTCGACCCAGATTTGTGTTTTATGTGCTATCTAAAATAACTAGATCAACACTACTGACCCAATTCATTTTTAGACTTTTCTTCCATAGTATAGGTTTGAACCTATCAACCCTATTCTATATTTTATGCATATATTATAAAAATTATACCTTCTTTAAAATTTGGAATTAAACTTATATCTGTTACTAATTAACTCACACATTTCTTTTTTGTTGCTTGCATGCTTAGAATAGTACATATAGTCTAATTAGGGGATTTTCAATTTATCACTTAGTTTCACTATCTCTATTTTATGGACACATGGAAAAAATAAAAAAAAACATAAAAATCACTTTAACATATTGTCTACCCTAGGATAATCTACTTGTATTTCATCACCGAAGGGGAAGTTGACTTGATGCTTTGTTTAAGTATAAATCATGGTTAATGGTATATTCTGGCTAAGCACGCATTAACCTTATTTTTTAGTGTGTGAAGTGAGTGGGTAGGCACCAATACCAAGCTTATACCATTTCCACCATAGTCTCTTTCAACCTAAACTAGCTGAAACCATCTTTAGATTGTTATCTAGTACCTTGCTCTATAGCCAACTTATAATCACATTAAAAATCATTCTTAATAATCTAATTAAAAATCAGGTTGACTAATTATCTAATTTTACTTTTCATGTTATTTTCTTTCTCTTTAATCTATTGTGTGCATAAAACCTTGTATTATCTAGTGTTGGTGTAAGATTTTGCTTTGTGTGCTTCAATTGGATTGGCCATAGTTAATGCAATTGACTATCCATTTCCTTTCAGTACTTATTACTTTTTATTACTTACAAAGTTAGCATGTTTCATTTTTCAAATCTATTTTAGGATTTTTAAGTTCCATGTCTTCTATACTATATTGACCCATTCGACCTAGTACTTTTCTTCCTTTTGTACATTGGACTAGATTGACCCAATCAACCCTGTATAGTTTTATAGTCCCTATTTTTATATTTAATTGACCTAGCTGACCCAGTATAATTTTAGTCACTTATGTTGACCTTTGCTTTCTCATCTCTCTTATTTTCCCTTTATCATGGACTTTCTTTTGGATAATGATACTAAGTTACAGTCAACAAACATGATGAAATTTACCAATCCTAATAGGGTCTCCCATAGACAGAGTAGGGTTCCTATTTTAGATGCTAGTAATGTTTATATTGATACTCACAAAATGAACTATAGGACCCCTTCTCATACCTCTTCACAAAAAAATCCTCTTTTATCATTAGAATACCAACCTGAGTTAGAGTATACTACCTAGATATTTTTCTTTATCTCTAAATTTCCTCAACATAGAGGAAAGTATCCTTCTACCATCTACAACCTCATGATTAGTGGTCAAACCAAAGAGCATCATTAACTTACCCCTAAATTCTCAATATGATTTTGAGGTATCACTTTATCTGGTTCTCAACTTATTCTATCAATTTCAAATCCTTCTTATGCCATGACATCTTCTTCTATAACTTCTTCTACCTCCATGCCTAGTATCTCAACTAACATGGTGGGTTTTACATCTAGTGGGGCTCTCCTAATACCCACTATCCTTAATCCTTCTAGTAGTTCATTTATTGATAATCAAGGCAATCATGATTCTAGTGCTTCTTCCTCTAAACCATTCACTAGTCCATCTTTTGCTTCATAGGCAAAATTTACCACTAGTGCCTCACATTCTCATAGTTATTCTCAAAATCATATCAATACTAATAATGGTACCCAAGCCTCTAATACAAACAAAAATATCAATATGCATGCTTATAATGTTAATCAAACAAATCAAATCTTGTTACAAAATCTCAATCAAATGAATACCTTTCAATCTCATAACACAAATCAAATGATTAGAATGTAAAACCACCTCATTAATATTCAATTTCATATGAAACCAATGTCTTGGGGCACACATAACCAAAATGTTCTCCTCCCTCCTCTTACAGTTTCCAATTTAAATATCATCCCTTAACCTCCAATTAATAATAAAATGCTTCAACATATTCAAAATGAACCTTTAGCCTCATTCATTGCATCCATATATATTAGAAACATTTCTCCAACTATCACATATAATATGATTAAAGACCCTACGATCTTTCTTAAGTCTTTTGGTAATATATATAAGGAATGTGTCCAAAATAAAACCTTTGCTACCATTAAGCTCTTAGCCAAAAGCTTTTTTGGTAATGAACTTGAATGGTAAAACCAACTTCCTAGACATTTCATCTCACAACTAGAGGATTTATTCAATGATCTAGTGAATGAATTCCAACATCATGACCTCCCTAAAAACTATCTTAGTCATTTTATTAATGTCAAGAAATTTCCTAACGAATATGCTCATACTTTCATCAAACGATGGAAGTATCTTTCTCATAAATTGGACCATAACATGAATGATGACACTCTTTTAAAACTTTTTTAACTAACCCCCCCTTCAATACAAAGTTTGAATATTTTCACCTAAAACTTTAGAAGAAGCCTTAGACCAAGAAAAAAGGCAAAAATTTCTTATGACTCAATTTCAACCATCTCAAACAACTACTAAATCACCTTTTCAATCATCTTCTCATAACATTTATTCATCCAATCCTCCCCAACCTCAAAGTGGAGCATCAAATTCAACCAATTTTAACCCAACCCACCCTCCTTTGAGTCTAGAACAACTTAAAAATAAATTGCCACCCTCCAAACCCATGAGCTTTGATCCTTCCAAACCTCCTTCAAAATGGTACAATACTAATAATTTTTGTTGGTGTCATGCTACTATAAGTCATTATCATGAGTCTTGTTGTTATCTTTATCGATTTATTATTTTTTCCTTTCTTGTTCCACATTTTAATCTTAAGACTCTCACAAAAAAATTATCAAGACTATATTCAAGATTTTCAAAGTCAATCTTAAGAACCACAATTACATCAACATCAACTACCTAATGATTAAAAAAAAAAAATCATCCCATACCTATACCTCATCCACTAATTTAATTCAAACCATAATTAATCCTTCTTCTTACAATAATAAGGAAAGGATAGCTAACATGAACAACTTTAAACATATTATTGCATCCATTAAACCTCAACCTCTTAGGTCACCTAAAATAAAATGATATATAGTTAAAATTCCTACTCCAAATCATATCATACGTGGTCCTCCTTTACTTCATTTATCTCCTAATATCTCTCTTAGTCATCATATGTCACATCTAACATCCTTAAAATATACCAAACCAACACATTTGCCTATCTCTAAATGCACCTACCAACCGAATGAAAATCATTTTAATAGTTCAATATTACCTCACTCTAACTCAAATGTTGTGGCATATGGAAATTCCCATCCACATGTCCCTTCATACTTTGGGGCATCTTTCGATGTCCATCCCTACATCCACTTACCCATTGGGGCATCTTGTGATGCCCAGTCTTATTCTATAATGCATAATAAACAAATCTAGCTTCAAGAAACCTTCTAAGACTTATAGACTTGTATTTCACATGTTCATATTTGATACAGATGTTAGCATAGGTCTTGCTTATTTTCTTGTCTCATGTTTCTTTATTTTTGTGCATTTTTCTTTCCTTATTTTACTTTCATTTTATTAGCATCATTGTTTTCCTTTACATTCTTTGTTTTTTTCCACATTACATTTGGAATGTTTTTTCATTTTTGTCTTTATATACCTTTTTCATTTGTATTTTTATATCATTTTTTGCCTTAGTATCTTTAGGATCATTTGTGTCCCTTTATTTAGTATTTACCTCTTTATGTACCATAGTCTTCTTTATATTTTGACATTTCTATTTTGGCACCACCATGGGTTTTTTTTTGTGAGTTACTTCGTAAAATTGTAGATAGGACCTGACATTCCTCAAAAAACCACCATCTTTTACTTATATTTCATTATTATGTTTCTTCTTGCCAATGCTATTTTGGCATCCTTTGGGTTTTTCTTTTGAAAGTTGCTTTGTAAGAAGGCTTACTCACTTTGATTTTCTCTTGCTTGTCGACACCCTCATTGGTTTCTCTTTTATAGTTTCTTTATAAGAACACAGATAGGACCCAACCATCCTCATAAAATCACCATATTTTCATGTTCTTAAACCTTGTTCTCAAACTTTAGCTTTTTCTTCTCTTACTAGATAAAATCTACACAACACTCTATGTTAGCATGTTTTCCTCCATTTCCATATTTATTCAAATAAGGAATCACTTTTTTCTATCATTTTATCCCTCTTTTCTATTTGTCACATTTTTTTTCAATTTGAAGAAATTCAAATTGTACCATGTGTCATTCCTCTTGATTTCCCCTTTCTTTCATCTCCTCATTGGATAAAATAAGTTCAAAGTCAATATAACACTTTTATTTCACCTTGATTTACAAGACTCTTATATCCCATACTCTTTTAAGTTTCTCTCTCTCTTAGCAACCTTATCCCAAGTTTTCAAATGAAAGACATATTTAGCACCCATGTTTGGTTTTCCAAATCCATATGGAGGAGGAATCTTAAAAAGCCATCAAGAAAGTTAATAGTTAAATCATTTAAAACAAAAGGCAATGATATCTAAAAGGCAACATATAATTCTCAAAAGTCAAAATCACACCAAAAGATGTGATTTTAAGCACATCTCTTATCTCTAATCAAAGTGTAAACTCCAAAGTCAACTTCACATAGATTCGAAGTCCTTTGGAGTGTGGTAGGATAGTAGATTAGAATAGGGGATTTCAAAAAAACTCTATGGTGATACCTACTTTATCACACAAGTACCTCATCTTTGTAGTAGACTAATGGCTCTGTAAGGGGTCCTAAAGAATGTGGAAAACATCATGGGGAGGTAGGTCCATTTTAATTTTCATACATATATTCTTCATGAGATGATCTATATAGTCCATTTGTTTACCCAAGACTTGTGTTACTAAGAAAAGTTCTTCATAGTCTTTAAGGTTTAAAGTCCTCTTGTTTTGACAAACCTATTTTGAGTGTCTTGAATTAGATAAAGAGTTTCTCTACCTTGGTTTTTATTTCATTCTCCTCTCCACCCATTTGATTTTCCCCCCTTGATAGATAAATTGCGATTCTAAATCTTTTTTCCCTTCTTTAATTCCATCTTCTTCACCTCTTAAAAACATTTTAACATTACTTTATTTCATTTTTATCTATCCTTAGAGAAAAAACATGTTTGATTAACTATGGATCATTCTTTTCTTTCATTTGTCATTATTGTACTACCCTTTTATTGTGGACAACTGAGTCTGCACCCTTTTTCCCATTATTACATATATACCTTCTTCATGTTTATCTTCTATTTTAAATTACATTTCATTTTATTTCTTACATGAGATTAATTTTCACTTTCTTACATATATATTTTTAAAGTTTTCTTGAATTGACATTCCTTTTTTCCATTTATGCTTTACATGATTTCCAATCATTTGTCATTTATTTCTTATCATTTGTCATTCCTTTGCCATCATTTGTCATTCATTCACCAATAATTTATTATTAATTTGTCATTATTTTGTCATTTATTTTACTTAAATATTATAAAACTTTCCTTATTAATCCAAATTTGCCAAATTTTACTAAAAATATCCATCTATACTAACCACTATATGCGTATTTTCAAAAAAAATCAATTTTTGGCTTTTTCTGCATTAACTTCTATAAGTTCATCTAGTGTTCTCTACATTGGACACCTTCACATATCTTGAAGTGTACTTATATATATATGGAACTAAGATAAGTTAAAGTTATGTGTTTTTCAACTCAGTCCTTTTGTTTATCTTATTTTCTACTTACTAAACTTTACTTAGCATCAGAGTTGTGTGTTATCATGTTTCATCTCGAAGCACTATCCCATGTTGCCCTTACGTTACATGTGATGAGTTTCAAGTGGGGAATATGTATACACATAATATTTTCAAACTTTTATTGATTACTAAAATTTTATATCTTGTAGGAACCTATCGATTCTCAATCTCTCTAAGTGCATGCCTTAAGGGGTGCACTGGGAAAGGGGTGGGTAGACCATCGATGCTTTGTAAGATTGTTATTCCTTTTGACACTTTATATATACACACTTTTATCATAAAATAATTTATCCTAATCTTGTTATTATTTTTCCTACCTCCTCTAATCTTTTTCCTCTTTACATCTTCCTTTTCTGCCTTAGTATCCTTTTGGATAGTTGGTTATATTGGGTTGATCGGATCAACCCAGTACAGTTTAGGGGTATATTTTATGTCCCAAAAACACATTGGGTCAACCACATATAGTTGATGTTATCAAGAGGATTTAGGGAAATATCTACCTATAAATATATATAAGGTCATTTCCCACCATTTCATAAGAAAAAAATTAATAGCAAAGAAGTGTGAGCAAACATCTACTTATTGATCATTATACTTGAAAAATAAAGATTAAGGTTCCATAATTTCTTTGGAGATACAAATCTTGTCTTGTGGATAAGTATTTTGAATGGTAGTTTTTGTAGCCTAGAGCTAATTTTTCTTAGTTATCCTTACATACCACAATAATATCTTGTAAAGCACCTTGGCCAAGGGGGAGATTGAGGCTTGATGGGTTCATCTTCAATGATAAGTATTCCTAACTTTATTTCTCCTTTGTAATAGTAGATAGATAATGCATTTGTATTCTTATCTCCATGTATTTAGGATTTAGTATACATTGACATAAGTATATGTCTTCTAATACATGTTTACTTTAGTTTTTTGTTTTATTGCTTCTAACTCCCACTTTGTGCGACAATCTTTGGTGTGCACTTAATTAGATTTTTCTTTCTTGCTATTAGAATATAGTGAACATTTAAAACCTTAGGACTCCATTAGGGTTGTTTTGTGATTATTTTAGACTATAGGCTTTGGAACCCTTCCTAGTTTATGTGTTTTGACAAGTGATACAAGTGATCCCCTAATTGGGTCTAGAAGATCCCCATATTGGTCATACTCCCACTTAACAAGTGTATCCCAATCAAAAGTGTAGGTGTGATCTATCTTATCCAATCTAGGATTAATATATAGACATGATGCATTTAGAAGATGTTGGTATAACTCCTTGGGATGAATTTAGAAGATGTTGGATGTCAATATCCTCCTTTAGTTTTTATCCATTCACATGGCCTCCTCCTATCTCACTTTCCATACATGGTGTGTTACCCACACATCATCTATTAACTAGTATATTTTGTGATCATCATATCTATGATTTCAAGATTCTTGGGAGCCTTTTCACCTTAGAATTTAATGGCTTGACCTCGAAGCACATTTTCACTTGCTTAGTTTGGATTGCATATGTAATTTCAAGCATTAGATAGAGACTTGTGTTTACCTAGTCCACTCTCAAATGGAATCCCTTGATCTCCTTGCCACATGGATTGGTAGAGGTTTAAGCTTTGGATTTGTTTAACATTTTTAATGATAATAAAAATCTCCATTTCACCAAGCTCTCATCAATTGGTGTTTCATTAAAATTTAGATCTATGGCATCAACTTGTATTAACTCAATATTTGCATCAATAAATGGCATATCATTAGTTATTATATCCATCCAGCACTTTGCAGCCTATTGGTATCATATCCTAATGATTTTTTTCACTAGAAGACATTCTATCCTCACTCTTATTCAATGGATGGAGAGGAGATGAGATGATCTGATATGCAGACTAATCCACTTTCCACATGGCCTACACATAGATATACTACCCTCTACATTCCTCCATTCACTCCTCACACCATTATACCTTCTCTAATAGTAGGTCTTAGGTTTACATAATCTTCCCAACCTATGGTTTTGGCTCCCAAAAGCCCACAATTTTTCCTCTTTAAGTGGTTTTTTGAAAACCTCATCTGTTTGTTCAAATATGGTTATTTTATTTAGTGGAGGTTGTGTTAATGCCCAAATTTTATTAAATAATTTATGCCCTATTTATTGAATAATGAGTGTATGAGATTTTTTTTTTTGGATATTTATGAGTTCCCACCTAGGTCATAAAAATCCCCTTTTTATAACTATGTTGTGAAGACCCCGTAAACTTGGTTTCAACTAACTTTTGATGGTTTCATGTTTCTGGAAAGTTTTGGTTATAGTGTCCATGGAGATTCAAAGGGTTTAGTGGAAAATTTTAAGGAAAAATCAAGTTTTGTTTTACAATTGGCATTGTGTAAATTGAATTTTGAAACCCTAGACACTTAGTAAAAATTAAGGAAAAAATATAACGTCAAAACACAAATTTCCACTTGAAAATTAAAATTAAAGTTCCAAATCTTGATGATAGGGATTCAAGAAAAAATAACAAAGTCAAAAAACAAGTTTTAAATTACAATTTGTAACCAAATATCCACCACCCACAAGAAGGAATGTTAATGGTCTAAGGTGAAGATCTTGATGGAAATTAAAATGTGCATTTGTAAGGTTATAAATTAAAAATTGCATTTTGCATATCAAACTAAAACCCATGGAAAAATCAAATTAAAATTTAATACACAATAGAGGTCCATAAAGTTTCCAAGTGGGGAAATCAAAGTGCACAAATTCTTCATTGCCCATGTGGAAGGTCTAAAATTCAAATGTGGTAGAGGTTTTCATAACAAGTCATAGTGAATGTTTTGAAACTAATGGTTATGCCATGGGTTTTTTCATTACCCACATGGAAAGTTAAAAGGACACGTAGAAGTTCTAATTCCCATGTGGAAAATTTTAAAGGAACATACAAGTTTTAAAGTGGTGAAAGGTTTAAGGTCTTCACGATGAATACAATGACTTAATGGAGTGGTAGAATTTTTAAAAGGAAGTGTAAATTTACATATTTCAAGTTTTAATATGCAAGTCAACATCTGAAGTCCATGGTGGAGATACAAGAGTAAAAATCAACTTTGAAATTACAAATTTCAATTTGTAGACTAAGTCCCCAAGTCCATGGTGGATATTTACGATGGAGAAGCAATAGGAAAAGGCAAGTTTGTAATTTGAAAATGGTAATGGGAACATAATTTTTTGAAGCTCAATGTAAAATGATAGGAAAATATGTGGGAATATCCAACTAAATTGCAATAGTAGAAAGAAATTTTGTAATTTCAAATTATAAATTACATTTGAACTCTTGAAGTTCTTAGTTAGAAAATCCCACCTGATGATGTAAAAGGTAAAAAAAAATATTTATGGAGATACAATGTCATGATGAAAATTTGTAATTATAAAATTTCAAATTACAAGACAATATCCCAAGTTCATGGTAATGTAAAACACACCTACATAGAAGTTGAAATCTTGCCAAGGGAAAAGGTACATGTCTTTAGCTAATCAAGCAATGACTTGAGGGAAATGAATTACCCAAATGTTATTTTTTATGGGGGAATAAATATTAAAGTGACAATGGTAGAGTTAATGGCCAAGGTAAAGTTAGTTTTAGTGGATAATATTTACATGAATCATGCTCTCCATCGAGATCTTGAATGTTTAAATGAATTCTTAATGAAGGAATAGGATGGTCATCTTGGTGATTGTGGCCTTGAAAATTTTCTCAAATTAGTTGACCTTGTTTCCTTAGTTATTGGAAATCCAAATGACATGTGTCTTAAACTTCTTTCTGATATTCTTGATGGCTTCAAACTAGATATTTGGTCATTAGGTTGTTATATGTTTAAGATGATAATACATTTAATTGCATTTAGAGCATTTGATATGGCATGACTTATAAGTAGTATAAATTGATTAGATATGGGCCCGTTACCTAGCATGTACTCTTCTCCATTAAAGCATCTAATCAAATCCATGCTAAGAAAGAACCTAGAACATCATTCCACTACTGCTAAACTTTGAGTGATTCTTTTATACTATTTTACTTCTCTCAATGTCATGTACAAACTAACTTCACAGTTTGTGCTTTGCCTTCTAAATGAAATTCTAAGGTGTATGATGTTTAGGAAAGTATGGAAGAATATCATAATGTTATCCATTTAAGCATTGATAGGGATATCTTCACTTCAATTGGGAAAGCAATTCAAAGTGTCATCTATGATTATGGAAGTAGTGGTAGAGATATGGTGTCAAAGGATAATCTAAATGGTTTTGTGGAGGACATTGGCCATTCATGGCTTTATGATAGATAAGGATAGGAAATAGTTACAAAACCTAGCCTCACAAAAAACATCATTCCTAAATAAAATGGATGAGAAGACATTTGAAATTGGTAGGAAACATAAGGATGAAAAATATGGAGTTAGGTTATCCTACATCATTGATTACCTATAATCAATTACTGACTCTTTGTAAAAACATAGGAAAATTTGAGAAGAAAATATTTTAGAGGAGATTGGAAATTTGGGGATGTGAGGGTATTATAAAACTTTATAATACAATGTAATATGGAATTTTTAAATTTCACTTTAAGGTCTACATCCTTCTGAAGGTGCCACGAAAGGAAACTTGAGCATATTTCAAACTGATGCCAATGTCATGTTAAAGGTTAATTGAGGTCAAAGGCTCAAGTTTATGGAACTTATAAGTGGAACTACAACATCAAATTACAAATTGAAAATTAAAATTTTCATATATGTAGTAGACTTCTAGAATCCAACCAACCTATAAAGTTATAGATGAAGCCTGAAATCCCACTAGGCCAAAAAGTGGAAAAATGCAACTCAAGCCCAAAATATTGCATAAACTTAATAAATAAAAAATGCACATATCACTAGTAGGGTTGGTGGTAAAAAGGAAAAAGTAAAAATAAGAAGGCATGAGCAAGTCAAGAATAAAAGATGAAAATTAAGCAAGTGTTTCATTTTTAAAAATTGGCTAATGTCGAAGAGATCCATGGATGACAATAGTTAATACTAGGGTTTTAAGACCAAAGTGGGCCATTAGAAGCATATTATTCAAATAAATATGGATCCCATGTTGCCTCCATCATAGCTATATAAGTTTGATGCTATCATGACAAAGTTAGGGCTATTCTTTAGCTTGCGCAAGGAGGAGGGTTGCCATCATCTACAAACTTCTAGTTGGGTAAATGATTAGTGGGAGAGTAAGGCAAAATGGTTACACATGAAGACAAAATCAGTTTTTCTCTCAAAACAAATATTCTCCCTCAAGCCCAACCACATCAAAAATTCTAGCCAAGTAGATCAAAGTTTTTTATCAAACTTCATCATGACATGGACAACCACTTACTAGGATGATTTCCTTATAGAGCATTAGCTTCTAGGCATGATCAAGGGGCATCTTCTAGATGGAGCATATTCCTAGAATATTCTTGGTGAGAGATTTGTATAAGTAAATAGGGTTTGTCTTCTTTACATATCTTGTTGCTCAGTTGTTGGTTTTATTTTAGGATCCTTGCTATGTATTTTGTCTATCTTGCTAAGGTGATTGCATCTATATAATCACTAGCAAACTCTAAGAGCATGTATATGTCTCCCCTATTTTAGAGCAAAACCATTATGTATTCTCCCATGTTGACAATTTAAACACTGATTTATGTAATATTAATTTTCAAGTTCATGGAAATTACATGTGATTTATGCTCTTCTTGTTAATGAAATGTAGTAATACATTCTTCGTGATCTATTGATTGGCTATATGGTTGTATGCTTATTAATGGTAGTCATTCTTGGCATAGATCTAGGTTATAAATTGATTTATATAGTGTGATTTGAGAGTGTTTTATTGATATTATTTTAATGAGAACCTAAACTTATGGATTTGATAGGAGAAAGTGCCTAAAGCTTTATTTTTAGTATATGCTTTGGGGTTTCAGGGCTGATTTGAATGTTTGCATTAGATTGTCATCGATGAATGAAAACCATTCATGATAGTTTTCTTATCTTATTTACTCATCTTCTACATTTTGAAATGAATGATAGCATGGTTTTTGAATTAATTCCATTTGTTAAAATCAACCACCACTCTCTTATATTTATCTAACTCATCCTACCTACCCTACCCCTACAAATAATATATGTTGTTGAGTATATTGAGTATTATTTACCCATAGATGTATAATTGTTGTATATCTAAAATGTGTCTATAATTTCTCTCTAAATCCTAACATTTTAATATCCCATTTGGCTCCTAGTTTTCAAAATTTAAACTAAAAATGAAGGTTACAATCACATTGTCATTTATCTTTAGTAGCTTATGTCTGATTTAGAAGCATTTTCTAAGTCTATGCGACAACTCTTCTTAGGTGGACTGTGCAATTTTGATTATGCTTTGGTGAGATTTGTGTGTGTCAATAATCCATTAGAGATTTAATTATAATATCCATCCTTGTGATCAAGCTACCCCATAGGTCCTCTCACCTTAGTTTAGGTAGAGCCAGAAGTAAAAGAGAATTAACCATACCTTCTGTTAGTGTCATCTAGTCATTGTCTACATTTAGTCCATCCAGATGCTAAATCTTTCCATGGCTATAATGACATAGCTTGATTTTATCATTTGTATTTTCAATAGTCGTAAATGTGCATAGATGAATCCTTGAGGTGTAAAATTGGGAACCAATACTATATTGACATCATTATTAGGGATGATCCTTAGCACTTGTGTTACCAAAGACATTACAAAGAGCTATTACTAGTTTAGGTTCTAAAGTTCTATGTCTATTATTTACTAATTTACTACTTTGGGTCATTAACTATGCAACACTTTATTAGTGTTATTATCAGGGAGTGAAAGATCCTTGGCATTTGTGTCACCATAATTTATTGTAAAGAAAGGTTAATTTATTTATGTTTTGAGGTGATTTTCCCTTCTGAACATGAATCTAAATTTTTTAGTGTCTTTGTTTTTACATCTCATCACTAATTATAAGAAATTATGGTTTTAGAATGTATCCTTGTCTATTTTTAATCTATTATATTCTAAATTTTTTCTCTAGTGGTGACTCCAACATTTCATCTAGTTTTTGAAAGATCAGTGCCCATTTTGAATATCTTAAGTTTTAAGTGTTATCTTATTTACAAAGCTGGAAGGAATGAGATCTTCCTTTAAAGGTGACTCATCAAAGTAACTTTTCTCTGAGTTAAGTGTTTTTCATAGAAGAAGGAGACAAATCTAGAGGCCAATTGAAGGACAAAATTATATAACAAAGGATTGTTTGGATTGTCAAAATTTTGATACTCCTAAATTTTTGTTTGTTAAACCTCCTTTAATTAAATATTATCATAGCTCTCATAATAAATCAAAATATTATAGTCCTATTTACTACCTAGCACCTTCATAACCATCTAAATTTCCTCCTAGGTTTGATCCCCCAAATTCACTTCACTCACCCCCTCACAACCCTTTATCATATGATCTTAAGCCCACCACAAAACCAATTATGAGGCATAGAGATCATGATGAGAATGTATGTCCTAAATTTAGGATTATTAGGTTCAATCCTATTAATTTTGATGAAATGTAGGTTTTTCCCAATGATGTTCTAAATGAAGGAATCTCCCTAAGTTTCAAGGGAATAATGCAATTACTGGTGAGAAATATTTGAGGGATTTTCATATTATAATTGAATATTATGAGGTTGAGCATGAGGATGTTTGCATTAAACTATTTGTGTACATTCTTGAAGAATATTCTCATGAATGGTTTAATTTTATTTCTTGTGGATGCATAGATTCATGGGAAGAAATGAAGAATGTTTTAAAAATTCAATATGGTGATAAAATTGATCCTAGGTTCTTTCTTGATAAATTAAAAAACATAAATAAGAACCCTAATGAGTGTGTGTAGTATTTTAACATAAGGTTTAATAATAATATGATTAAGCTACCTAATAATATTAGGCCTAGTGATACATCTTGCTTGATTAAAT
The DNA here is from genome assembly GCA_037957365.1 of Torreya grandis. Classification (NCBI taxonomy): domain Eukaryota; kingdom Viridiplantae; phylum Streptophyta; class Pinopsida; order Cupressales; family Taxaceae; genus Torreya; species Torreya grandis. The sequence continues at coordinate 4,753,288 of JARHVA010000370.1, read as the reverse complement.
ATTATGATGCCTTTGAGAAGAATCCTATATATTACTTGAGAGATAAGGATCCTATAAATCTGAGGTTGACATTAAATATGGCCATCCAAATTGAAAATAACATAAAGGATATGGGAAAATATTTAAACAAATGGGCTAACATAAATTTAATAAAAATTGAAAAAACTTGATCTAATATGAATGCCAACCTTGAGGAGACCATGAAAACCTTAGCTACTAATATCAATGATATGTCGTACAAGTTGGCCAAGGTTGAGAAGGGGATTCATCATGGATCTTATAGTCAAGAGAAAAATCAAAATCAAAATCAAGCATAAGGTAGACCCTCTTTCCATAATAGATATAATGAAAAAGGTAAGATGCCTCTCTAAGATGAAATAAATGATGGAAAGTAGAATAGAGGATATGGGAAAGAAGTTCTTGATCTATTGAATACCAAGGTTAATTCTCTAAATTTGTATCTTGATATTGATTGGTGTAATACATGATTCTAACCCCATCCTTCTTGTGATACTAATTAATGAATTGATGAAGATTAAAAGGAACCTAAGTTTACATCTAAAGAAAATGAGATTTTAATGTTTGATTATCAAATCTCTCAAAGTAAAATGTTAGCCTCCACATAAATATTGAGTGCTACTACCATTGATCATTTTTAGAGTGAAATGAAAAAGGTATGTGTCCCAAATTCTAAATTTGTTTGTGATGTAAATATGACACAAGCACACAAGTTACCCAATAATGACTTTGAATTTTTTTGATCTATGATGATTAAATATTATGATGGGGGAATTACTCTAGTTGAAGATAGGAAGCTATTAATTAATACAATAGTTACCCTAGAGAAAGAGTATAATCTAAGAAGTAAGCAATAGGGTGTTATTTCTAAAGACACTACCCCTATAAATTTGAGGGTAGGTGATGCAAATAAGGAAGTTAAGAAAACTAAAGAAGTCCCTAATTCTTAAAAATTAGCACTTGATTCCTAAATTATCAAAAAAAGAGGTGTTCCATCTAAGAATAGATAACCTTTTTTCCCAATATTCCTAAGGATACGAATGATATAAGAAGAAACCCATCCTTGAAAAATATTGATAGGAATGATATTTCTTTCCATCTTACTCCACCTCTAACTATAAATGGTTGTATTCTAGCTGAAGGTGTTGTAACCCTTCCTTCAAATACTCCCCTTCCTTACTAAAATGTATGTGACATGGCCCAAGTGTTGAGCCAATTAAAGATCATTGTGCCATTTTTTGAGCCACTAAGAATACCTATACATAGCAAGAGGGCATTTGAGTATTTGGAGTTTAGTGAGAATGCAACTACTAATGAAATGAATTCACCTCAAACACTCACAGATGATGATGAAGAGTCACATGAGGTTTTTGAACTAGCCCCAAAGGTTTCTTTGGGGACTACATTGATAGAGAGTCATTTGGATGTTGACCCCTTTTACACAACCCTGCTAATTAATGGTTTAATTTCTCATAATTATATCTTTGATTTTGAATCCTATTGCAATGTGATTCCCTTAGGTGTCCTTAATGATCTTGGAGTGAAAATAACATCCACATTTGGAAAGTGTTATACCATGGACTCATAAGAGGTACTGGTTGTTGGACAAGTTACAAGATTAGTAGTGTAGTTGGCAGTTCATCTAGGTATGTTTTTGAGTATGGATGTTGTAGTTTTGGATTATCCTCCCAAGTGGGGATACTAATATAAATAAAATGGATTTCCATCATTGGTGGTGGTGTGTATATGGATCTTTATTATTCCACCATTTCTTTGGATGGTAAGATGGTGAAAATTCATTATGAGACTAAAATGTTGCATGTACTTGAAGATCTAAAATGAGCTCTAAATGAGGTGATGTACACTGATGTGGAGTTGGGTAAATTTACTGGGAATGTAAATTATGTCAAGAAACTAGTTATTCATGATGTTGAACCTAAAAAAAAGTGGTGATGTTTAGAGAATGTGTTTTGATGAGGCCTACTCAAATATTGTAAATGGAGTTGGGGTTGTCTTATATGCCCATAATAATAAATATTTCATGTTTTATTTCAAGATATTATTTGAGTGCATAGAAAATAATATTGAGTATGAGGCACTCTTGCTTGGTTTAAGAATCACCTGAGAATATGGAATTACAAGTCTGATTATAAAGGGTGATTCTGATCTAGTGGTTAAGTAGGTCTAAAATGATAATTCCACCAAAAGTAAAAGGTTAAAATAATATATACATTTTGTATGGGATTTATTAGAATTATTTAACACTATCAATATTTTTAATCATGATAGAAGTTTTAATGAAGAAGCTGATAGACTTGCAAGGCCAAGTGCTTAGTTTGAAAATGAGAATATGAACCCTCACTGTTAGTATCAAGTTTAGATACTTGTTAGACCTTTAGTCATAGATAACATTCATCATTGTCAATTTTTTTATGATGATGATCAAATCAAAAGGTTTATTAATTGTGAAGCATAAGTTCAAGATCAAATTATAGACTTGAAATCTATGGTTCAGACCTCTGATGGGAAGGAAACCTTATTTGGTAAATGTTGTCACCAAATATTACACACTATAGGAGGTTTTTAAATCATAATATAATATTTTGGAAACATTGGAATACCTCTAGGCCTTTGGGTTGCATATAGTAGAGGTAGACCTCTAGGTTTAAGGGCTAGCTTCCTAGATTGATCTTTAAGTGTTTATCACCTACACTAACTAATTTCTTGGATGAAAATATGTAGAAACATACATTAAATTAAAATAATATAAGGGGATGATACACCATAAATATTTACACTTTATTATCATACTCTTTCTCTAAGAAACATGACCTACAACACTAGCTTCAAAGTCATAGAATATTATAACTTTAGTATTTCAAATATAAAGGTGATATGAACAAAACTATTCAAGGTAAGTGGACCCAAGGTCAAATTAAGAAACTAAGTATACCTTTACACTTTAAGGGAGTTAAAAACACTCGCTGAATTCCATATGACTTGTTGGAATGATAAATTCTTGCACCAAACATGAAAGGAAAAAAAGAAGACAAGGTTAGATATTATCACTATAACTCACCATAAATCACTTCACACACTTAGACAAGATGTTTTTGAAATAAAAAATAGATTTAATTTACTATTAAAAGTAAAATTACAACATCAAACTAGTATGGATTGGCCATACTAGGTGTGGAATTAGATAATAAGAGATGAAATAGTTAGTATTTATAGAATGTGAGAAAGGAGAGAGAGAAGTGGAGCTCAAGGGTCATAGTTCCACTTGTCAAGGAATGAGAGTTATTTTTTTTACATATTAATGGAGTATTAAATATACCATGAAATGTATAGTTGGATAAATTTCCCTCTAAATCATGAAAACTCCTCAAAATTGATGAAAGACCTTTGAACTACCTTCTTGGAAAATGGCTTCATCATTAGTCCTCTCTTGAGCATTCCAAACTAGACTAAGGAGATTTGGCACATATGCACTATGATGTGGGGTTACAAATAAGCTTCAACATGTAATTTATGTGTCCCTAACTATTGGTATTCTTTTAGACAAGTGTTCTCATCATCTACAATCACCATCAATAGCCTTTTAGGCCTCATTCTCACATTTGTCACCAAATGCATTTTAGTTTCTCAATAAAATCCACATAAGGGATGATATGACACCTATAAATAGTCCCCTTGACTTCAAATCCATTAGGTAGACATTAAAAGGCCTCCTAATTAGACTTATCACTTTTTTACTTGGTGGTCACCCTTCATTCTCATTGTCTTCCATAGATTACTTGAAGTGAAGGATCTTGAAAAAGTGTTTTTATGTATGGTAGTGGAAATAAATGGATATATTGAGTTATAATATGTCCTAATTGACCTTACACAATGATCCTCAGTCTTCACCTCTACTCTTTACCTATAAAACATACAAAATCCTACAAGAAACCTTGTTTTCACCCTATCCATACAAATAAGCTAAAAACTAAATGTGTGGAAAGAGAATGGGATATTCATCTACAATTATAAAGAACTTTCCTAACCAAACTAGTTCATATGGATGAATATTCTCCCTTACCTTTCCAATCAGGTCAAAATCAAGGGTTTTGGAGGGTTTTAGGTGGTTTTGACCCTTAGGGATTGTTCATAAAATTTAAACATTAAATCTATGAAAAAATATTACTAAATGAAATCTCAATACCTTTTCCAACCATGATTATATCCTTAGGTATCCATGTTAAGTTTTTGTACTAGTGTGAGCTTTTGAAATTAGCTTCTCAAGCTTGGGAGTGCATTCTACATACCCTATGATAAGTGTGAGCCAAAATGACTAACCTACATGGTTTATTATATATGCCAATAGCTTTAAAAAATATTATAAATCCATTTTAATGTTTTAAAATTAATTTTAAGGTTCACTTGGTGTTGGAAATGAGATTAGAGCCCTTTAGGGTTTTAGGCCTAGTCTAAGCCTAATAGGCCTATCTATGCCCTTGATGTCTAAAACCACCCTATGTAGTTTATAATGGTTGTGAGGTAAATATTATGTTTTTTCATGTTTAATAACTATTATAAATCTTATTTTATTGATAAAACACCTTATATTTGAGTTCATCATCATTTCCATATTTAATCTATAGGGTAGTCTATTTAGGAATGCCCTTTATCTGAGATAGAATAGAGGGAATCTCCCTTGTCTACTCAATAAAAAAAACATTATGATGGGATAAAATAGGTCATGGGGACCTTATATATAAAATTTCAGGTCTATATGATATTATTAACACCCCCAAACATCACAAAATCTAAGGTAGACTTTGTATAATGGTGAATGTGCCAAAACATTAGGTCATGACTATGGGTTGTACTCCTAAAACTCAATTTTATCTTGTTTCCCTATCTTGAGCATATAATTAGGTGTAAATAACAATATTTAATTCATTATAAGATCTAAATTCATCATCACCTATGCTAATCTCCTCAATCCATCTCCCTCTACTTGACTAGGCCTAATCAAATTTACCATAACAAACTGTGTTACCCACTCATAAAAGAGAGATGCATGTAGGTGTCTTCAAAATTAGACATGGAATTTATGCCTTAGGTTATTATTATAATCCTTTATATCATCTCCCAACCATTTGGATTCAAATATCATGCTTAAAGACTTGTGCCAAGACCAAACTGCCATGTTCTAGTGTAGTGTCACGCTACAATCAAACTTAGGTGATCATTCTGAGAGTAAAAAGGACCCTTGTAGATGATTTTCAAATATTTAATAATGTGTTTCACATCCTATGGTCTCCTTGAATTCATTGGGGTAATATACAACTATCAAGTGTTTATGTCTATAGGGTTTCTCATCTCTAGCTTCTTATTATCAACTTGTAGGTGCTTACAATCAGACCATAGGTGTCCTTCTTAAGGACCAAGGGACCCCTATAGGTGATGTTTCACACCAAAAACTTGAATATTTTCCTTTTTGGATGATATGGAGACCATGGTGTTATTTATATCTTAGTGGGTACACTTGATTTTAGGTTATACCTCCAATAGTTATCATGGCGATGCAAAGCCATTTGAAACTCAAACACTTGTAGAGTACACTAACATTCTATAGTGAGAGAATGTTAAATATAGAATACTTTATATATTACCTTACCCTAATTAAAAAAACATCATATCATATCAAATCACTACCCCTCTACCTAGGCTGCATAATAAGGACCATTAGACCAGTTCAAACCTTTTATGCTTGACTAGGGAAGGATCCAAAGGAAGGAAAAATCCCTGTTTTGGAGACTTTAAGGTAAGATGTCCCTTAAGTCACTTTATCCAACTATGATCATGGTCCTCAATTTTTAATTTCACCTTTAGCTCCACTATTGATGCTATGATACTTCTCAATGTTCTCAAACTTAATACGGCTCTCAAACAAGATCCAATACTTATGTTATACTCTGTTAAGCCTTTATGAGAACCACCTATAGATGCACATAAAATATATGGAAATATGAGGGTATGATATATGAATGTGTGAATCATGAAATGGTTTTAAACCCAATTTTATACCTCCTATAAATATAAACTAATATTATCCACCTTCTGAGACTTTGAACAAGTTCAAATGATTTCATTCCAACATGTTTAGTCTTTTGTGGGGCACCTGTAGGTGAACATTAAGGTTGAGAATTATGTATATAAAAGAACTAGTTTTCATATCCAATCATAAATAATTTGAATAGTTCAACTTTATTTCTCATGATTTAAGAATGTATACAACATCTTGAAATTCTTCATTCCATTTCATAGTTGCTCAAAACTCTCTTTCACTTGACTACAAGTGTCTTTTTTACAAGGAAGTCTGGTTGTGCATACACATGACTATGTTACTCATTAGTATTAGTATTTGAGACCAAATCATTATAATAATATATTGATCATAATGATTGCAGGGATCAAGAAACATAAATACACCTTTGATGTGGAAGCCAAAACATGAAAAGGAACTTCACAACAAAGGGAAACTTGTCTACAAACTATGATAATGTATTTTACTAGCAAAATGAGATACTTTTTATTTTATCTTTCATCCCACATATAAAAAATGAGTTAATAACCATGTGATAATAGTTTCCACACTCTCAAACACCCCATATAGTACCTCTTTTGTATAGATCAGCTCAAATAGAGAGGAAACCTATTGGGTATGGGGATAAGTATGCATAAAAAGTGACGAACACTCTTAGAATTAGTTAATAAATAAAAATAAACCAATATTGGATCTCCTATCATGTATTTTAAGTGGATTAATATTAATACCTCCCATAAAGTGCACTTGATCTGATTCATATCCTATTGTCTGTACTAAACCAAAACTAGTTAGTCATTTCTACCTGCCTAGTGGAGTGATGGGAGAATAGAATGGTTTAGGTCATTTTCAAGTGTTTAGAATATTATAAAATGTGAAAGTGATTTTATGGGAGTTTAAAATTCATTTTATAATCCTACCACACATGCCACACTCTTGCACAAACTTCATAACTGCCTAAACTTCCTCCACTTCCAACTATTTTCTTGATTCCATCTTAGCCCCTACAAGTTTTCAATTAGGATTGACATATATAATAATAAAATGACATTAATGGTGTTTAATATAAACTTTTATACACTTTTATACTATGTTAAACCATACAATATTCATAAACAACTTAAATATGACCCCTAGAATGACATAAGACTATCTAGGACAAAAGTGACCATGATCAAGGATAGATACACTAGAGATCACCTCATTAAGACCATGGGAGACATTTCACACTCTAAGAGGGCCCTATATAGTTTTTAAAATATAGAGGGTTTACTTATTTTGATTTGTGGTCAAAATAGTCAACATTCTTGAGGATTTACTAAGGGCGGGAAGCCAACTATGCCAAAGACCAGTAGTCTATTATTTCCCATTAAGATTATGGAGTCACCTATGCATAAATTTGACAATCAAATTACTTTAAAACCACAAATAAAAAAATTAAATAATCACAAAACAAGACACACCAAAGGAAACATACATGTGTTCTTAAGGCACACCTTTCTTAAACAAACAAACACACACACATACACACACACAAAACAAAAACAAACACACACCTTTCCTAATATTTAAAAAACCTCAAAATTGATGTGAAAAAAAAATCACCATGATTCAACCAAGGTCAAATATTATTTCTCTTGCATCCTTACTGCTCCATGAAAGTAATCTAGCATGTGAAACATGTTCATTATCAAACACTTGATTATGTAGATGGTGAAATGACTTACCATCCTTAGGTATTCTCATGCCTGAAAGTATTCTACTTTGAGGTCTCAAATATGCTCCATCTTGCCAAGGATATTTCTTGGGTATAAAAATTTCTTTATCTTTATCGCATCTGATTGGTTTTCTTCAAACTATAAGTTAGGAGTCATGATAGTTGTCTCAACCTTACTCCCTTCTAAGATACAATGTACTTGATGCATATGATCATCATGTCTATCTTATTTTTACCTCAACACCTCTAAGAGTAGATCAATATCAACTTGATCTTTTGGCTACTCCTTTATGATAAGATCTTCTACTTTGGATTCATTAGACTACTCTATGGTTGCAATTTTTTGAACAATACCCTCACCAAGTTTCTTTGTGACTGCAAACTCTTTGACAAAAACTGATTGATTCTCACCCTCATTCTTGATAAAAAAAACTCAACTTCAAGATTTAAAAGATAGTTATCAGCCTAATTATTAGGTTCAAAAACAACCTCATGATTAAATATTCACTTCTTAGGAGGAGAAATAGTCTTATCCAACTAATCAAATTCTTGACTTATGGCATTGAACCTTTGCCATAGGTCATATTCTTCCTCATTATTGTCATGTTCAAGGGCTCCTTCATCAATTGTAAATAGAAATAAATTATTCTTCTCACCATATTGATCAATCATGATATTCAAACTATCATCATCATACAGATGAATTAAATAATTACCTTCAAAATCTTGTGAGAAAGAATGCTCAATGCTTACTTCAAATTGTTCATATACTCCCTTATGGATGATATAGGTGCCAAGGTTAGTTTTCTCAAAATAAGTGTATGGATCATGTCCATAGGTGTATTCAACATACTCATCCAAAAATAGATCATAAATTCCATCAATATTGGAAGAATCACCATCATCCACAATAAAATCCTATTTATCATTGATAACACAATTCAAATTAGAACTTGATTCAACATAGGGTTCAATGTGAAAATTAGCAAGTGGTTGAGTCCTAATGGTTACCTTTACTCCATATATTGTCTGAAAGGATAAGAAGGACCAATCAAATAATATATATATCCTCCTATATTGGTTGTTAATTCCCTTAAGAAGTAGATAGTAAAGTTGGTAGGCAATTTAACAACCATAATGTCTTGAAGGATGGGGAAACTAGGACAATCATGAAGAAAAACATTCAAAATTTTGATAAATCCTACTAAATTGGTAGGTGTAACTTCTAATTAAATCACCCTTTTGATATGTTTTTTATAATTTTTACCTTTTGAGTCACCCTTATTCAATATTTCATGAATTTTCCTTAAGCAAGAGTCAACTTATCATTTTCCCCTTATTGGTTATATCTTTATTTATTATTCCAGATCTTTATTTTTTTAAATTCCTCTAGCCTATCATCTTTTGTGTGTGAAATTTCTAAATAATTGAACATTTGAACTTGAGCCTCATAGTAGAGTTCAAGAGTTCAATGGTTCAATAGGTTCAATGATTCAATGCTTCTCAAAGCGAATTATTTGTCCCTTTGTATATTTCAATTGTGTTTTTGAACCTTACAATTGAAATTGAACCTTTTCTCAAGGTTCAAGAGTTCAATGGTTTAGTAGTTCAATAACTAATGCTTTGTAAGGAGTCGTGTTCACTTGGTTCCATTATATGAGTTAATGTAACATTGAACCTACTACTTGAACCTCATAGCAGAGTTCAATAGTTCAATGGTTCACTATTTCAAAGTTCAAAGTTTCTTGAAAAGTTGTGTGACTCTTGGTTGGTCTGTATAGTTCATCTCATATCTTTGAACCTTAAAGTTGAACCACATTTCTAGAAGTTTAATGGTTAAATGGTTCAAAATTTCAATGACTATACTATCATCTCGCCCCAAGGCTTTCTCTAAGTCAAAATTAGTAGGAGGTTTAGAGGAGAATATATCAAAAACTCATTATAAAGTAGAAAGTTTTAACTTTCATGAGGTTATAGATAATCATTACTCATCAAAATCATGCATAAAAAATACTTACCATTAATGCATATGTTAGAGTTCATGTCTTATCAAGCATTTTTAGCATGTATTATTTTAGTTTAATTATTTGATCTAGTTAATGCCTATATGAAGAGAGAACAAGCCAAATTTATCAAACAAAAATACTAGATGATGCAAAGGATAATAACATAGGTGGTATAAGATTTTTGTTACCCAAATTTGTAGTGATTTCAAATACATTTAAGGTGAGTTCTACTCTTACTATAAGTTGTTTCCATTACTTGGTTAGAAAGAAGAATCCTTTTGAGTTTCTGATATTGTTTAAGAAGTTTAAAACATTTGTTTTTCATTATATCCTCCAACCTGTAGCCATGAAATCTACATGTCTTTGTTATGAGCATGGTTCTGGTCTCATCTATTCTCTTTTTGAAATTGGGGACACCTCTCTAGTTCAATATGATTTAGAAGATTTTAAGGAGAGAGCTACAAATCTTGTGCCAAATCTTATGATGCAGAAGATAGTAGAAAGTGGTTTGGTAGAAGCTGCAGCCTTTCCCATGGATGTACAATGCCCTGAATTAGTTATAGAATGCATGAATAGATATGAACCTCAAAATAGGTGCATCAAAACTATAGATGGTAATGTTTTACTTCATATCAATAGACAAACCCTAATGTCTATAATGAGAATTCCACCCAAGGAACCATATTCTAACCTCAATATTACTTCTTCCTATGATTATTTTTCACTAAATAAAGCAATTTACAAGAGCGTGATCTCAAAGAATTGGCTATTGAAATTCCAAAAAGGGGGTTCAAGACTACCCAGACCATTGACAAGAAATATATTATGGTGTTACTACATAAGCTAAAGGGCAATGCTCAAGCATATTATTGGGAAGACTGGATGTTCTTTTTCATATAGGTGATCCTCTAAGGAGAACAATATTTGGACTTGGTGGAAATTATAGCTGAATGTTTGCATCTAGGTTTAAGTAATTATTTGGGGAATAAAGATTTTTATGTCTTTATACCTCTTCTAATGCCTGACATCTACAAGACAATGGGTAGAGCTACCTCATGCACCCTTCATTGAACACAACAAAATTTATGACTATTATTCATAATTATAGATGCATAATTGCTATGATAATTATAGGAGGGTTAATGATGTTTTTTATTGGGAGAAAGACTTATGAATTAGTAAACAACATCAATAATAGGTTGTCTGATGAGGCTATGCAACTGATCAACATTTATGGTAGTTAATTTATTCAGTTTTCCAAGTTCACTTATATCAGAGTTGGGGGTTTTGACAGTGAAATTTTGAGGTTATCCAGGTATATTTTTGATCATTTTGTGTTGATATAAGTCTGCAGACAATTAACACATGTGGATAAACAATTCCTAATGAAAAATAAATTTGGTATATCTTTTCCTATTGAACTTGGACATTATTCATGCTAGTCAGTATCTCATGCTTTGAATTTATAATAGGATCTTTAAAAATTCAATTTTTAGTACTTCACTGCCAGATCCCAATTTGATAGCAAAGGTTTTTCCATGGATAACTTGGATTTTGGAATAGGGTTTTCACATATTCCTTAATTAGAGGATTATTAGAAGGATTGTTCTAATGAATTTGAGGTTAGAAGAAGACTATGGTCTAGGTTCTCCCTAGGACAAATAATTAACCTTAATTTAAATATCAACATTTCTAGAAATTTTAATAATAAATAATAAGTGATTGATCCACAATTTGAATAGATAAAATAATCACCTATTCTAGAAATCAACCAAGATAAAAATAAAGAAGATAGGATTGAGGTTAAGACCCTCCCAGTGATAAGGAGAACTGAGAAATGGTTGAGGGAAAAAAAACTGGAGGGAGCTCAATATAAATTTTCCTAACAATGTACATCAATAGTTGAATCACCATCCCCAATAAGCTCCTCTAACCAGGTTATTGCTATCTATGATGCATGTACTTCCAAGTCAAAAAATAGAAGAGATCTTGTCATCAAAGAATCCAAGAAGGCCCTTACAATTATTTGGCCTCCTTGTGCCACCAAATCAAAGACTAAAAGCAAGAGAAAGAGTCAAATTTTTGAAAACATAATTATGGATTTAAATTCTAAAGAGGATTTAGGAGAAGCAATAGGTGATAAAGAATTTGATTCATTAATGGTGGAGGAGGTTAGTGCAAATCAAAAAAAACATATATTGCTTCTAATTCTATTGACTTGATGATTATTTCAAATGTGCCTTTTGATCAATCAAATCCTACTAAAGAAGTCTCGGCCTATGCACCCAAATGGCTGGAAAGCTCAATCAGTGACAAAAGGAAAATAGTATCATTTTCTTTACCATTGAAAGACATGGTAAGTGTTTAAGAAAAACTTCCAAATCTAAGAAATTAAAAACAACATCCAATATCCTACCGTTCAATATTTTACAATTGAAAAATAGATCTTGGGACTACATCACGTGCTTTGGATGTGCATCACCTTGAAGCATCCACCAAAAGGATAGTCAATTGAACTTGGAAAGATGAAAAAGATAAAAGGGAGTTAAAATAGACCTTGCAGTCAATGGTAGAGTACATCAATGTCATTCACAACCTAAATCCACAATGTATTACCTAACTACCCCTATCTTTTCATCCAAAATTACCAGTTAATCAAAAGATGCTGGATCAAATACATGGAAACAAAATAATTGCCAAAGTGTTTGATGATTGGCTGGATGGCATCATCTAGAAAGGTATGAAATACATTCATAAACTAAAGAATGTATATGATCTAACCACAATTACTATTGAAGACTTGAAGACACAAAATGCTCTATGGATAAATGATGAAGGCAAATGGATGAGTGTGATGAACCAAATTGATGAGGTACAAAAGTATGGGATAGCAAAGTTTTTTTCAAAAAATAATTTGATAGGTCTGGATGAGGATTTACTATATATAAGTAAGAAAAACATCGAATGGAAGAATTTAGTATTCCAACAAGGGCAAATTGAACTCACAAAAATGATCAAAGAAATTACTAAATTCACTCAATCATTATAAAATGATCTATAGTGTATTAATGTAAAATATATAAATGATGATGGAAAATTGAAAAAAGACATCAATACTATGATTCAATCCTTCAAGGAAAAGATCAACATTATTAAAGAAAGTGACAACTTATTAACTGAAAATTTATCTTAAATTTCAAAGGTAGAGTCACTTCTTTATCACTACGTCGACACACTCCTGAATCACATGGAGAAGATGGGGAAAATTCGAAGAGAAGAAAACATCTAAAGGCAAGGGTAAAACACATTAGTATTCCCAATCTCCCAAAAATCTAGGAGTCTATTATAACATTTTAGGAATGGAAATCTCAATGTGCCCTCTCAACTGAACATAACAAATCTAGAGATTCTAGTTCATCACTTCAGCCATGATCTTACTTACATAGTTTATTTATTCAATTTTTTAGTTAAATTATTTTCAAAAACTTGATCTTTAAATGAATTTGTAAAAACTAAATCCTATATGGGTCAGAGTTACTTTAACTCTAGTTTGGTTTGAAAGATTAGATAATTAGGGCAACTATATATATGTTTTTAGTTGTTAAAAAATGAGAGAGAGAATAGAAAAGGAGGAGGAGATAAGAAATTTTAGAGTGGAACTATTGAGGTTTTTAAAATATATATGATGTTTGTTAGAAATGTTTTTCATCTATGAATAAAAAGGAGAATCAATTACTGCATACTTAGATATGTGCATTTGAGTATTTGAAATTGGATTTTCTGTGTGAAATATTATTTCATATGGTAATTACTCTTTCATTAGACAATTCATTGTATATGTTTTATCATTTATTAGTTTAGTAATATATATATGTGTGTGCGTGCGTGCGTGTGTGTGTGTGTGTGTGTGTGTGTGTGTGTGTGTGTGTGTGTGTGTGTGTGTGTGTGTGTGTGTGTGTGTGTGTGTGTGTGTGTGTGTGTGTGTGTGTGTGTTATCTATTTGATTGTTATTGAAGATAGAATCTGTGTATTCTATTACTCACTACTATTATAGAAAAGGATATCGCATTCATACCATGATTATGTATGGATGCTAGTTAGCCTTTAAGCACTTTCTGGTTAAAAGTGTATCATGATGATTAAAATAATTAGAATTCATTGAAAATCTTAAAATGAGTTGTACCTTAATTCATAGGGGAACTATTCTTGATGGTTCACCTATTTGTTGTTTAACTTATTTGTTCTTGAAAGAAGAAGGGTATTGAGTCAAAATAAAATATTTTTAGATAAGGACAAATCTGTTAGGCAACAATTTTTTGTGACTCCACCGGGGACCAAAATTGAAATCTTTCCTGAAAGATTAGTCACCTTAATATGAGGCAACAATGGTGCTTCCACATGAAAATATAATTCTTGTTTTACAACCTAACCTTGGTTTTCAAGATGAGAAGGAAGATATAATTAGTCAGTTAAATCTCTTGCTTGGCGTACTCATCATAATATTGATGATTATAGGAGAGCAAGTGGAATTTTAAAAAAGAAGAAGAATTGGATGATAATTTGAGATTGTTATTACTCAAGAAAAGGAGGCAAACTAAAAATGCATCAAGAAATCAAACCCCTTAAAGTTCAAATAGATTAAGAAAAACATAGAAATTAATAGTTATAATATCATATTCTAGATTCTAAAAGATACACAAGGTCCTTGAGAAGAGAGGGAATTGAGGATTCTACATTTCAAACATTGAAAATTCTAAATTTTCCATATATTCCTACCCATGTTAGGAAAGCTAGAAGTAGACCTCCTAGCCCTCCTAAACACTCTACATCCTTTGTTTGTCAAGCCTTAACTCTTTCTGGTACTATCTTTCCTTCTGCCATAAGTTTTCTTTCAATGGCCCAACCTTGGGGAGTAGCTATAGGACCTCTAAATTTAGGGGCCAACTTGAATCCTTTGCCTAAAAATATAAGACAAAATTTATCCAAATTGAATGGAGATGGAAGACAATCACCAGAGGAGCATCTAAGTGCCTTTTCAGCAGCATGTGGTATGTTAGGCATGCAATATCAAGATGTAGCCATAAGATTTTTTGTGCAAAATCTAACTGATACTATAGCACAATGGTTTTATCATCTAACTCATTCCTCAATCACAAACTAGAATGATATGAAAAATATGTTTGAAAATAGGTTCAAAAGTATAGAAGATGAACTTTCTCTCCTTATTCAATTGATTCAGCTCAAAAAGGAGATACATGAACCCATGAGGGAATTTATAGCCAAATTCAATATAATTGTACACAAGATTCCTACTGAGAATAATAAACGTTTATATATTAATTATATACCTCTTGATATAAGTTTTCATCTTAGAAAAGGTGCAATTATCAACTTAGCAGTTGCACAATCCTTGGTGGTTAGGTTAGAATATGATCTTATTATGACCGAAAAATGGAAGAAAGAAGTCTAAGTACCTAATGCTCATCCCTCATCCTCTATGGATCCTATAGTTCAAAGGATAGTAAATGATATGATTGCCCTAGAAAGACAATTACCTAAGACTAGTGCTTCATTTCAACAACCATATCAAGATATTGGTAGGAGAAATTTTAATCAACAAGCAAATGCTGGTAAGACATTACCACTTACATTAACACAACCAAGGTTGAATATTGAAGCCCCTCCTAGAAGAGGTAACATGTGTACCTTTTATTTGAATACTGATCATGATAGAAATTCTTGTCTAGAGATGCTTAGATATACTCAAATGACTGCTACTCAAGATGTGTTATGGGAGATTACTGAAGAAGAAAGGAACTTTGAGGAACCTGGTGACTCTAAAATACATTTCCTAAAATATGAGTCAAATTCAGAAATAGGAGGTGAAACATTGGTTACTCTTGAAGATCGTTCATGTGTTGTGCTTACCAGAAGTCAAAAGAATTTGAGATTTTCTAATACTTAAGAAGTGCTTGTTAAAGGTAAGGAACCTTTTACTAAAACCTCTGATACTAATCTGAAGACTTAAGAAAGTAAATTATTACACAGAAATGATTGTGAGACTTCTTTTGATATTTTGGAATTTTGTAAGTCTACAAAAATTCAAATATCCCTTGTTGAATATCTTCGGTTGAAACCCAAAAAACTTGATAAATTGGTTAAATATGTTAAAAATGCCCTATATAAGTGGAACCTGAAAGTCAATTAAATGTTAATACTGAGTCTCCCATTGCCTAATTATTTACTTCTCCACCTGAATCACCCACTCATACTCCTATAATGACTCTCAATTCATCTGATGATACTCCTTATATAGTTAATATGAAGCCCAACCCATTTTATATTTCTTTGTTTATAAATGGTCATAAACTCAACAATTATATCATAGACTTAGGTGCTTCTGATAATATAATTCCTTCTTCTATAGCCAAATCCTTAGGCTTATCCCTTACAAAAACATTTTATAGATGTTACTCCATGGATGGTAAACAGATTTATTTGCTTAGACAAATTAAAGATGCATGAGTTGCTCTTGCAGCCTATCCTGATAAAAAGGTGAAGTTGACTATCTTAGTAGCGGATATCCCTACTAGTTATGGGATGTTGTTGAGTTGAAATTTTTGCAAAGATTTGGGTGGGCAGATTAAATTGGATTGGTCAAAAGATACAATTCTAGTGGGAAAGTAGAAAGTTAAACTAGAACCTGAACCTAAATGCAAGTTTACTGTATACCCTTCTGATGATCCTAAGTCTCAGATTTTATTTGAAGAATGTGAATTTGATAACTATTTTCTCTCTTCTATAAGCTTAAAGGAAGAATTTGTCCCAAAGTCTATTCATTCAAATGATCTATGGACCATGGAATTTGATGGTAGTTATGCTACCACTGGTTCAGGAGCAGGGGTTGTGTTGATCTCACCTGAAGGTGAAAATTTTCCTTACTCTTTCAAGCTAGAATTTAAAAACACTAATAACACTATAGAGTATGAGGCTTTGTTGCTTGGGTTAAATGAAGATAAAGAAAAAGGTGTAAAGATGCTAAATGCAAGAGAAGATTCTGAATTAATTGTTAAATAGGTGAGAGGCATTTTTTTAGTTAAAAATGATAGATTAAGACATTACAAAAATAGAGTTTGGGATGAGATAGAATATTTTGATGCCTTTTCTATTGAGGTAATTCCTAGAGATCTAAATACATGGGTAGATTCTCTAGTAGTGTCAGCTTCCCTTCTCCTCCCACATCCTGATTTCAAAATGGATTCATATAGAATAGAATTGGTCTACCATCCTAATGTCCCAGATAATGCTAAAAATTGGCAAGTGTTTGAGAATGATATGCAAATCAGAAGATTCTTAGAGAATACTAAGATGTTCCTAGGAACTTTTTTTGAAGTTTCTAAAGCAAGATGTAAACAATTCAGATCTGACCTAGGGATAAATTCAAAATATGATGTAATTCAGTTAAAGGGAAACAAAATACCTAAAGGATTGGTCTCTCTAGAACATTTATTTACTCAACAAGATGAATATACTAAAGGCAAACTTGCACAAAAACCTAACAAAGTGGAGGATTATAATAAAATCAACATTAGGAGTGAGACTGATCCCAAATAGATCTCCATTGGTAGGTGTTGTTCATCAAAGGAGAAAAATGAATTAATTAATCGATCGATTATGTATAAGGATGTGTTTTCTTGGTGCTATAATGATCTTAAAGATTTTAGACATGGGTAGTTTCAACATCATATTCCTTTGAAAGCAAATGCAACTCTATTCAGGCAGAAGTTGAGAAATTATAACCCAAAAGTTGTTGAGGCCATCTTTAAAGAGATTGACAAGATGTTGAAGGCTAGGATTATTTATCCAATTCATCACTCCACTTGGGTGGCAAACATTGTTATAGTACATAAAAAGAATGGAGAAATAAGAATTTGTGTTGACTTCAAGAATTTGAACCAAGCCAGTATAAAAGATAATTATCCTTTGCCTATGATGGATCACATCTTGCAAACTGTTGCTAGGCCAGAAATGATGTCCATGTTAGATAGGTTCTCAAGTTATAATAAGATAAGTGTGATTACAATTGACCAACATAAAACTAATTTCACTATACCTCAGGGAACCTTTGCTTATAACTATATGCCTTTTGGCTTGATTAATGTTGGTGTAACTTTTCAATGGGTGATGGATTGATCCTTTAAAGATCTGAAAGATAGAATTATTGTCATTTATCTTGATGATTTTACTATTTTCCCTAGAAAAATGGAGGAACATCTGAAGGATTTGGAGACCATTTTATAAAGGTTTCAGAGTCATGGGATATCTCTTAACCCTAAGAAGTTAGTTTTCTATGTTAAAGAAGGGAAATTGTTGGGTTACCTAGTTTCAAAGGATGGAATCAAGATTGACCCAAAAAGGGTTAGAGAAATACAATATCTAAGTATTCCTTTTAATAAGACTAGAGTTAAGTCTTTCTTTGGCTAGATTAATTTTCTTAAAAGGTTCATTCCTAATTTTGTTGAGATTAAAAAACATATTGTGGGGATGATGAGTGAAAAACAAACATTCAAATGGAATGAAGCTACTAAGAAAGCATTTTAGGATATTAAAGAAGCAATTTCACAAATACCTACTTTGGTAAACCCTAATTTCGAAAAAGATTTTCTTATTTATTGTTATGCTTCAAAACATACCATGTCTGGTATCTTGTTATAGAATAATAAATTGAATGTAGAATCCCCAATAGCCTTTATGAGCATTCCACTCAAGAAATATGAACTTAATTATTCCTTGGTTGAGAAACAAGCTTTCACTATAGTAAAGGCTATTAAACAATACAAATATTATATAATTCATTCTCATTTAGTTGTATTTGTTCTTATTTCAGTTGTAAAAAACATTCTCACTCAAAAAGATGTTGGGGTGAATAATAGAGAAACATGAGTTGCTAAAATTCAAGAATATGACTTGGAGATTAGACCAACCAAATTGGTTAGAGGTCAAGGTCTATGCAAATTGATTGCTAGAAGTAAGGAAGAAAAAGAAAAAGAAATCCCCAATATTCTATTGGTAAGTTTACAAGATCCATGGTTCCTAGATGTAGCACACTATCTTACTTATGGAGACTGTCCTAGTCACCTATCTCTAAAGGAGAAAAGGAATATGAAGTTAAAAGCAACAAAATATGTCATTTGGGATGATGTTTTATATAAAAAAGAACTAGATGAAACCTTCTTGAGGTGTGTAGATAAGGAACGACAATAAAAAATATTGGAAGTTTTTCATAATGAAGCCTATGGTAGACATTTCTCTTCTTCAGTCACAACATTCAAAATCTTTAGAAATTGTTATTATTGGATAGGTATGTTCAAAGATGCATATAAATGGGTGGCTAACTATGAAAAATGCAAGATGTTTTTAGGAAGACCACAACTTGTAACATTTCCTCTGAGGCCTTTCATTATTGAATAACCTTTTAAACAATGGGGATTAGACTTAATTGGGCCTCTTTCACCTCCTTCAAGTGTTGGACATACACACATTTTAACAGAAATAGACTATTTTTTGAAATGGGTTAAAGCAGCCCCTATGAAGAGAACCACTTTAGAAGTGGTATGTAATTTTCTCAAAGAAAATATACTAGTATGTTTTGGTGTTCCTCATAAGCTTATGGCAAATAATGCTACCAGTTTTTCTTCAATAGAACTTACTTCATTCTTCTATGAACATAGTATCTCTCTTTCTCACTCATCAAATTATTACCCTCAAGGGAATGAACAAGTAGAGTCCAATAATAAAAATATGATAGCCATCATGAAAAAATTGTTGAGTAATAACCCTAAAGATTGGCATAAGAAACTATACAAAGTGCTCTGGGCTGACAAGGTAAGCCCAAAAAGAGCAATAGGAATGGCACCTTTTGAGTTTTTTATGGGATAGGAGCATAGTTATCATTACCTCTGTAATTATCTATAACTAAATTAAAAAATATTTTTGAAGATCAGTAATTTAAAAAAAAAAATAGAGAAAAGAGTTATGTATTTAACTAAAATTGAGGAGCAGAGGAATGAACTGGTTGATTGGATTACTAATCATCAAGCTAGGGTTAAAAATATTTTTGATCAGAAAGCTAGATGTAGAAATTTCATGGAAGGAGATGAAGTATTTCTATGGTATAGGAGAGAACCTAAAGGAACACATGGAAAATTTGATTCACTTTGGAAAGGGCCTTTCAAAATTCATCAGAAATTGGGTCCTAATTCTATTAAATTGGAATATCTAGATGGATCTATTTTACCCCTATCTTATAATGGATAGGATCTTAAGTTATATCAACTATGAAATAGGTGTCCCTTATTTTGTACATAGAATTTCCTTTATTTTCATGTGTTGTGTTTTCCTTCCCTAGTTTTGGTTTGTCTTACTTCTTTTTTTTTCATCTCTATGTCTCAGCTTATGCGTAACTAGAGTTTTTGAGTTCTCTACATTTAGCCATAAAATATAGTCCCCAGTTAGAGCCAATGTTACCTTTTGAGTTGCCCTTCTTCAAATTTTCATTAATTTTCCTTAAGCAAGAGTCAACTTATCATTTTCCCCTCATTGGTTATATCTTTGTTTATTAAGTCAGCTCTTTATTTTTTTAAAGCCCACCTACCTATCATTATTTGTGTGTGAAATTTATAAAGAATTGAACCTTTGAACTTGAACCTCATAGCAAAGTTCAAGAGTTCAATGGTTTAATAGGTTCAATGATTCAATGCTTCTCAAAGAAAATTATTTATCCCTTTGTATATTTTAATTATGTTTTTGAACCTTCTAGTTGAACTTGAACCTTTTCTCGAGGTTCAAGAGTTCAATGGTTCAATATTTCAATACTTGATTCTTTGTAAGGAGTCATTTTCACTCAGTTTTCTTATATAAATTAATGTACCATTGGACCTATCGCCTGAACCTCATAGCAGAGTTCAATAGTTCAATGGTTCACTGTTTCAAAGTTCAAAGTTTCTTGAAAAGTTATGTGACTCTTGGTCGATATGTATAGTTCATCTCATATATTTAAACCTCAAAGTTGAACCACATTTCCAAAAGTTTAATGGTTCAATGTTTCAAAATTTTAGTGACTATACTCTCATCTTGCCGTGAGGCTTTCTCTAAGTCAAAATTAGTAGGAGATTTAGAGGAGAATATATCCAAAACTCATTATAAAGCATAAAGTTTTAACATTCATGAGGTTATAAATAATCATTACTCATCCAAATCATGCATAAAATAATACTTTCCATTAATGCATATGTCAGATTTCATGTCTTATCAAGCATTTTTAGCATGTATTGTTTTGGTTTAATTATTTGATCTAGTTAATGTCTGTATGAAGAGAGAACAAGCCAAATTTAACAAACAAAAATACTAGATGATGCAAAGGAGAATAGCATAGGTGGTATAAGATTTTTGTTACCCAAAATCATAGTGATTTTAGATACATTTAAGGTAAGTTCTACTCTTACTATAAGTTGTTTCCATTACATGGTTGGAAAGAAGAATCCTTTTAAGTTTTTGACATTATTTAAGAAGTTCAAAACATTTTTTTTCATTATATCCTCTAACTTGTAGTCATTAAATCTACATGTCTTGGTTACAAGCATGGTTCTAGTCTCATCTATTCTCTTCCTAAAATTGGGGACACCTCTCTAGTTCAATATGACTTAGAATATTTTAAGGAGAGAGCTAGAAATCATGTACCAAATCTTATGATGTAGAAGATAATAGAAAGTGGTTTGGTCAAAGCTGTGGCCTTTTCCATGGCGTATAATGCCCTGAATTAGTTATAGAATGCATGAATAGATATGAACCTTAAATTAGGTGCATCAGAACTATAGATGGTAATATTTTACTTCATATCAACAGACAAACCCTAATGTTTGTAATGATAATTTTGTCCAATGAACCATATTCTGACCTCAATATTACTTCTTCCTATGGTTATTTTTCACTAAAGAAAGCAATTTACAAGAGAGTGATCATAAGGAATTGGTTATTGAAATTCCAAAAGGGGGTTCAAGACTACCTAGACCATTGACAGGAAATCACATGACTCTAGAAATAAAATATATTGTGGTGTTACTACACAGGATAAAGGGCAATGCTTAGGCATATTATTGGGAAGACTTGATGTACTTTTTCATATAGGTGATCTTCCAAGGAGAACACTATTTATATTGGGTAGAAATTACAACTGAATGTTTATATCTGGGTCTAAGTAATTGTTTGGGGAATAAAGATTTTTATGTCTTCGTACCTCGTCTATTGCTTGGCATGTACAAGATATTGGGTAGGTCTACCTCATGCGCCCTTAGTTGAAGATAGAAAGATTTATGACTATTATTCATAATTACATATGCATAATTGCTATGAGAATTACAAGAGGGTTAATGATGTTTTTACCAAGAGAATGAATTATGAATTAGTAAACAACATCAATAAGAGGTTGTCTGATGAGGCTATGTAGCTGATCAACATTTATCCTAGTTTATTTATTCAATTTTCCAAGTTCACTTAGATCAGAGTTGGGGGTTTTGACGGTGAACCTTTGAGGTTACCTACATATATTTTTGACCATTTTATGTTGATATAAGTCTATAGACAATTAACACATGTGGATAAACAATTCATAATGAAAAATAAAATTGGTATATCTTTTCTTATTGAAATTGGACATTATTCATGATGAGACAAATTTGGAAGAATGGCACAATTAGGGTTCTGCAATGTGAAGTTGAGCTAGGGCAGTCGTGCCCTAGTTGTTTCAGGCCATGGTTTGTGTTGCATAGGAGTAGAGTGGGGGGTTGAGTGCATGGGAGTGGTTTGAGGCACCAAACAATCAAAACATTCTCAGGTGGGTGTGGTAATGGCTTAGTAGGAGCCTTTAAAGACTGTGTTTGGGAGGAGTTTTAGTGAAGCTGTGGGGTTGAATAGAATAGGGCAGCAAGCTAAAACACTTAGAAAGGAGCTTTCTTCCTAGGTTACTGATGCTGTGGATTGGAGCTTGCCTAGAGGGTCCCATATCATGAAGATTAACAGGTGCTTGGAGCATTGTAAGGAGTGTCCTAAATTGGTAATCCCCTTTGATATGATTTTTTAGGATGTGTAATACTATTCTAAGCACTCACTGTACTATAATTTTTTGGGATTGAGATTCTCCCTTCAATTCCTAGAGAGTTGGGCTAGGAGAGTGTGGGAACTAGAGGGGGAAATAGAGATCATGTTATTGGCAAATAACTACTTCATGGTGATGTTTTCATGCTTAGCTGATCAAAATAGGGTTTTTGAGGGAGGGCCTTACTTTTACAATCAGGTTAGACTTTTTATTAAACCCTAGCATGCAGGCTTCAATCCTTCTAAGGAACTACCTAACCAAGTTCTAGTGTGGGTTAGGCTACCCAGATTTCTTATCAAATGTTATCAAGAGGATGTCCTCCAAATGTTAGCTTTAATGCTTGGAAGGCTGGTGGGGTCTTCAACACAGACTTTAGGTAAGAAAGTCATGACATTTGCTTGTATCTACGTGGAAATTGATTTGAGTAAACCATTTTGTGATGCGATGGAGATGAGTGTGGGGTCATATTCCTGGGTGTAACAATTGGACTATGAGACCCTACCCTTTAGGTGTTGCTTATGCCATGAATATGGACACTTGGTGCGTAGATGCCTAAAGGCAAAGCCAGTGGAGTAGCAACCTCCACTGCCTCCTAGTAGTACTCCAAGTGTCGATAAAGGGAAGGAGTCTAGGTTTAGTGAGGGCAAGGATGCTAAAGGCTTTGTTCAGGTGAAGGATCAAAACCACAATAGAGGCCAAAAGAGGTCCCTTATGGAGCGACAGGAGGAAGACTCCTTCAACAGGTTTAAAGTCCTAGATGATTTGGGACAACAAGAAGTAAATCTAGGATGATTGAGTGTGGAGCAGCTTATGAGAGGACGTAGACTAGATATTAACTCAGCCAATCTTCATTTGGTTCTCTAGGTGGAGTCAGCCTTACCCATGGTCTTAAAGGAGTAGGTAGGAGAATAGATGGTGGTGGAGAAAAATGATGACCCAGGACAAAATGTAGAGGATGCAGACCTCCCAACAAGGACTATGGTGGCAAAATTTGATAAGCAAGGGAAATTTTCTCCTCACTTGGGCATTCTTCAAAAGGAGGGGAAGAAGGGGATGTCAAAAAAAAGTGTTAAAATGGGGTGCAAGAAGGACACTAAGAAAATTAAGATGATTGGGGAGATCTTGGTTGAGTCAGGTTCTGTTAAGACCCTTGACTCCCACTTTTTGTCTCCTCTGAAATGATCATTATTTCATGGAATGTAAGGAGCCTGAATAGTGGCCCTAAACAAAAGGCTATCCAAGAATTAGTTAGAGGTCAAGTACCTGATGTTCTTTTTCTCCAAGAGATGAAGGTTTTAGTGGATGATATGAGGAGTATTGCACCTAAGCTATGGAGACATGGTCTATGTTAGTGCATTGGTGCTCAGGGGTCTTTTAGGGGTGTGGCATGTTTTTGGAACCCACGTAAGATCCAACAAATGTCTTGGATTTCCTTTAAGTCCTCTTTATCTATGGTGGCTTCATGTAATGAGTCGAGTGAATCAGTCCTTTTTCCAATATCTATACTCTTATAGATTTCCAAGGTAAACATCTTGTTTGGAAGAATCTCTACTTAGTTCGTCAATTATTTCCTTACCTACCTTGGATTGTTGGTGGGGACTTCAATGCTATTCTAGATTTAATAGAGAAAAAAGGGGGTAATGCAAGGCTGGATCCATCTTCTTTTTTTCTCTGAGATAATATTACAGATCTCAACCTGGTGGATATCAAGCTTAGTAATGGATGCTTTACCTAGAATAACAGAAGGCTAGGGGATAGATGTATAGCTAAGTGCCTAGATTGATTCATGACCTCTTGTTATTGGGTGGGGGGTTTGTGGTCATCTAGCATGGAGATACTTTATTGGAGAGTTTCAGACCATTGGCCCATTAAATTGACAATCTCTTTAGCCTGTAGTCCTTAGAAACTGCCATTCAAGTTTTAGCTCATGTGGTTAAGGAACCTGAACCTGTTTGGGTGTGTGGTAGATTTGTGGAGGATTGGTAGGCTTGTTGTTGGTATAACAATGTACACTTTTACTAAGCTACTCCAGTTCATCAAATACTAGCTTAAAAGGTGAAATCGGTAGAGTTTTGGAAATATCTTCCACATGAAAAATGAGGCTCAAAGGGAGTTGAGCGCCATTACTAGAGTCATTAGGGAGGAAGGGATGAATGAGTTCTTACTAAGGGAGGAAGACAGGGATTTAAAAGTGTTGGAGGAATAGGAGCTAAGAGAGGAAATATTTTGGAAATAAAAGGCCCAAATTGATTGGCTTTAATAAGGGGATAAGAATCCTGCCTTCTTTTTCAATTTGGTCTGACCTAGACAGCATGGTAATGTGATCAATTCTTTGGTGGCGGACAACAGGGAGACTATCTCTTCTACGTAGGGTATCCTCAATGAAATAGTGTAGCATTTTACTTCTTTTTTCAAGGAGGAAGCGTAGGGGGACTCGGTAGCTGAGGCTTAGGTCCTTTCCTGCATTCCTTCTTTGGTGACCATGGATATGAAAGAGCATCTGATGAAGGAGATATCCATGGAGGAGTTAAAGATAATTGTTTTCATGATGTTGAAAGGTAAGGCACCAAGCCTAGATGGTTTCCCAATTGAGTTCTTCTAGGAATTTTGGGAAATCATCAATTTAGACTTATTGGCTATTGTTCAAGAGTCTCGAAGGAACAAGCAAATGCTGTGGGCTATGAACTCCACCTTCCTGGCTCTCATTCCCAAGGGAGAGGGGGTTGACCACTTTTTTGGCCCAGTTCCCTCTACATAGTCACTTATAAAATCATATCTAAGATGATTGCTGAGAGGTTAAAAAAGTGGCTACCAGCGCTTATTTTTGAGGAGTGAGGAGGCTTTGTGGAGGGCTAACAAATTTTGGATGGGGTGGTGGTGGCAACTGAGACTATCCATTCCATGATTTAGTCTAATGATAAGGTGATGTTTATCAAATTGGATATGTCTAAGGCCTATGATAGAGTTTAGTGGGCATTCCTCCAGAAGATCCTAGGTGCCTTTGGTTTTGAGGAGGACTGGATACGGTGGGTTATGAGTTGTGTAAACTTGACCTCTTTTTCAGTTCTGATCAATGGTGAACACTCTAATCTCTTTGGCGCTTCTCACGAGCCATAGCAAGGGGAACCTCTATCTCCCTACTTATTTCTTGTATTGGTAGAAGGCTTGGGTCAGTTGATCAAAATGAATGTGGATGATGGAGCTATTATGGGTTGACATTGGGGTGGTGGTCTCCCAGTACAATCCCACCTCTAGTTTGTGGATGATGTGGCTCTGATGGGCATGGCTACTATGAGGGGGGTGTCTAACATCTACAAAAGCTTGGAATTATACCTTATCACATCTGGATAGGTAATTAATGAGGGTAAGTCTTCTATCTTTTTCTTTGACACCCCACTTCCTATACAAAGAAGAGTGGCTCATATCCTCAAGTTTCAAATTGGGAGTCTCCCATTACTTTACCTTGGGATTCCAATATTAGTTGGCTGATAGTCCAAGGAGTCATGGATGGAAATTTTGGATAAGTTCTGAGGTAAAGTGAATCATTGGACCCATCACTAGTTATCTTTTGCTAATCGATTGCAGTTGATTCAATTAGTGGTGCAGGCTCTTCCTATTTATAGGTGCATGATACAGGTGGCACCGATGAGTTTCATTAAGGAACTGGACTCCCTCACAAGATAGTTTATATGGGTTGGTAATTTATCTTCTACCAAGTGGAGTCTTATTAAGTGGGCGGCAGTTTGTAGCCCAAAGAGGTATGGTGGTCTGGGATTATGACAATCCGTGCCTTTTAGTATAGCTTTGGCTGCCAAGTTATACTAGTGCTGGTGTGTGGAACAAGAGTGGGTTTAGGCTAGAGTATTATCCCATAAGTACTTCTTTGGGATCCCCCATAAGGATATCCCTCAATATGATTTGATAGGAAAAGGCTCTATAATTTGGGCAACTCTCAAGAAAGGTACAACATTGATTAAGAGGGGCCTTTTTTAGATCTGCAAGAGTAGGGTTGAGGCTCAGTTTTGGTATGATTCATGGGATGGTTACCCTCCCCTCATTATCCAATATCCTTAGTTAAGTATTCTATCCTAGAGGTTCTATGATGCTGAATGGATAAGGGTGTGTGATTATAAATCCCAGGCCCTTTAGGGATAGTTGATGGACACAAGATGGAAGACCCTAGAGGAGTGGCCAATTTTTGGTATGGAGGAAGAGTGCACGAAACTATAGTATATTATGTCCTATCGTAGCTATAATGCACTTTGGACAATGATGTGTTATCTTGGTCCCTAAATTTGAAGGGGAAGTATACTATGTCTTCTGGCTATCAGGGGTTTATTTCTCAGTAGTATGAGGGTAGAGAGGAAGTTCAGTGGTGGAAAAAAGTCTGGAATGGATTATCCTGGCCAAAATGTAATTACTTTATCTAGACTTTAGTATGGAACAAATGTCTAACCTAGGATAATATTCAGAAGAGGGGCTTTGTAGGCCCTTTGAGGTGTATACTTTATAATAGTGAGGAGGATGATTCCTCTCACCTTTTCTTTCACTGCTCTTTCACTATGCAGTTATGGCATTTTTGGTGGGACGTGTGGTGGAGCCATTGCATTCATGCATTGTCCCAGATGATTTTTGGTCTAGATTGGGTTGACCACCCTCTTCAACCCCTTTCATGTAGAACACATGGTACATGGGCCCCATTTTCTTGTTGTGGTAGGTATGGATGGAAAGGAACCACAAGATTTTTGAGGATGAAAAAATGGAGATTTAGCAAGTCTAGAATAGAATTAAAGGAATGATCTAGGAATCTATTGAAGTGAAGAGTGAAGTCACTTTGCCATTAAAGTGGGGGGATGCTGAGATGGTGGATAGGTTTGGCATCTGGGGGATTTCTTTAGATTCAGTGTGTGTCAGGAGAAGTCAACAGGGGAAGCAGAAAGTTCATCAATTGGGGAAGTGGCTGCCCCCACCTACTGGTCTTTTAAAAATTAATATGGATGGATCTTCCAGGGGAAATCCTAGGTCGGCTGGGATTGGTGGGATTGGTAGGGACTCTTTAGGATCAGTGATTTTTATTTTTTTGGCATATCAGGGAGTTTAGACTATTAATAGGATGGAAGGTTTGGCTATCCTCTATGCCCTAAAGTGTGTTTATGCTTTAGGGTGGAGGAGGGTGATCTATGAAGCAGATTCTCAAGTCTTGATTCATTTTCTCATGGAGAGGAAAATTTTTGAGGTGAGCTGGCAATTGGCCATGATAGTGTATTAGATATTTCAAGTCAGTTCCTTAATGGATTTTGTATCTTTTGCCCATATTCCAAGGGAGTGGAATAGGGCAGCAAATTGCTTGGCCAAATGGGCATCGAATGGTGGAGATGACCGTAAGGTGGATGAGTAGGAACAATTGTCATGTGATTTACATCAGGAGTTGCAGTCCATTCTAGTTGAAGAGGTTAGTGGTGTTGAGGTGTGATGCTTTGGTTATGGGTTTTCTAGTCTTTGGTTTGTGTTGTTGGTTTTGTAATCTATTTTTTTAAGTTTTAATAAAGTTTTTACCCCTTTTATTATAAAAAAATTGGACATTATTCATGCTAGTCAACATTTGATGTTTTGAATTTAAAATTGGATCTTAAAAAAATCAATTTTTAGTACTTCACTACTAGATCCCAATTTGATAGCAAAGGTTTTGTCAGGGATAACTTGTATTCTGGAACAAGGTTTTTACATATTCCTTAATTAGAGGATTATTGGGAGGATTGTTTAGATGAATTTGAGGTTATAAGAAGATTGTGGTCTAGGTTTTCCCTAGGACAAATAATTACCCTTAATTTAAATATGGACATTTCTAAATTTTTGATAATGAAGAATAAGTGATTGATCCACAATTTAAACAGATAAAACAATCACCTATTCTAAAAATTGACTAGGATAAAAATGAAGAAGATAGGATTGAGGATAAGACCCTCCCAGTGATAAGGAGAATTGAGAAATGGTTGAGGGAACAAAAATTGGAGGGAGCTCAAAATAAAGTTTCCTAGTAATGTACATCAATAGTTGAATCACCATCCCCAATAAGCTCCTCTAACAAACTTATTGCTATCTATGATGCATGTACTTCCAAGTAAAAAAACTAGAAGAGATCTTGTCATCAAAGATTCCAAGAAGGCCCTTAAAACTATTCTACCTCCTCATGCCACCAAATCAAGGACTAAAAGCAAGAGAAAGATTTAGATTTCTAAAAAAAAATTGTGGATTTAAATTTTGAAGAGGAATCAGGAGAAGTAATAGGTGATGAATAATCTGACTCACCAATGGTAGAGGAGGTTAGTGCAAATCAATAGATTGAGATTGCTTCTAATTCTGCTAACTTGATGATTATTTCAAATGTGCCTTCTGATCAATCAAATCCTACTAAAGAAGTCTTAGCCTCTACACCTAAATGGATTGAAAGCTCAATCAGTGACAAAAGGAAAATAATACCATTTTCTTTGCCATTAGAAGACATGGTGAGTAAGTGTTTAGGAAAAACTCCTTAATCTAAGAAATTAAAAACAACATCTAGGGTAGATGTTGACCCTAACATAGGGAACTAGAGTGTAGAAATAGACTAACAAAGAACTAATGAGGAAGTTTAAGATCCTACAGTTTAGGATTTTACAATTGAAAAAATAGATCTTGGGACTACATCATGCACTATGGATGTGCATCACCTTGAAGCATCCACCAAAAGGATAGTTAGCCAAACCCGAAAAGATGATAAAGATAAAAGGGATTTAAAATAGACCTTGTAATCAATGGTAGAGTACATCGATGCCATTCATAACCTAGATCCATAACCTATTGCCCAACTACCCTTGTATTTTGATCCAAAATCACCAACAATCAAAATATGTTGGACTAGATACACAAAAACAAAATATTGCCATGGTATTTGATGATTGGTTGGATGGAATCATCCAAAAAGGTATGGAATACATTCATAAATTAAATAATATATATGATAGAACCACAATTATTATTGAAGACTTGAAGACATAAAATGCTCTGTGGATAAAAGATGAAGGCAAATGGGTGAGTGTGATGAACCAAATTGATGAGGTACAAAAGTATGGGATAGCAAAATTTTTGTCAGAAAAGAATTTGATAGGTCTAGATGAGGATGTAATATATGTAAGTAAGAAAAACATTGAATGGAGGGATTCAGTATCCTGACAAGGGTGAATTGAACTCACAAAAATTATCAAAGAAATTACTGAATTCACTTAATCATTATAGCATGATCTACAATGTATTGATGTAAAATATATAAAGGATGATGGAAAACTAGAAAAAGACATTGATACTGTGATTCAATCCTTCAGGGAAAAGATCAACATCATTAAATAAAGTGACAACTTATTAATAAAAAAATTCTCTTGGATTTCAAAGGTAGAGTCACTTCTTTATCACTACGTCGACACACTCACAAAGCACGTGGAAAAGATGGGGAAAATTTAAAGAGAAGAAAACATCTGGAAGGCAAGGGTAAAACACATCAATATTCCCAATCTCCTAAAAATATAGGAGTTTTTTACATCATTTTAGGAGTGGAAATCTCAACGTGCCTTCTCAACTGAACACAAAAAATATGGAGATTATAATCTATCACTTTAGCCATGATCTTACTTACAAAGTTTCTTTATTCAGTTTTTTAGTTAAATTATTATCAAAAACTTGATCTTTAAATGAATTTGTAAAAAATAAATCCTGTATGGGTCAGAGTTACTCTAACTCTGGTTTGGTTTGAAATATTAGATAACTATGACAACTATATATATATACATGTGTGTGTGTGTGTGTGTGTGTGTGTGTGTGTGTGTGTGTGTGTGTGTGTGTGTGTGTGTGTGTGTGTGTGTGTGTGTGTGTGTGTGTGTGTGTGTGTGTGTGTGTGTGTGTGTACATACACACACACACACATATATCTGTGTGTGTGTTTTTTTGGTTGTTAAAAAATGAGAGAGAGAATAGAAAAGGAGGAGATAAGAAATTTTAGAATGGAAGTACGGAGGTTTTTATAATATATATGATGTTTGTCTAAAATATTTTTCATCTATGAATGAAAAGGAGAATCAATTACTACATACTTAGATTTGTGCATTTGAGTATTTGAAATTGGGTTTTCTGTGTGAAATCTTCTTTCATATGGTAATTGCTCTTTCATTAGACAATTCATTGTATGTGTTTTATTATTTATTGTTTTGTTAATATATATATTTGATTGTTATAGAAGATAGAATCTATGTATTCTATTACTCACTACTATTATAGAAAAGGATATCGCATTCATTGCATGATTATGTATGGATGCTAGTTAGCCTTTAAGAAATTTCTGTTTAAAAGTGTATCATGATGATTATAATAATTTGAATTCATTGAAAATCTTAAAGGGAGTTGTACCTTAATTCAGAGGGGAACTATTCTTGATGGTTCACCCATTTTTTGTTTAACTTATTTGTTCTTGAAATAAGAAGGGTATTGATTCAAAGTAAAACAGTTTTAGATAAGTATAAATGTGTTAGCCAACAATAATTTAGACCCAATTTTTTAGTTACAACCTTGGGCATCATTGATGTTCTAGCTCCACTATCAACTATGCAGTTATGAACAAGCTTATTCCCCACAATGAGAGTGAGATAGAAGGGTAGAGGCTTCACATATTTAGTATAGGGTCATACAATGTTATTAGGAGCATTCGTAAGATCAACATTATTATTACCATGATTTGATAATGGAGGTCTAACATGAATTATGGACAACTACTTTTTCAAGAGTTCTTTTTGGCTAGGCATGTGAAGAACATCCAAAATGGAGATAGATACCTTAGCATTCTTCAATGAATTTACAATGTTTAGATAAGAATTTTGTATCTTCTCTTATACCCTTGGAGGCAAATAAGTGGTTAGATCTTGAGGTATTGAATCACTTGCAGTAGCCATTCCAACATTCTAATTTGAAGGAGGTGTAGGATTTATAGGGACTATAATGCTTGCAGTCATGCTTTGCTACCTTGTAGGAGGACTATTTTCACTTTTAGGAACACCATTAGAATATCCTAGAGCCTTTATATTATCTATATATTATTTTCAATTTAATTTCCTTGATTAAGAACATAAGTGTCTTCAACTAGGAAGTTAGTGAAACTTACTCCTTGAGGATACCAACCTTCAATAAGTTGTATTATAATTTCAACTTCTAATAATAATTGAGGAGTGAATCCTCATGGATAAACTAGAGATTTCTCTTCACCTTCATTGACATCCTTGAATTGACCTTGTTTCCACTCTTCTCCTTAGATTAGATTGTTATGCACTTGTACCATTACTCTTATATTAGATGTTGAAGTAGGATTCTATGTATTGGCAAGCCTATTGAAATTAGGTTGCCCTTGACTTCTCCATTTCCCATATTTTTTACCATATTGCTGAGGATAGGGATATATATTTTAATTTACAACTTGATGTAGATTTTCTTTCCTAAGCCTAGCTTTTAAGAATTGAATTCTTGCATCTTTATCCATGGCATTATTTGCATTCATAGAGCTAGTTCTAGGCTTGGAGTTTACATTAGGAACTTTTGAAACAATTGGAATAGCAATAGAAGCATTTGGTATCATAAGCATATACAATTTTGTAGGTAACTTCCCAACTTGAATGAAGCCATTATCATGTCTAATGGTAAGGTCATATACTTTAGGTAAGGTGTATTTACCTATGGAATGTAACATTATGGCTATGTCAATACTAATATCCCTCAAATATATGTCAAACAAAAATCTATTAGGTGGTCTCATGAGAGGAGGTAACCTATGCCAAGTTATTTGGAATGTCTGATTAAAATCATGCATTATCTCCTTGGGGGATCTTTGAATCATTTTGAGTTAATGGATGAGTGATGTGTGGTCACTCTTGTCTTCAAACCTAGATGTTAACAACTCTCCAAAATCATCTGAAGTTATGATACAACCATCAAGCAAAGTCCTATGCCAATCAAGTGATTTACATCTAAGGGACATGGAAAGGAGTCTAATGACAATGTTGACCTTAGTGACATTGTGAAAACTATAGAATTTTGAGATGTCCTTAATACGCTCACTAGGTGTGACATGACCTTCACCATTGAATGCAAGAACACTCTTTGTAGCATTAGAGGGAATGCCATCATATGCATCAATACAAATAAGATTTTTAGTGTTAAAGGTTGGGAAGGCATGTTTCTTAGACATGTTCTCCTTAAGATCTTCTTCACTATCTTGGTATTTTTGGCTATCAAAGTCCTCTTGCTCTTCAAAGGGTAGAATAGGCTGAGGATGTTGAACTTTAAGAGGAAGTTTAGGTTGAAGAGGTGGATTGATGGGATTGAAAACTCTAATATAGGATGACCTAGTAAGGACCATGAAGTATGAGCATAAATATATGATAAAACAATGGTTTACAACTAGATTTTACCTTTTATGGGGTTGCTAAATGTTGAGTATCACACTATATATTGTTGTGATGTTGTCAAGACTAACATTCACCTTGCTAAGTAGTTTTTAGGACAATGGTCCCATTGGGCATACAAGAATTCTTGTCACCAAATATTTCACCCTAGAGGATGTTTTTCAATCCCAATCTAAGATTTGGACAACATTAGAATACCTCTAGGACTATGGGTTACCTATAGTAGAGGTAGACCTCTAGGTTTATAGGCTAGCTCCCTAGATTTATCCTTAAGTGCTTCTCACCTACACCAATTGATCACTTAGATGAAAATAGGTAGAAACATACATGAAATTAAACTACTCTAAGGGAGTGATACACCATAAATATATCCACTTGATCATCACAATATTTCACTAATAAACATGACCTATAACACTAGTTTCAAAGTCCTAAAATGTTATAACACTAGTATTTCAAATATAAAAGTGATATGCATAAAACTACTCAAGGTAAGTGGACCAGAGGTTAGTTGGAAACAATGAGGATACTTGTACACTTGAAGGGAATCAAACACACTAGCTACACTCCATATGACCTATTAGAGGAACAATCACTAGGGGCTAAAGTAGTGATGTAAGATAATCCAATTCAATTCCCAACACTTAAGCATTAAGCATACATCAACTTGATCAAGCAACATAAACATGAAAGTGCATACATCTAAAACATACATAAGAGCATACATCACATGAACACAATATATATGTGGCAAACTTTCTTGGAGGATAAAACCCACTTAACCCTAAAATATAGACTAAAGTCCTATAAAACAATAGAACCACAAACTTCATAGGTTGGTCATTACCTCATTAGTCCCAAACCACCATTAGGTCTTGGTGAGACCTAAAATAATTAGGCCTTCATAATCACACATTACATGTGAGACTACTTAGACCACCTTCATCCTTTATCAATGCTTCTAACACATCAAACCTATTTCCAATATCTCCTTAATTAATCACTCATGGGTCAATTCCACCTAGAACACCAAATCAACACTTGAACCTACCAATTAGGTCTCCTCACTCTTTAGGCCTTCAAATATAGAAAAACACAATCTCAAAATTTCGAAGCTATAAATTTAAATATTTCACATAGAAATATAAAAAAATAATATTTATAGTTCCTCTATGACCTAAATAACATCATTGAATTATTTTTTCAACATCAAACCTCTTTAAGTTGGAGAATACAAGTTAAACCCCTTCAAACCAACTCTTTGAAGATGACCAATTAGGTTGGACACAAATAGTCAAAATATAGTTGAGCCATTTTGACTCTCCATATCTGATTAGGGGCATATAATGACAAGCACTTCCTTATTATAATCCTTCTAAACTTATATATTATCTCCATACTCATTTACTTCTTCAATTATGCTCAAAACACCTTCAACTCACCTCTTTAAGATGGTCACTCAATCTACCAGTGCATTTAAGAAATACAGTCAACTTCTAATCCTTTATTCATACTAAATATGGATTGATCAAACCTCTAAAATACATAAATATAGTCCTCATTTATTCTATATCATTCTCCAATAGTTAGTTTATCATGAAACATCAATACACTATCAAGAACAACTAATTTATCCTTCTTGGATCACTTATAGAACATGTTCAAACACATAATCAACTTTGGAGATTAATATAATTGACTATAAGAACATTCAAACCTTATAAATATATTCTATGTATGTGCCTTGAAGTCATTTAAAAAAATTATTTTTACTACATCAATAAATTCATCTTGGATCAAAAGTTATAGCTCAAACACTATGCACTAGTTTTCCCTCATTAATTTGAATAGTCAAATTCTAAAAATCACTAAGTAAATGTTAAACATTAGACACTTTGACCTCATCTCATGCACCCTATAAACTTTGAACAAACACACTCCATGGATCTCCTCAAATTAGCCTAATATTTATCTTTTAATGCTCACCATTGATCATTGATCTATGTTTTCACAATCATGCCACTTGGTAGTCCCATATGCCTTCTACGCACATTAACTAGTGGACTTCAATTAGCTTTCACCACTTGGTAACATCATGCATCTTCTGATTACTTTTTGATATATTAAATAAATACAAACCATTGAATCACTTCTAACAATATCATGTGAACCT
Organism: Torreya grandis; assembly: GCA_037957365.1. Lineage (NCBI taxonomy): Eukaryota > Viridiplantae > Streptophyta > Pinopsida > Cupressales > Taxaceae > Torreya > Torreya grandis. The sequence goes on along the minus strand of JARHVA010000370.1, from coordinate 4,717,649 downwards.
TTGAATCCTTATCTAGTTAGATTAAATGTTCACTATTATATATTGATCTGATTAAATGCTCACTAATAGATCTATTAGACTATTTGGCCCTCGACTTAAATATAGTTAAACCTGATGGTCTTTGGTCCATCACAATCGATAAGAGAAAATTTTAAGGTTTATAACTTGAACTATAAAACACTTCAAGACTCAAAATATTTAGGGTACATTCTTGGCACTATAGATGACATCTCCATGAAAACCTTTGACCCCTATTGACTTTTTGAGTACCTATATTAAATGAACAAACTTGCTAGATCATTCATGTCTACATGACATGTAGTGATGGTCAGTGATAGTTTGGCATCTTTTAAGATAGAATATGCATATTTCTATTTCCAAATGATCAAATGACACACCTTAACTTCACCAAGACATCTATGGATGACTCACAACCTCTTCTTTGTCCTTACTAATCTACACATATGCCATATATTCTCCAATCTATCAATCTAATCACTTTGTCATTAATTCACTTTGAATCATGCTTTCTTTAAGATCAATTAAAACCTAACATCAATGACCATGCTCAACAATATCCCCCTTTGTCATTGATGGTAAAACATCCTCAAAATGGCTTCATTTGAACTCATTCATTCTGATATTTCTCCCCCTTTGACATTAATGACAAAGGGTCTCTTCCTCAACATGACAAAAATAATTCCTCAACATCATGTATGCATTCAAATACTTATTTAAGATTCTTAGGATACTTAAAAACTTTCAATCATATGAATCAATTGCTCTCCCTTTGATATGCACCAACCTGAACTTGGACTCCTCTAATCCTTGGACTTGACAAACTGTACATAGAGCTTAGAAAACTCCCCTTAACATTATGATCCATCTTATTTCATCTATTCTTTGACATACACTAATTTGAACTTGTGATTTTCTTTTCCTTGGACCTATCTATCAATAGAACTCACAAACTTTCTTTGCTCATGCATGAAGATTCAATACCTTATCAAAATACATGACTTGGTTTGATCAATTCATAATGTCAATATTCTTGAATTAAAAACTATAGAAAACATCTTCACATATGTTCCCCCTTACATCATGCATATCTTCTTCAATCCACTCAAGTTAACTAAGTTAGCTCCCCTTAACTCCATGCTCTATTTGAAAAAGATCATCTTTAATAAGTCTTCTCAATGAACTAGGTCTACCAACAACAGTTCAAACAATTTTAAAATCACTCTCATAGAAAAATCTCATATTTAGAACGCTCTGAACTCCATGACATACACAAATTGTCATCTACAAAATTCTAAGACCTTCATGATATCAAAAAAATGATAACACTTTCTCCTCATATTCCATATCAACCTTATCTTCAATCTTTCATTATTTGATCAATATATTTAATTAATTGATAATATCTTACCTTTAAGACCAAAAACCCTGAACATACATTGAGAACATATGAAAAATATCAATATACCTTTATATGTAATAAATTATATTGATAACTCACCATTTGACCAACTAGACCATCCTTCATATTTGATCAAAACTTTGACTTTAGGATCACTATTTCTAACAATATCTTATCATGTCCTTCAATAGTAAATGAACACATCTTATTATATTCTTATCTTGAAACATCAACCAAATATCAACTATCATCCACCCTGCTTCCTCTTTCTTATCAAGTGTCTCCTTGAAGCCTAGATAGAGACACCCTAACCCAAAATGTCCTAGAACAATGTGAAACGAGGAGTTTCTCATAACTCCTCATATTCCTACTCTTCCTTGGTCATCTAATACTGATAGTTCTTCTTCTTCTTCTTCTTCTTCTTCCTAGGCTTAAGATAAAAAAAAACATTTTCATCCACTACAATATTCTCCTTTTCTTCTAAGATTGGATAAACAACATATGAAGACAATAAATATTCATGACATACCTTTTCAATTGAAGAAACAACCTCATCAATGGGCATTGGCAACTGATGTTCTTTGCATGAAAATTGCTCAACAATAGCAAGATGTTATCTTAGATCCATACATACCATAGAACTAGCCTCAATTAGCACTTTGGTCTTTTACTTCAGCTTGACTTTAAATGAAATTTTATTCTCCTTTTCTATCTAGATAGATGATACATTCTCTTGGCATTCTTGAACCTTTTTCATAGTTGATTCATTTTTTTCTTTAGTAGGTAGTTCATCTTGATCTTTCAACTCAACTGAATTAGTTATCTTAGTATTCACTTTTTTAGGATTCCATATCAAAGATTGACCTTTATTGAGCACACTAGGATGTACATGCACCTTCTTTTGACTTGAGAACTTTCTTATACAATATCTTGCAATATGGCTAACTTTATGATAACTAAAACAAATAACATAATTCATACCTTCTTCTTGATGAATATTATGAATCTTAGTAAACATACTTTCTTGTCTCTTAGGTTCATTATGCTCAAGATTAATTGTCTTTGGTATCCTTACCTAGGTTAATATTTTCCCACAAATTCTAAGGTAGAAGCAATATACCCCATGTCAGGACAATTATAGCAGACTACATTATCCATAACTCTAGCTAACCAATTGTTCTTTCTTCTAAAATTTCTTCCCTTATGACCAAAAAGCTTACTTGTAAATAAGTTATCATGAAATGAAATTTCAAACCTTATAGCATTTGGTTTCTTGATAGGTATTCTCATGTTACACTTGGTGCTTGCATCCTTCTTATCTTGAGGTGACCTCTCTTGCTCTTTTTCAGCCTTGTTTACCTTGACAACAAATTTTTCATTCTCATACTTCAATAAATCTAGCATGGTATTCAATCAAACACTCTCATCCTCTTTAGCTCTCATACTTAAAATTGTAGCCTTCAACTAAATTCAGAGATCTTTAATGGTCTTCTTATCCCTCTTAGCTTGTTTATTCATGTCATCCTTCAATGTAAATGATTTCTCTTCAATAATCTTTATAGAATCAATATTGGACTTAAAATCATCATGCTCACCTTACTTTGAACTCAAATAGGCATTTGTCTCTTCTAATTGAGTCTTGAGATGTTTGCATTCTTCCTCTTTTGAACTTAGATTTGTCTCTATAACCCTTTATTGATCCTCAAAAATGTTGATAATCTCTTTATCATTATTTGATCTTTAGATTACCTTCAAGTATTTTATATCATTTTTGAGCTTGATGAACTCATCCTTAATAGCCTTATAACTTGAGGCCATGATCTTATTTTGAGCTTCTTCTTAATCATACTCTCTCATCTTACCTATGTACTTATCAAAGAGTGCCTTTAACTAATTTCAGTTTTCTTTACTTGATTTTAGATATGCATTAGTAACCTATATTTGAGACTTCAACTCTTGATTCTCTTTCTTCAATTTCTTATCCATATTGTACATTGGATCATCTTTAAGTGGTTAAATTTGCACAGAAGGTCCTACTCTAATACTAATTTTTAGAGGTATAATCACTTAGGGATGAATCATTAATGCAAGATAATCTAATTCAATTCCCAAATATTAAGCATTCAACATACATCAACTTGATCAAGAAATATAAACATGAAATCACATACAGCCAAAGCATACATAAGAGTATACATCACATAAACACAATATATATGTGGGAAACCCGCTTGGTAGATAAAACCCACTAAACCATACAAGATGGATTATAGTCTTATAAAAAAATATCTAATATTTATATTAGCACCAAATAATCAAGTGACACCCATTCCTTAGTTTAGTGAGACATTTATCCCACAAGGAGCTACTACCCCTGTTTAGTTGACCACCCAAAACAACTAGACCTTTAGCAAGTTTTACCTTGAATGGAGGAACCAATCCCCAAGGAAACTAAGAATCCACTCAACTACCTAAATATATCACCTTTAAATCCTATTTATATTATTCAATTAATGATTATCACCTTTGTATTCACTCTTCATCTTCAATTTCTCTTAAGTTGCCTCTTGGGATAACTCACTAAAACTACCTCTTTTAGGCTCATTAGGTCTAATGACCTATGTTTCCTCCTACATAAAATTGATTAGATAAACAAGCCTAATATTTTTCATACTTTTATATTCCTTAATAACTTGTACCTTCTCTTTTAAAGGTTCTTGGCTTCACTTAAATCCTTACACATGCACAATTAGTTCAATTATTCCTTATATTTATACCACTCTCTTCCTTTAACCCATCTTGGTCAGCCAAGATGATTTTCATATTTGAGCCAAATTTAACATAGGTACATACACATGTTATATATTATAATTACACACTTCATAGTTTAGTCATTACCTCATTAGCCCCAAACCAACATTAGGTCTTGATGAGACCTAAAAAAATTAGGCTTTCATAATCACGTGTTACATGTGAGACTACTTGGACCACCTTCATCCTTTACCAATGATTCAAACACATCAAAAATATTTCCAATAGATCCTTGGTTACTAACTCATGGTTCCATGCCACCTGGAACATCAACTCAACACTCGAACCTATCAATTAAGTCTCCTCACTCTTTAGGCCTTCAAACACAGAAAAACATAGTCTCAAACTTTTGAAGCTATAGATCAAATATTTCACATATACATATGAAAAAATAATATTTATAGGTCTTATATGACCTAAAAAACATCACTATATTCATTTTTAAACATTACATAGGCTAAACAACTTCAAACCAACTCTATGAAGATGACTACTTAGATTGGTCGCAAACTTTTAAAATACAATTAAGCTATTTTGACTCTCCATATCTGATAAAGGGAATATCATGATAAAAATTTAATTATTAAAGCTTTATATACTTATTTAATATCTCAATACTCATTTTCTTCTTTAATGTTTCTCAAAACACCTTCAACTTGCCTCTATAAGATGGTCACTCAATCTGCTAGTGCATTTAACAAATACAATCAACTTATAAGCTTTTGTTCATACTAAATATGGATTGATAAAGCCTCCATAATCCATAAATATAGTTCTCATGGAGTATATAACATTATAAAATATTTATTTCATCTTGAAACATCAATACACTATCAATAACAACTCAATTATCCTTCTCGGATCACTTACAAAACATGTTCAAACACAGTCAACTTTTTAGCTCAATATCTTTGAATTTATGAACATTAAAACATTATAAATAGATTATATGGATTTTACTTGTATTCATTTACAAATTATATTTTTATTTCATTAATAAATTCATATTATATCAAAATATATAGCTCAAACCTTTTGCATTGGTTTTCCTTCATTAATTTGAATATTCAAATTCCAACGGTCATTGAGCAAATGTTAACCATCAGATACCTTGACCTATTCTCATGAAACCTATAAAATTTTAACAAAAAAACTATAATATACTCAATTTATCTTTAAATTATCATCATTTATCATTGATCTATGCTTCTATGATCATGCCACTTGGTTGCCCCATGTGCCTTCTATGCACAGTGACTAGTTGACTCTAATGAGCTTCTGCCACTTAGAATCCTCATGTGTCTTCTAAGAATTCTTTGAAATATTAAATAAATATGCACCATTGGATCACTTCTAAAAAAATCATGTATATCATTGGATCTTTATCTAGTTATATTAAATGTTCATCGTTAGATCTTGATCTGATTAAATTCTCACCGTTAGATCTATCTAGACTATTTGACCCTAGACTTCAACATAGTTAAACTTGATGGTCTCTAGTCCATAATATTCTAATATATCAACTTTTATGTTTTATAACTTGAAATAGAAATCACTTCAAGACTCAAAAACTTTAGGGCACCTTCTTGGCACTATAGACAACATCTCTATGAAAACCTTTGACCACTATTGACTTTTTGAGTACTTGTATTAAATGCAGAAAATTGTTGGATAATTCATATTTTCATGAATAATAGTGATGGTTAATGATGTTATAGATTATTTTAAGATATAATATTCATTTTCCTCTTTCCAAATGATCAAATGACACACAATAAATTCACCAAGACATCTATGGATGCCTCATAGCCTCTTCTTTGTCCTTACTAATTTGCGCATATGCCATGTATTCTCCAAGATATCAATATGATCACTTTGTCATTAATGCAATATTAAAAATTCTCTATTTTACATCAATTAAAACCTAACATCAATGACCATGCTCAACATGACCTATTAGACTGAGAACTTTTTGCACAAAACATGAAAGGATAAAGAGAATACAAGGATAGATGTTATCAATATACCTTACCATAAATCACTTCACACACTTAGAAAAGATGTTTTTGAACTCAAAATCAGATTTCATGTATTATTAAAAGTAAAATCACAACATAAAACCATCAAGGATTCACCATACTAGGTGTGGAATTAGAAAATAAGAGCCAAAATTGCTAGTAATTATAATATGTGAGAAAGGAGAGAGAGAAGTGGAGCTCAAGGGCCACAATGCCACATTTCAAGTCATGAGAGTTATTTATGTTACAAATTAATGGAGTATCAAATAAACCATGAAAGGATTATTTGGAAAAATGTCCCTCCAAATCATGAAAATCCTCTAAATTGGTGTAATAGCCTTCATCTACATTCTTGGAAACTGCCTTCATCATTAGGCCTCTCTTGAGCATTCCAAACCAAAATAAGGAGAGATGGCACATATTAACTATGATTTTGGGGTTAGAAACAATCTTCAACATGCATTTCATGTGTCCCTTTCCACTAGTCTTCTTTTGGATAAGTTTTCTCATCATTTGCAATCACCATCACTATCCTTTTAGGCCTCATTCTCACATTTGTCACTAAAATTCCCTTAAATTTATTATTCCAATCCATGTAATGGATGATATGAAAATTTTCAAGAGTCCCCTTACCTATAAATCCATTAGGTAGAACTTAAAAGGCCTCTTAATTAGACTTATCACTTTCTCAATTGGTGGTCACTTTTCATTCTCATTGTCTTCCATAGACTATCTAAAGTGAAGGAGTTTGCAAAAGTGTTTATAGGTGAAGAGGAGAGTTGAATATTGAGGATCATTGGTGAATATCAATTATGACCTATTATAACTCCATATATCCATTTATTTCCACTTATATATATATATATATATATATATATATATATATATATATATATATATATATATATATAAGTGGAAATAAATGGATATATGGAGCTATAATAGGTCAAAATTGATTTTCACCAATGATACTCAATATTCAACTCTCCTCTTCACCTATAAAATATACAAAATCCTATAATAAACCCTATTTTCACTATGTCCATAAAAATAGTTGCAAACCAAATGTGTGGGAAGATCATGGGAGAGTTATTTTCAAGTCTAGAACACTTTCCTAACCAAAATAGCTCATCTAGATGCATCTTCTCCTTTATCTTTCTAATTAGTTCAAAGACAAGGGTTTTGGGGGATTTTAAGTGGTTTTGACCTTTAGGTATTGTTTATATAATTTATACATTCAATATATGAACAAATATTACTAAAGGTAAGTGCAAGACCTCTTCCAACCATTCTTATCTCTGTAGGTCTCCATGCTAAGTATTTGTACTAGTGTGAACTTTTGAAATTGGCTTCTCAATATTAGGAGTGCATTATGTATACCCTAAGATAAATTTGAGCCAAAATGACTAAACTGAGTGGTTTTTTATATATACCAATATCTCCAAAAAAAATTATAAATCCATATAAAGGTGATCAAATTCATTGTAAGGTTCACTTGGTGTTAGAAATGAGATTATACCCCTTTAGGGTTCTAGGCCTTGTTTAGGCCTAATAGGCTTGATTTTATCCTTAATGTCCAAAACCACTTTTGTGTAGTTTATAATGGTTTTGAGGTCCCTTATATTTTTTTACATGTTCATATCACCATTATACATCTTATTTCAGTGATCCAACACCTTACCTTTCAATCCATCATCATTTCCATATTTAATCTACAAGGTAGTATGTCTGGGAGTGCCCTCTATCTAAAATAGAACACAGGTATCTCCTCTATATTATTAATCAATAAAACATTATGAGGGGATAAAACAGTCATGGGGACCCTATGCACAAAATCTCATGTCTAGATCATATTCTTGGCACCCCCAAACATCACAAAATCCAAGGCAAACTTTGTATAATAGTGATTGTGTGCCAAGACTTTAGGTCATGACTATAGGTTGTACTCATAAAAATCAATTTCATTTTTATGATTTTATGAGGTTTTATGGAATTTAAATAGGTTATTTAAAATGTGATAAACTTATCTCAATCACTTTCATGCATGGAAACATCTCCCAATACCAAAACCTTGACTTTCATGGAAAATTACTTCAAAACTAGAAGTGTCTTGTAGTGTGATCTAGATCCAAGGGTTACATGTTTGAGTTTGTATTTAGGGTAATTTTTATAGAAAATATCACAAATTTGTCTTAGATAATTTTTTACTTATTACAACTATCTTCAAGCATGAGATACTCATTTTTGTGCTTAACATTTGAACACTCAGCTACATCGACATCAATCCACATAAGGCACAAGCCTTATGTGCTCACCTAAAGTGCAGCTAAGAAGGAACCAGAGCCCATATTGGGATATTTTTGCCATGGTATGTGACTTTAATTAGGGGACTTGATCAATTCAATGAAATATTTAGGTATATGTGTGTGTGTGTGTGTGTGTGTGTGTGTGTGTGTGTGTGTGTGTGTGTGTGTGTGTGTGTGTGTGTGTGTGTGTGTGTGTGTGTGTGTGTGTGTGTGTGTGTGTGTGTGTGTGTGTGTGTGTGTGTGTGTGCAAGCCCATTGTGGACTAAGGCTAGTGTCATATGGGTGCTTGAAGGGTCAAAAGGTTGCTTTCACTTAAACTACTCATTATAAATATGTGATCCTAACAAGGGTATGGACACTTGGCATAGAATATAAAATCATTTTCTATGCTAAATAAATATTATGTAATGAAATTTTGTAGGGAATCCATTAAGAACACCAACTAGTAGTGTGCATAAACATTACTTAACATAATTGGATATAAATAATAACATTACATCCATTGCACATTCAATTAGCAATACAAAAGATACATAAATTAGACACATCTTGTTTTACTACAATAATCTTCATCATTAATCAAAGTTAAAAAAAGATTATAGAGTTCATGGTAGAATATATGTTCAAATCATTTGACTTAGTAACCCAAAGCCTCACAGGCAAGATTGGGACCTTACAAGTGAAGCCTTCATGGATTCCATACTATTCCTACACCTAATGGTTTTCAAAGCATTGTCTATTGAGGATTAATATTTCTATATCTCCACTTAAATTCTTTGTATCTCTTCTTTATCTATCTGGAGCTCCTTAAATAGTTTTCAAGAGCATTTTTTCCAAGGTAGAAGGTGCACACTGAGTACTGATCTAGAAATTGGTCATCATAATCATCAACTCTATAACCTCATGAACTCTACTTAATAGTTTCCACATCTTGCCAATCTTAGAAGATGCCCTAAAAATTTAGAAGATAGTTAGCTACCTGATAGTTGGCATAAGATATACATTATAATCTCTAGCTAACACCAAAATTCTAAAGGGATAACCACTACATAAAATGATTCTTTCATTCCTATGTAGGTTTCATGTTGGCATGAATCCTTTACGTAATGACTTAGGGGCCCAACATTACCCTATACAAAAACTTTAGTCTATCCTTAGACTAGGTTATCAAGATCTTGGTAGAATAAAACTCGAGCACATTCTCCTTAAGTTAAACATTGAACTCTTCAAATCCCTTAATGGTGAGCCTTATTTATTTAATAGCACTATCTATCTCAGAGGATGTAGTAGTGAGTTCAATCACATCCATTTTTCTAGTTCCTTTTGGAAGGCCTCAACATTGGCCTTTGCCTTTTCCACACTCCCATTTAGGATCACTCATTATTCATAGGCCTTAGTCTATAGAGAACAAAAGAGTGCTTCAAAGTTCTATTGTTGATCCTTGATTGGTTTGTTGAGTACATTTATGTTTCCCATGATTTTCACTTTCTCTGACCTTCTTGCCAAGTACACTTGTTCCATCATATTTTCCTTCTCTTCTTTTTATTATTTTAGTTACACATATATAAATGAGGCTTGGTTGGAGAAGCTTAATAAAATTTCATCTATTTCATCCATACCCTCCTATAATTTATTGAAGATGTCTTTTACCTATTGGAGCTTATTAGTTAGATATTTTCACAGTGCAACATTGGGATCTTCTTCTTGTGCCATCTCGGGTTTTAACCTTAGGAGCATATGCTCCACCAAAACACAAATGTTTTCAACCTATGAAAGGTTTAAAGCATATACACTAAATATAAGAGATGGTTTGAATGTTTCCATGTGTTCATAGAGTTGTTTTAGCTTGAATTTGTTGGCCTACACCTCATCATTCACTTCTTTGAGGAACATTTTCCATACATTGATGATGTTTCAATGCATAAATTTTGTGGCCATTTTAATGGACACATTCCTAGATTGGATTGGGTTCATGGTATGATATTTAATAAAGAGGGAGTCTTACCTCTCATCAGGGTCTTCCGAGCTCAAAGTTACCCTAGGCACCTCAAATTGGGGTTCATCCATGTAGTGGTCTAACACAAATGAGATTTGTTTGTGCATCCTTGTCATGGAAGCTTGGGGGGTATAGTGTCATACATATAGATTTCTTCCTCTACCTAATTATTCTATGTCATCTTTCTTATATTTAATTCCTTGTTGTCCTTCTTAATGATGGCCTTTTCTATCTATACTTATTCCTCTTCATTAGCACCACCTCTCTCTTCGGTGCTCTCTTAAGATGAATTATCTTTTTTACCCTTGGGGTTTTCTAACTCAGAATTCTCCCCCTCATCTATTTTTTCATCCTAAGGTTTATCAATACTCACGTCTAAGTAAATTACTTTGGTGCTAGCATTGCCTTGTTACTATTGGGGTTCCTCCACTATCTCTATTTGTTTTTCTAAGGTGCTAGTATCACCTTATTTTTATTCAAGCACCCCTTCACTACTTGAGCATTACTCTTACATAGATTCTTCTACCTTCCTAGTGGGGGCACTTGGAACTTTCTTGACCATTTCAACTACTAGTCCTACACTTGTAGTAACCTTCAAGGCCCTTCTCTCTAACTTGACCAATTCCTTTTCCTTGTGAATTATCCACTTCTCTTCAAGCTCTAATTCCTTATTAATGTCCTCCTCGATCAATCCCATTTTATTCCAAACCTTTATTTTCTCCTCTTCTATTTTTGGATCCAGTGTGGAGGCTTTTTCACCTAATGTGGGGCTTACTAGCTCCTTTTCCTGAAGTGCAGTGTTCATGCCACTTTATAGGGCTTCTTATACATCTTTAGCGCTTGTCTCCTCTTCTCCTTCAATCTATAAGATATAGGTCCCTAATCAATCTTCTTAAATTTTCTCTTCTATTATTATCACAAGGGTCACCTCTTTCTCCATCTCTGTAAGATTTATATTCAATAACGTAATAGGTCCCTTGGTATTTTCCTTATGCTTCTTTTTAGAAGAATAGCTCTCATTCATGAAGTTCAAAAACTTATTTAGATTTGGGAAACAATTATCTCTTCGAAGGAAATTTTAAACTAAAGGCACTCTATGATTTCTTCAATCTTCTCTCCCTATTTCTTTTGGAGATTCTTGTCCTGCAACTTTGGTTTAAGTTTCCCTTCATCATCGACTATGAGGGGGTGATCGTCATCCTTTCTAGGATCATTAGCCTTCTTTCTTGGTTTCATTTCATAGTAGAGGTTAAAGATCCTCCCATTTATTATCACTCTTTAGAGGGGATAAATGTCCATCCTATTAGTGTCATCTTCCTCATCTTTGGTATCCTTATATTTGGGTGACACAAAATGGCACCTCATCTTACTTTTATCTTGATTTATGGTCTTGACCGAGATATCAATTTATTATGTATTGGGGATTCTCCTTAGTGCCTCCATAAAATACTTGGCTAAGAACATGTAAGGTAATATAATCCACCCTAATAGGTTCCCATCCATGATTACTAGGCACACCATGCATAAGTGCTACATCATGATAAAGGTTTCCATTCCCACCAGTTATTGGGGAAGTTCTCAAGGGATGCAATACTCCTTATTAAAGGCTTTTATGTACCAATCAAACCACCTTTTCACCATCATCTTGTAATTATTTGAGAATATGGGTAGGCAAATTAATTCTTGGTAATTCATCTTAAGGGACTCATGGTTGGGTGGGAACACCCATAGGTGGTCATCATTTCCATCTGGCACACCTATCTCCTCCATTACTATCAGAATCAACATTTACCCCCATCATAAGGTTTTTCATGCTCGATAGCACTCTTACACATTCTTGATAATCTTCTCATCAATGAACTTGGAAATGTTGAATTTCACCCCTTGTTCCATGTGGTGGGCAATACACAAGAAGTTATTATTAATGTTGGGCCACTAACTACCAAGGCATAGTTTAGAGTTAACTAGGTGTGTCATTGCCCTTATGCTAGGGTCTTGGATGTCCTTAATTTGGAATGAAAACTTTGAATTATAGTAGCTCAAGATATTTTTGATCCTTTTAACCTCCATATCATCCTCCATCATCTCATGGATGTTTTCCCCTACACCAACTATCCCCATGATTCTACTAATGAGGCTCACCGAGATCCTCATACATCATCCTATGAAGTACAAATGGTCACCATGAACATGCAAAAGGAAGAATTTCACTAATTATTTTGTTTTTATATTGTTTGGTAGCTCAGATAGTTGAGTTTCACCCATTTTTTATAATTTGTCTCTGATGGAGACATCATAAAGTGTGGAACCCACCTTTGTCTTCTTCCTCATATCCACCATCTAGTCTTGGTTCAAATCTTGTACATTGCTTCCTATCTAGTGGTTTTAGTCCTTTAGTTTACACATGTGTGAAAATGACACCCAATTTCCCCAACTATGACCTTTGAGGAGAATTCCATTTATTTTTAGGCTAGCTTCACAGTCACTTTTGGATCTAATTTCATGATGTTTATGCCTTCCACCATATGCGCCTCCCATTTCATGATGGCTTATTTTTTCACTAATAATGCTTTCTTTGCATCCTTATGCACCTATAATGGACATGTGCTTAGCCTCTTTTTCCCATTATAAACCTATTTTTGTTGAAACATGGCTAGTTGATATTTTCAAAGCCCAAAATTATGCTTGATGCTTCTTCATAGTCATGGGAAATGTGATTGTGCATTCATCTCTCAAGATTCCTACATCATTAATGATAGCATATTCATTTTAAAAAACTTTTGGTCCCTTATTTCTCTATCAATTTATCTCCACTATCCTCCTTTTCAATTCAAATTGGAATGCAATCTTATCATTTTTCACTCATTCTTACTTGGGGGATATGGATGCCTAGTTTTCTTAGGTAGCATTCTCTAGTTTTAATGGCTTTGGCTCTATTATTTGTTTTGAATTATTACAAGTGTTAGTAACCTATTGAATTTTTTCATTCACCCATTTATATTATGTTTGTATCTACCTCATTAATGGCTTGAAGTGTGTGGATTTCTTGAAATCTGCTATCCTATGAAATCTACTAAAATCTACTACCAATTTCTCATTTATTATGGATATTTATTCTTCTATCATCATAGCATTAACTTTGATAATAGTTTATTTGTTGAAGTGATAGGTGATTCAAATATTCACTTATTATTTATCATTGGGTGGGTTATATCTATCTTAATGATCATTCTCTTTCACTTCATTTAGCTTGGCAAAACTTTCACCCTTGTTGTGGCAACTTGGGTGCATCACTTCACATGCACATGATTTATCCTCCTTGATTCCATCTCTTCTTAGTGTTTTACTTCCTTACAAGTACGTCTCTCTTTCTTTGTCTATTTATCTTTTATTTCATGTCTCTCTATTTGGACTTCCCTACCCCATATAAATCATTGCACTAGTCCTCCAATGCCTCATTTTTTTCTCTTGATTTCCTACACATGAGCATCGTGTGTGCCTTCCTTCATCATCTTAGACTTATAGCTTTCTAAATATGGAGAAACTTCATGAACCCATAAATCTAGGTATCTAGCCTTAGGCACTTAGAAAGTGATTGTGCTCAATTCACCTAAAAGGATTTATGCATGTAAGCACTATAATAGATCCCTTATGGGCCTAAAAGTGTCATGCTTATTCACTCAACATAAAAAAAAACAACAACATAATGAAATATTTATCTTGCACCAATATTATTATGGTCAATTCCAAGCAAATAAATTGTGATTGAGAAGTTATTATGTGATAGTTCAAGTGCCATTCTAGTAATAGTAGAGATTTAATCTAGTGTCATTGAAACACCCAGGGAGAATTTCACTCATCAACATTCACAACTTGAATGTGATAGTTTCTAATATATTTTGGATGATATAGGGTCCCATCCACCTAATTTATAGCTTTCCTATGTGATTGAGGTACTTAGAGTCATTTAGAAAGACTAGTGCACCTTCTATAAATACCTTGTACTTGATGTGATTATCATGCCATAGCTTCTAGCATATTTTTTCTACCTACTGGATCCACCATGGTTGAGTGTGTGTCTTGTCTAGGCACTTTAAGTCTTCCATTAATGTGCTTAAATACTCATTATCATCCATTTAACCAATATGTGTGATGTGAAATGAGGGAACTATGAATTCTATAGGTTAAATGGCCTCTACACCAAACACTATTTGAAATGGTGTAACTTTGTTCAGTCACTTATGCATAGTGAAATAGGCCCATAATACAATTGACACATGGTCATCCCAATCTTTGTGACCAAAGTTGCATATTTTTGTGAGGCACATCCCTAATATTTTATTGAATGCCTCCATGGTGTCATTTTCTTGGGGTTGGTAATGTTTTGTTTTATAGTGTGACATCATATATTTAATGAGTAGGATCTGAATAATTTCATTGAAGAAGTGTGTGCCATGGTCACTAGTCAAGATAAGGGGGAATACATAGTGAATAATGATATTATCCCATAGAAATATTTATGTGGTGGTGGATATATAATATTTGACTAGCACTACTTCAGCCCATTTGGTGAAGTAACCTATGGCAGCCATAATGTA
>JARHVA010000370.1:3957500-4095000 GCA_037957365.1 Torreya grandis | reverse complement strand
TGAGGAAGCCAAAAATCATGTATGGGTGTTTGGGAATGTTTAAAATGTAATGAATGTCTATGAAGGACTATAGAAGGTAGTAAACCTATAATTCTATAATCATATAGTGGGAAGAGGAGGAGATCCCTCACTCTTTTTAAGTTATACACATTTGGATTTATACATTGTAATCTTATGTCTCCTTTCAATTTTGTCATTGTGTTTTCTTACTCCATTTTTATAATTATTTTTATTTTCAAGTATGAAACATTTCCAATTCATGTGTTATTCAATTTTATTGAATAATTTAAATAAATTACATGTGAAAACAACAAGCTAATAATTTTTAGTTACCTATATTTGATCAAGAATACTTGATCATGCCTATTTTATCACTTTTTACCATTAATTAACATGTATACTTTGTTGTACTCAACACACCCCACTCTCAATTTTTTCAAATAGGGACCCATTATAATTTTAAAAGCCTAGTTATAATTTAAAAATATTTTTATTGAAAATCACGTGACTTAGAAAGGTTTTAGATCTCAAAGCTTTTAATTCCCATGTTGATGGTTTATGTTAAAATAAACTATTGTATGTTACTATAATTTGTGTTATCCTATATTAAGGTTTTTTTCAACTTTATGTGATTTACTCAAACTAACATATTAATGGATTTATAAAGTTTTTACATATATGTAGGTTGTTTTTAATTCATAAGAAAATTACAAATGAAAAATCCTAAGTCTATCATGTTTATGCAAGTTTTGGTCTTTAGAAGTTTTGTCCATTACTCAAATTAGTTTTATTTTATTTTTCACATCCCTCAAATTTATCTTCATTATTTTTACACATCTCACATTTTTGGATTCATATGTTTGGAATGTTTCATGTTTTGGCTTTCATAATTTTTACTTTTTACATCTTTTATCTTCATGACTTTTGGCCATCATGACTTTTACATGTTGCAAATTTTGGCATTTCATAAATTCCATACTTTTTGACCTTCAAATATTTACAACCTTGGAGTCTTCACTAATTTTTAATCTCCACATATTTTGGTAGTTGTGTGTTTTGGCCATCACTACTTTTGGCCTTGACATATTTTGATCTTCATACATTTTGTCTTCATGTGTTCATGAAAAATGGAAAATTATTATTTTGAAAAAATTAATGATGAGCTAAAGTTGTGGGTATTCAAATGTTCCAAAAAAAATACAAAGGATTATTTCAAAAAAAATTGAGACATGTGAAATCCGTGGGTCTTTACATTTCATGCATCTAAAGCATCACTTGATTTGGATAAATATAAATTAATAAAATCCATAACACCCAACTTCTAATATTATGCCACTTGGTACAACTACATCAATATTAAACTAATGACCAAGTGACACATATCTAAGATATGATAATGGGTCATCCTTTGAACACATAAAAGGTCTATGTGACATACCTATCGAAGTGAGATACCAAATTTGAATCAAATGATAAAAAAAAGATTAAATTCATTGAACATTAATAGTGCATGAAAAATAATTAAGGAAGACATATTCAAAATATATGATTGAATTATAAAGAGAAATATCATTTATTTATTATCAAATAACTCAAATGAACTTAACATTCTACATAGAGATAAAATCCATGGTTTCCTACATTCACCTATGAATTACTTCTAGCAATCAACTAGTTTTATTATCACATAAATTACACAAGTTAACCAAGTATCTAATGGATTCATCATCCAATTCATTCATGTGAGTTAAACCACCATAAAAATTCTCTTTCAAGGACTCTACTAAATATAGTAATACAATCATTTACTGGTCTATGTTCAACGGTAGGTTTGGGAATTATACCACTATATGGGACACTATGGAAAATGTCAATACACCCTCATGCGAGGAGAGTTTATTAGTTGAGGAAAAATAAATTGAAATTTATTTAATACCATTTAATCACTAATAATTATAATTTATAGATATGAATCCCAAAGTGATGCCCTGTATCGACCTACTTCGAGACTTGTTCTTTATAGGAAAAGTATATGATAGATTCTTACATCATATTAATCATAAAATACTCTTGGCTTACATTTTAGGAGATGATTTCCAAAGATAACTGAGGCTTATAATTTAAAATTCAACATATGATATAATTATAGTTATGTTGTGGAATAAGACCAACATAGTTGAAGACACTTTAAAAAAATAAATAATACTAGATGAAAAGGTAAGCCTCAAGGCCACTACTCCCATTCCCATCATGAAATTCAAGATGGGAGTTCACATCAGGATGGCCATTATAAATAGACTATATGGGTGTGCTAATATCCATTACCTTCAACTCGAGTGAGTGTCATTTCTAGAACTAATGATGCCTTCAAAGTTGACCTTTGCCATGGGAGAAATCATCAGTGCCAAATTCTAGGAGTAAATGTTTAAAAATGATAAAACACTATTTGGAGGCCATTTTTTCATGGTGCCGAACTTATTGGATGTTGTTGTGGCCATGGTATATTTCCACAATAAATATATCTATATCCTATCCCTATATTTATAAAAAAATAGGGTATGTGAATTTTATTCTTTTTTACATATTTATTCCTACATGGGAAATATGCCAAAATTTTGAATAACATGTATCCTCAAGTTTGGAGGGAAATTCATGAGAATCCACTTGATTGAGTCTTGAATAGTATCAAGAAAACATTATATCTAAGGAAGGACTACTATTTATACCTAGATTACATATTGGTAATGATTGCGGGAACCAAGGTTTCACCCTTGTGTTTTCATAAGTATGTCCTAGATAATATGGAAGAGCAATATATGGTTTTCTAACTTTGGTGGAGTATCGACAAGGATATGAAGAATAAACATATAGGTCTATTCCATGGGTCTTCCATGATCTTATGTTGAATGAATTTTACAAGCCAAAGTCACTTTGGTCCTATTAGCATCATAAGAGAACTATAATCATTAGCATACATGAAACACAAGTATTGGGATTCCATATGATAGCATCCAAAATCATGTAGCAAGATTAGGCATTCCTTACTAACATGAGCTATACAAGTATGAATTTATTTTATTAAAAACTAAATATGATGTTGAGGTCCTATTTAGGGAACAAGTGGTTGGGTTGACAGAGGATGTCTTAAGAGAAATTTAAAGGGATCCCTCACAATTAAATATACATAAAATTGACTTCCACCTCCATGAGGATGGGTTGCATCTCACTATTGGTCCTCAAAGCCTTTCTAGTTGGTTCAACTATATGGGGAGCTTTCCCAATCATCACCAAAATATGTGATTATGGTTATAAAGTAAGAAAAAGGTGTGGAGGAGGTCCTTGCTATGGTGAGTTCACTAAGAGGACCAGAACAACCAATAGATACTAGTTTTTCTAACTTTATATATTATGGTCTTCTTTATGTAAGTATATCACCTAATCCTTTATAAATAGAGGTTTTATATTCAATTTCTTATTAGTCTACTCCCTTAGTTGAGAAAACCACACTTTATTAAAATAGGAAACTAAGATCCCTTAGGAACCTTGTCAATTTAATTTTTGGGACATCATCCTAGGAGGAAGGTGTAGCTCAAGGGAAAACACCAAAGGAATAATATGAGGAAAAATAACTTGAAAGATTTAAGGTCCTCAACCTCTATGGACTCAAAGGGAAGAAGCCAATGAAATTAGAGAAATTAGTAAATGTTTCTACTACTACTATTTCTAGTTTGCCTTCAATAGATTCAATTGTACCAACTACCATTAATCATTTCCAATAGTATCTATATAATACTACAATATTATATCTAAAAACTACTAAGTTAACTATTGTAAGTAATATTCTTACCACTTCCCAAGTATTAAAAATATATCCAAGGGCTAAGAAGGTCTATTTCAATTCAAAAATAGGAGTTTTAATTTTGGATCAAAGTGCACAATTGAATATTCCATCTACTCATTTAGATTTGCCTATACAACATTCTACTACAACTCAACCAAATTCAATTGTATCATATACTAGAGTTGGAAAGAAGAAAACCTACATTATGTATCTAATTCCCCATGTGGGTGACTTGGATTGGAATAAAATCATTTTTCCATCTTTGTTAGACCCAGTAAAAATAAGTGTATATACAAAGGGAAATGCAATTGATCTATAAATCAATCCTAGTTTGGAGAAGATAAATCCTACTTACACTTTTGATTATTGATACATTAGATATTTAGGATCATGACCAAGATGGATCTGTTAGACCTACTCAAGGTGTCTCTTGATAAAATAAATTCACTAGGGTGGGTTCCAAAGCCTCCACTCAAGTAATACTATGTAATAACCTAAATAGGTCTTATGTTTTCATATTTACTAAACAAATAACAAGTAAATTAAAGTAAATTCTAATCTAGTGCTCACCAAAGTTTATGGCACAAAATGGATTTTAGTAAACATAAAAGTAAGCATGAATGATAGAGTATTATTTAAGCTATATATAAGTAATACCCTAATATATGGAGAGATTAATATATTCAAAATCCATTATTTATGCTACTTCTATCTACTAAAGAGAGGAACAAAGTTAGAGATACTTACCTTGAAGATGAACCCATCAAGATTCAATATCTCCCTTGGTTAAAGGTGCTTTGAAATAGGTTGTTGTGGTTTGTAAGGATCACCAATAAATGTCTAAGTATCCAAGACTTTTCCACAAGACAAGATTATTTTCCAAGTATAAACCTTAAACTAATAATCCTCGAGTAGAATGGAGGAAGAGCAAATTGTAAAGAAGTGAAAATGAATAATTAAATCTTGATGTCTCTCTAAGAATTGTGTAATGAATGTGTTTATATCGCTAAATCTAACCCTAGTCCTTTATATAATTTTGGGATGATATAGTTGAGTAAATCAACCTTGTATCATTATTAAAAAAAAATAGGTCTTGGTCTAGGTTGGCGAAGGACAGACCTAGATCTTAAATAAGTTTTATCAATTAGACTACAAGGTTGATGGGCTTGACACTGTAACATAAACCATCAAAAAGGATTTTAGGCTATGGAAGGGGTAATGGATGTGTAAAATTACTAGAGGAGGGTGAAAAAGAGGAGACAAATATTAGGGTAATGTTTTTAGGAGATGGTTAGATTGATAACAAGTGGTAGTAAATGATAGTATTCTTGTAAAGCACTAATGGTGTGCCCACCCCTTTCCTAGTGCACCCCGTAAGGTGTGCACTTAGAGATATTGAGACTCAATGGGTTCCTACAAGATAAAAAGCATCAATAATTGATAAAGTTTAAAAAATTATGTCTATACATATGCCCCACTCAAAGCTCATCATGTGTCACTCAGGTGCAATAGGGAATGGTGCTTTAAGAAAAGAACATAGCAACACACAATGTTGAAGCTAAAAAAATTATAGTATATTACAACAAAAATAACTAAAATTTAAATGTTTGAAAGGGAAATAAATAAAATTAAAATTAATGTATGCATACCTTGACTTACATTTATGACTAGATGTTTATTTGTTGTGTTCATAATTTTAATCATGGAGGGTGTAGAGACTGCTTTTGACAAACCCAAGGATAAAAAACTAAAGAGCAAAAAGAAAAAAATGTAGGAAGGCCAAGGTAATTGATGATATGTGGATGAGACATACATGGAAATTTTTCAAGCTAGGGTGATAAGTGATATGTTAGACCAAATGACCAATTCAAAATTTAGAGTGAATTAGGTAATAGAAAAGCTAAGGCTGCTAAATACTAAAAAACTCAAACAAGTAAACTTTAAGTAAGAAAGGCAGAATCACCAAGTCAAACCAAGGATACCTATTAAAAATGGTAATCAAACATCAATGTAAAAGTATTAACAATACTTAATTAAATAAATATGTATAGGAAAAATGGTAAAACAACATTAATGAGTGAATAGTAACAATACTTAATCATCAATGGAAAAATTACATGAAAGTATAAATGGACTCAGGTGTCCAAAAAAAGGGTAGTACACTAGTGGAATAATAGTAAAAAGTGAGTCATGTCTATAAATTTAAAGACATGATAGAAATAAATAATCCAAAGTTTTTCAAACATATTGTTTGGTTTGAAAGATAGATAAAATTGAAATGAAGTAGTGATATCATGTTTTTAAGATATGAAGTAGAGGGAATATAGAAGAAAATAAAATAGATTTATAATCACACTTGTATGTCAAGGGGGATAATAAAATGGGTGGATGTAGAATGAAATAAAAACCAAGGTAAAGGAACTCATTATCAAAGTCAAGACACTCAAATTAGGTTTGTCAAAACAAGAGGACATCCAACCTTAAGGACTCTAAAGAACTTCTCCTAGCCACACAAGTCTTAGGTCAATAAATTAAATATGTAGATTATCCCATGAATATTATATGAAAAAAAAAATTAAAATGGGACTACCTTCTTACAACATGTTCCCCATTCTTTAGGAACCCTTACATAGTTTTCTATCTGCTTTTAAGATTGGGTACTTTAATGAGAAAGCAGGTAGCACCATAGAGTTTGTTGAATTCTCCTATTCAAATATACTAGCCTACCTCACCCCAATGGACCTCGGCTCTATTTTGAGGCCAATTGTGGAGTTTGAGATTTGATTGGAGATAGTATATGTGTTTATAATCACATCTTTTGATGTAATTTTAAATTTTAAAATTTGTATGTTTACCTTTTGTATATCATTACATTTTGTTTCAAATTATTTATTTTTTGACTTTCTTGATGCATTTTTCTATTCCTCCTCCATACAGATTCAAAAAAATAAACATGGGTGCTAAAGATGATTTTTTATTTCAATACTTGGGATAGTTTCTAAGAAAGAGAACTTAGAGAGCATGGTGTCTAAGAGTCTCATTAATGTAGGTGAAATAAAAGTTCTATCTTGACTTCAACCTTGGTTTATTTAATGTGGAGTGAAAATAAAGGAAATAAGGAGGAATGAAACATGAAATAATTTGAATTACTTCAAATCACAAAAAAATGTGACAAAGGGTGAAAAAGGGATATAATGACAAGAAAGTGTGATTGATTATCATAAGAATGAGGTAAGTATAGGAAAACCTACTAACACTTTATTATGGTGCAAATTTTATCTATAAAAGAAATAAAATCTAAAGTAGAGAACAAGCATAAAAAACTCATGATCATTACAAAAACATTATAGAAAAGGAACATTGAATTAATTAAAGGTGGTGATTTTATGAGGAAGGCTAGGTCTTATCCATGGTTTGACACTATAACTCATAAAAGAGAAACCCATGAGGGTGCACAAAGTTGTGAAAATTAAACTAGATAAATATGGTATTTGTGATAAAGTCCAAGTTATATCCATGGTCTTACACTACAACTCACAAAAGAGAAACCCAAGAGGTGTCAAAAAGTATTATAAATCAAGGAAATAATGATAATAAAAATATAAATAATGAAAAATATTGGGTCCCATCTGTGGTTTTACAATGAAACTCATGAGAAAAGAGAAAGCAAAGAATCAAAAATAAAGGACTAAGGTTTGTGAAAAGAGAGATTATTGGAAAGGGTGAGACCTATGTAAGTATCCTAAAAAATGTGTTATCAGGATAACATATAGAAACATGATAAGAAGGAAAGGATTTAGGAAAAATATGTTTTTAGCAATTATGCATTGGTGGGTTCTTTGAAAATATGGCCTTCATCACTTTAAAAGAAATAGGTGCTTGGGCCAAGGATGTCTTTGAATAAATAAGGGCCCTACCATTTTTGGGTGTATTTACCTTCTTTGTCATAAATTTAGTCTATTTTAAGGACAATATCATCAACATTAAAATTTCAAACTTTAACTCTTTTATTATGTTTTTTGGCAATATGGGCCTTGTAATAGAAATTGTGTTATAAAGTAAAAAGATGATGTTGATCAAGAAGATAAAGAGCATGAAAGTGAGATTTATGAAATTTTTCATAGGGTATGATACCATAAAGAGAGATATGGAGATATGGAAGCTCAAATTATAATGGGATAACTGATTCAAAATCATAAACTAGCCAAAATGGCATTGCCCTAATGGTAGTGCATATGCTAGTACGATAGGCATAAATAGTAGGATATAGATGAAGATGCGAATCCATGTAGGTTTTAAAGATTTGGATAATTTATTAAGGATTTTATTGGTGAAATCAGCTCAAACATTACATCAGGGATGATAAGGTGTGGAAAATTTGTGATTGATTTTAAATTTAGCACATAGTTGTTTGACAGCTTTATTTTTGAAATTACCACCATTATTTGAAATGATAGTATGAGGAACACCAAAGTGAAAAATGATTTGATTAAGGATGAATTTGGAAATGGTGGTACTAGTGACATTGATAAGGGGCACATCCTTGACCCATTTGGTAAAATACTTGGTTGTTATGATAATAAAGACATGCCCATCTTGAGATCTAGGTAATTTGCCTATGAGATCTAATCCCCACATGTAAATTGGCTAGAGAGACTCCAAAATTTGAAGCTCAGCCATAGGTGAGTGGATTATATCATCAAGAAGTTTTTAAGGAGTACACTTTTAGTGATTTTTATGGCATATTTTTCAAGAGTGGGCTAAAAGTATCCCATACATAAACATTTACAAGTTATAGCATGTCTACTACGGTGGCCACTACAAATTCCCCCATGTGCTTATTCAAGAAGAAGATGAACTTATTTCATAACACAATGGATCATGGTACCTTTAACATCATGATAATAAAGGATGTTATATCAAATGACATACTTGAAAGCCTATTTGTGAATATGAGTCTTTTTGTAGGAACCAATGTTTGGAGGAAAGGTTTGTGTTCAAGAAATTGAACAATGTCTTTGTACCATGGGATTTTTCAAATGGTAATAGCCTTAATGTGGAAAATGAGTGAATCTTGTGTTTGAATGGAAGATGGTAGATAATAAAATTAGAATCAGTAAGGACTTGGTATGGATGAAAAAGAGATATTGAAGAATCAAGTGAATAAAAAATAGAATTTTGATCTCGAAGGATAGGTTTGATGGTAAAAATAAGTGAAATATTTGGAAAGGTTAGTTCCTATTTGATGATAATCATTATAATTTTGATTTGGATTGATAATCACCATTGACATGATGTAAAAAGAGTTGGGAATCACCCAAAGTATGCATATATGTGATATCGAAGTCAACGGTTGCTCTCATGCCTAGGGTTACGTCTTCATATTCTACCATATTGTTAGTGACATCGAATGTAAAGTGAAATGCCAAAGGGATAATTTGAATAAGAAGACTACTTAGGACACAACCTATCCCAGCTCCTTGAATGAATTTGGTGCCATCAAAATCAAGTGTCTAAGTATCTTCATGTAAGTCGATAGTAATTTCAGGAAGTTCTTCAATAAATACTTTTGGTTTAGTAGTCTCAAGAAAGATAGAGGAATATTTAGGATTACTTGATTCAGGGTTAGTAATGAAGTTATGGAATTAGTCCTCAAGATATATGTCTTTATTAAGACCTTTAATATAGAGAATATTGTCATCGAGAATACTATCATGAAGGTGGTTGGTAGATGGTATAGGAGCTATGATGAGTTGATAAAATATGATTTATACTTTGACAAATTTTTGTGTAATAATTCAGAGATCTAATTTGATGAGGATGACCATCCACTTGCCAATTCTATCACCAAGAAGAAAGGATTTGGAGAATAAATAATGAAGTGGATCAGAATGAATGATAACATAAATGGTTTGATAAAGCATATAATGCCAAAGATTTTTAGTAGAAAAATATTTGGTGAGGCAATCACCTTCTACTTTTGTAAAACATTTCTCATAGTTGATGAGGCTTTGGCTAACATAATATATGGCAT
Source organism: Torreya grandis (assembly GCA_037957365.1). Taxonomy (NCBI): domain Eukaryota; kingdom Viridiplantae; phylum Streptophyta; class Pinopsida; order Cupressales; family Taxaceae; genus Torreya; species Torreya grandis. Next base: position 4,085,125 of record JARHVA010000370.1, on the reverse strand, counting down.
ATTCCCTCCTAGTATCATCCTATTGGTAAAGCATTGCCCCAACTGATATGGGTGTGAAAGAGGTGTATAATATTAATAACTGATCATTAGAAGGGGGATGAAGAGTAGGAGGGTAAATCAAAGATTCTTTCATATTGTCAAATTATTTTTTACAAGGATAAATATATTCTAAGGAATTATCTTTCTTGAGAAGAGATTTAATAGAATAGATACAACAAGCCATTTTAGGGACAAACTATTAAACTACCCCAAGTTTAGCAAGGTAAGTGTGAATATATAGAATGGAATGAGGGACATGCATGTTAACAATAAATTTGATCTTGGTGAGGTCAACATAAATACCATGAGGAAAAACTAAGAATCATAATAGTTTTATATATGTAACACAAAAAACACACTTGTAAATATTTAGTCTAACTTTATATTTAAGGAGGTGATAAAAAATGATAGCAAGATCAGAGACATGAGTCTTGTGGTTTTAAGACTTGGAAATGAGGTCATCCACATAGGTTTCTAAAATATTATGGATAAGATCATGAAAAATGTGGGTCATCACTTTTTTATAGGTAGATCTAACATTTTTGAAGTTGAAGGGCATTTTAATGTAAAAATAGGTGCCCTATTCTATGGTGAAAGTTGTCTTATATTGGTCTTTAGGTGCAATTTGAATTTGATTATAACCTGAGAAACCATCCATAAGGGACAACATTTCATAACCAGTAGTGGAATAAATGATGACATCTATAGATGGTAGAGGGAAGTTGTCCTTAAAATAAATAAGATTAAGATTATAGAAATCAATATAAATACGAATGACCATGGTGATTTTCTTCTGAATAAAGATAGCGTTAGAGACCGATTCTAAATAGTCCACAAGCTTGATAAACTTAGCATCGAGAATTTTGATAATTTCTTTATGGCATAAATCATAAAATTCTAGTGTAAATTTATGTTTCTTTTATCACACAAGATTGTCATCTTGATAGGAGTTGATGTTGTACACCATGATGCTAGTATAAATACTAGGCATGTCTTCATAGGACCAAGAAAAATTCTCATGATATTTATCAAATAATAATCTAAATTTATCATGTTCAGTTGGCATGAGTTCATGAGCAATTGTAATTGGTCAAGGGGATAATGGGGTACCATATTCAATTTGAGTTGTTTCCTTGATAAGCATAACATTTCCTTCTTGGAAATTATATGGTGTGTTAGGTAGAAATGAAATGAGATTTTCTTTAGGATCAATACTAGTGATGAAGTTGTTGAAATAAGGGGATTTCTTCTTGAAATTCTTGAGTTTGTGATGTTGTCAAGGTAGTTGGGGTTATCAAACATACAATAATTCAATAATGGATTCATTGCTAGGAAAAGTGGGAAGGGGACCATAATACTTAACATCTACATTGAGATTGAGAATTTGATTACCATGATGATCACATTAAGAATGTATTTGACATTCATCTATGGCGTTGGAATCTAATGTAATCTTAGGAGTAGGTACAGTAGGGATAAAAGGTTGATCAAATTTTATTGGATTATCATTAACATCATTGATTGGGGAGTAATTAGATTTAATTATTGGGTCTATAGGTGGTATATAATATGCAATAATTATTAGAGGTTTGAAACGTAATATTTGTGATACCACATAAGTAATATCAATAAGTGGAGAATTAACAAGAGGTATGTGACCTTTAGGTGCTAATTCAAATTTATTGAAATGGTATGAACATCATAATTAAAATCATGTATTCGGGCTAAAGTTTTCTAATATTTTTTAACATCCAAATCTCATGATTGAGCTTGGGCCATGATATAGTTATCATCATAGGTTGGAGAAATTGTACATTCTTGAGATTTAAGAGGAGTGTCAGAAGGGGAAATACCTAAATCACTAAATTTACATGGAGACATTATTAAAATAACTTGGAATAATTTTTCCACTATATAATCATTTCATATGAAGGCATATTATATCTAAGAAGATTCTTAAGCATTTCATGGAGAGAGAAAATTAGTGATCTCATCAATGAGAGATATGGTATGATCACGAGGCAATAAAGGATGAGGAATCCACTTTGATATGTAAAGAGGTAGATTAGTAGTATTTCAAGTATTTTTCAAGTCATTAGGCTCATTATCATCTAAATCAATAAGAGTGACATGTCAATTTTGATTTATGTTAACAAATTTAGGTAAGGGAACAATGGTGATTGTTGGAATGGTAGGAATGCAATATTGAGATTTAGGAATTGAAAGTTGAATACTCCAAGGATTAGGATCATATTCATGTTTATACCTTTTACCATTATGAATAAGCTTGATATAAAATCTACCAAAATAGGTAATAACCCTCATTCTATGAGTCCATGGTCATCCTAGGAGTATGTTGTAAGATAGAGGTAAATTGAGGACCATAAACTTAGTTTTAAATGTATTAGGTCCAATTGTAAGAGAAAGCCAAATGCAAAAAATTGTATTTCGATTATTTTTGACAATTCATGATAGGTTAATAAAATTTTCTTGAGATCATCTTTATTATATCCAAGTTATTGGATGAGCCACAAAGATATCACATTAATATCAGACCCTTCTTTGATTAAAACTTTATGAATGAGGGTGGTATTAATGGATAATTTAATGAATAGGGGTGGATCATCATCTCAAAATAGGATCTTGTCCTTAATCATGCCTTATTATACAAAAATTATGGAAGGTTTGGAAGAAGTACAAATGGATTCAATGGTATGCATGTTAGTTAGTTGAGGTTCTTGAGAAGGTGGTTTTTCTTCTATAGAAGATGATTCTTAAATTTTTTTAAATTATTATAAGAGGAACTTATAATAGTAAGGGGAGGTGAAAAATAACTCCATAAGAGGACTATTTTAAGGCATGGAGTTGAGATCCTCTAAGAAGTTCCAATGAGTTTTGGAAGAACTAGTGTGAGGTTTGGAAGGTAAGGTATTTTTGAAGGAATGGAAGTGGATGGCAGTTTGGAAGAAGGAGATGGATCCTCATTAGCTTCTAAATCTAGGTGAATCATTATATTATCTTTGAGGATTTTATATTCCAAATATGATTTATTAGGTTTAGTAATAGGATCTTTGTGATTTAGCTTGCAGTGATAATTGACTTTGGCTATGTTGAAATATTAAGAGTTATCATAATACTGGTCATAGTTGGAATCAATGACATATAAACCCTTTGTATTTTGTTGAGTGCTAGATGTGGAAAAATATTTTTGATTATTAGGAGCTTTTGGATATTGTCATTTTTGAGAAGTGGTGTTGTAATCTTTGACAATTGAGTTGAATAGTGGCTTCATGATTGAAGGAATCACTAAGCATATAGAAGAAAAAAATTGTAATCCATCTATAGTTGTCATGGGAATGACCAATGTCAGTGTGGATCTAAATGATCATTATCATACCATTTAGGAGGATTATTGGGATAAGTAAATAGTTTAGAGGGTGCTAAAAAATATTTCATTTACTACACAGTCAATGGTGTGTGAGAAGATGGGAGATTTTTGGCTTTGGAAACTCATGGATTGGTTTGAGGAGTATTTATAGTTATTGTATTGGTATAAGCTTGAAAATATCCTTTGATTAATTTGGTATTAGCCGCAAACTATTTCATTAATAAGTCTTTGTGCTTGGCTTGGACAAGAGCTTCATTAAGCATTTGAGGGACTTTAGTTCAAATATTATTGAAGTGGAGTTAAAGAGTTATAAATATTTTAAATAGATTATCATCCATCATGTTATGGTTAGACTTATGGACCAAATATTTCCATCATTTGATAAAATCATGTGATGATTTAGTGGGAGATTGTTTAGCATTGATGAAATGGCTAAGGTAGTTTTTGAGAAGATAGTTGTGTTGAAACTCTTTAACTAAAGGATTGACTAAATCCTCTAGTTGCCATATGGAATGTTGGGGAAATTGGTTGTACCATTCCAATACATCTACAGTGAAGGTTTTAACAAGAAGTGTAATTATGGAAAAATTATTAGTTTGGATCCACTCTTTGTAAATATTTCCAAATGTCTTGAAGAAAGATGAAGGGTCTTTAGTCTCATCATACTTAATAATTAGATATATGCTACCAATATCAATGGAAATAATGAAAGACATGAAAATCTCATTTTATATGTTTTGAAGCATATTATTATTCATGATAGGTTGGGTAATGACATTTCCTATGGCATATCTAAGAGGTGGAAGAATATAGTTTTAGCTATGTTGAGGGAGAAAAATGGGAGGTTGACTAGCCATATTGAGCAAATGATGGTGTAGTTTCATCATTTGGGATGTTATATGTTTTCATTACACTCATTTTTTTCACTAAATGTGTAATACATTAGGTTACATCAATTAGCAGGTTGATGTTTGTAGGAGGACTCCATGAATTGGTATTGGGGGGGGATTTTTAGGAAGTCAATTACTAGTGGGGTTATTAGATAGACTTGTGTCGATCACTCTGATAGTGTGTTGAGATACTTGAAGATGGGAATTATTTTGATATGTTCAAAAATCATTTGATTCAATTACCTCATCTTGAGGCATGATTTGAACCATGTTGTAATCCATAGATGAGGGAGGGGAAGAAGTATTCCAAGAGTAAATACTCTCTTGAGAGGTCAAGAAAGGAAGACAAGAATACCCAATATAATGTCTAAATGGATTCAGGTTGTACAAAAATATTATGATGGGAAATTTCATGATGCTTGATGAGAGAGATAAAATTTAGGAAAGAAGAAAGAAAATTAGGGATAGGGTCAGCCAAATAGAGAACTAAGTTGGCCAGATAAAAGAATAATGTTAGCCAATGAGGGACATGGTTGGAAAATAGGTACTAAGTCAACTAGGCTGATATATCACTATTAAAACATACGCTGAGAAGAGTATAGAGTCATATGGGTCAACTATGTACTTATAGATAGAGGACAAAATAGAGAGAAGAAGACACATTCATGTAGGTAAGCTGTGTATTATTGGCAAGAGGGTAAAACAAAATCTATTAGAGACAGTATCAACCAAGATGATAATTTTATGAAATAGTGGAAATTTTTTACAAGATAGTTAAAACTAGGATGAGATTAAACACACAAATAATTGGATAAATGTGATTTATCTAATTGGGACACACATCACAAATCCTTGCACCAATGTTGGCCAATGTAAGTTTTTTTAATATAACATGCAATGATCAAAGAATAAGTAATCAATTGAGAAGTAAATTCTAACTAAGTGGTCACCCTTAGTGTTATTATATTATTATAAAGTTTTGATTCTAATGTGATAGGAGACTTGGCTGAAATAGGGAACTATAAAGCAGTCTAAATTTGGTTTCAAGATGTTCAAACAGAAATGGATATATATTTTAAATGTTAAAGGATTTATATTGGGGCCTACCCCATCACTTCACAATCTCATAGGGATAAGGGTGTTGGGTTATTTTTAAATATATACCATTAACCACATACTTATACTTGGCCAAAAAACCAAGTTAGGTTCTCCATTGGTGATGAAATCCAAGTAGGTATGCCTTGAAAAGATAAGTGTTTAAATGCATTTTAAATGTGAAGTAATTTGTTAATGTGTGTAAAAGATTAAAATAGTGTAGCTAAAATGGTAATTTAAAAAAACACCTATTTAGACTATGTGAGTTACTCTAAGCATGCAAACAGCTAAAAAGAAAATATGAATTAATTACTAAAAAATAAATGTTAATTCCTTGATTAAGAATAGTATAGAATTGGTTCAAGTGATATTGTATTAAAATAGTATAGAATATATTTGAATGAGTCACTCTTATTCTATAAAATCAATGTCTTTAAGAATAAAGTTGAATAGGTTGAATATGTCTCTCAAACAAAAGATAGACTATAGAACTAGGTTGACCAAGTCAACCTAGTTAGTTGTAGGGCTATAGTTTTAAAGGCAACTGACTTGTGAAAAATAGAACTGAAATAAATACTAAAATGATAGATATAGGAAATAAAATAACCTTGGTGGGCTTGAAGATGATTAATATTGAAAATTTTATGTTGTAATGCCTTAGTTGATGCTTTCAAATTCTGCAAACTAGGTCGTTTGGTTTTACCAAGTTTTATAAAACCCTGTATGTTGAAGAATAAAAAGGAATACATTTAACCTATTTGATAGTGTTCATTGATCTTGTATGTTGGAAGAAATAATTACCAGATAGATTCAACCTATTTGATAGTGTATGCTAATATGTAACTAAAGAAAAGTACTATGTCAAACTATTTGATCCCATAACCTATAACTAATAAAAGCTTGAGCAGATAGAATAAACTTTCTTTGAAGTAATTGTGTGTTAAACTTACACAAATAAAGTTATAAATATACCAATTGGTTTGATACATTAATTAAAATATATAAAAATATAATAAAATGATAAAAATGGTAGCATGAAATAAAACCTATAAATGTTAGATTCATGTCAGGTTCACCAGAATGTATGCAAAGGGAAATGAAATTGATCTATAAATCAATTCTAGCTTAGAGAAGATAAATCATACTTAAAATTATAATTATTGATACATTATATATTATAGATCATGACCAAGATGAATACACTACACTTAACCAAGGTATCTCTTACCACAATAAATCCAATAGGAGGGTTTCAAAGCCTCTAGTCAAACAAAACTATGCAATAAACCTAACTAGGTCTTATGTTTTCATATTGACTAAACTAATAAAAATTAAAGTAAAGTCTAATATATTTATCACAAAATATTATGGCACAAAATTGAGGTTAATAAACATAAAATTAAACATTCATAAGATAATCCTATTTAAGTTATGTATAAGTTAGACCTTAATGCATGGAGAGAGCAATATATTCAAAATCCATTACTTATGATACTTCTATCTAATAAAGAGAGGAGAAAAGTTATAGATATTTACCTTGAAGATGAACCCATCAAGACTCAATGTCTCCCTTGGCAAAAGGTGACTCTCAAGAGATTATTGTGGTTTGTAAGGATAGCTAATAAAGGCCAAAGCATCGAAGACTTTTCCATAAGATAAGATTCTTATCCAAGTAAAAACCCTAAAATAAGATTCCTCAAGTAGAATGGTGGAATAGTATATTTTAAATAAGTGAAAATAAACAATTAACTTTTCATATCTCTATAATAATATAAAAATTAATGTGTTTATATAGTTAAATCTAGCCCTAGTCCTTTCTAAAAGTTTAGGCCAACAAAGTTTCCCCAGTTGACTTTGTATCATTATTGACAAAAATAAAATAGGTCTTGCTCTAGGTCCACCAGGGATTGACCTAGAACCTAAAAAAGTTTTATCAATTAAATTACAAGGTTGATGGAGCTGATTGTGTAACTTAAAATGTCAAAAAGGATTTTAGGCTAGTTAAAGGGTAATGAAGTAAGAAAATGACTAGATGAAGGGGAAAAAGAGGATGTAAATCTTAGAGGAATGTTTTTAGGATATAGTTGGATTGTTAAGAAGTGGTAGTAAAGGATAACAATCCTACAAAGCACCAATGGTCTACCCACCCCTTTCCCAGTGCACCCTTTAAGGTGTGCACTTAGAAAGATTGAGTCTCAATGGGTTCTTGCAAGATATAAAACATAATTAGTTGATAAAGTTTGAAAATATTATGTCTATACAAAGTAAAATCATGCTATATTCAAATTAATTTTTCTCTAAGGCCACTAAAATATATAATTAGTAGTTTTACTCAGGCAAATTAGTAATTCCTTACTGGCAAGTAGACTTGAAAGCCTAGGTAACCCAAATACCCAATCTAGTGATCACAAAGCTTCCCACTGTAAGTTCCATTTTTGATAAATTAACATGGATAGTCTAGTGGGTTAGGAAAATTAAAATTCAAGATGAATCTACCATGAGATTAATCATTGAGGAGAGATATGATGTCTTCTCCCTATCTAAGAGGAAGAATAGGAGAATTAGGGAGTCTCCCTATAATGAAGATTTTGTAGCTTACTTGGGAACACATACTAAAGCCTTAATGGAACTCCATAGAGGCACTGAGCAAGCTACAAAAAATCTACAATAGTAATAAAATCAAGTTCTAGAATAATAAAAAATTGTTCATGTTCCCCAAATAATAGATGATGATGTCTAGAATGCAACCCTTAGGCTATACAAAATTTTGGACACCATCAATATAATGAAAATAGAGATGTCTCCTCATTTTATTGAGACATCCAAATTATTTAATTCTTTTAAACATGATGAGATAAAAAATTAATTTTATTATAACCTACACTACCAATACAGCCTTAGGCCATCTAGATTTTATGATTCCTGTAGAGGCTATAAATTACCTCCATTTAGTTGTTATCAAGAACTAAAAATCTAGGTAGTGGTTATCTAGTGCACAAGATTTAGTTCCAAAATTGATTGAGCATGAGAAATAGGTTATACAAAATTTACAATAACTAAAGTTTCTCAAGCGAGAGACACATTAGGAAAGCTGATAGATATGGATAGTTTTGATAAGATACTCAAGGAAGCATCTACGAATTCAAATAGGGTATTTATGGATGTACATTAGAAGAAATCAAGTAAGAAATTGGCTTTACTAGAAATAAGGTGACTAAAATAGAGGTTTTGTAAGTGGATTTTAGAAATATAGAGGTAGATCACAAATGGATATTGCCATAAGTCTCTAGAGTGCATAGGCCATCCCTTCTAAATATGGACATAATAAAGCCTCAATATGATTAGAAACACAAGTGCTATCAAGATATAATGGAGAATATACAGGACACAACTAGGAATTTAGGTTCAACTTCACCTATCACTATAGCTCCATTGACAACGTCAAGTAATACTCCCTCAACCATGCAAGCCCCAATAGCAAGTAAACCTTAGTATCTTGAGTTTATATTATATACTTTTTTTAGATGATAATTAACATATATAAACTAGGGTTTCCTTTTATTTGTGTTCTATTCATGTTGCATGTAAGAACTAGATGTAGAGACTTGTAACATGGATAGTGCATAATTTTTTAAATTTGTAGTTTGTTATAAAGATATAGTTTTGGCCATATCTAATTTTACATGCAAAGTATTCATTCAATCAGAAATTTCATTCTAGACATGTTCATGTAATTCTCACTTTGTGCATGATTTATAGGATGAGGTAACCCCTTCCTTAAATCTATAAATACATGTAATTTTCCCATTTCAAGACATTTGAAATTTTTATTAATACAAGAAGAGATATTTTGATTGCGATATAACTATGTAATATGAGTTTACTCTTTAGCTTCATGTGATTTGATTATGAATTTATTTCAACCTAATAAATTAGTATTTCATTATATGCAATATAAGTTTTGAAGTTTCTTGTTTACTTGATTATTAAAGGATTTTGAATTATAATTAGCAAAAGTTGTTTTTGAATTGACATATATCATAATCATTAAATAAGGTTATTGAATGATTTTGATTATGTAGAAAGGTCTCTTTAATATGGCCTCCTAGTTTTTGAAATAATAAAATTAGGTAATCTTAGTGTCTTAGTCATAACCTATCACTTTGGTATTGCAATAATAGTCTTAGTGATAGAAACCTTTATCCATAATTTAAGAGTTAACTATGTCCTTTTTCTTAGACTCCTCACTATGTTTGTGGGTTAGTATCCAATAACACCTAACTAAAGGCATTAATTTTAGGTCCTTGTCCTCTCTAAAATTAATTTAAATAAAATTACATTATTTAATCACTAATATCCTTTGTAATTTACTCTTCTTTCCCTTTTATATATTTTTTTAAAAATACTACCCACCATATTTTATATTATCTCTCATCCAACCCAAATAGGAATTTAATCTTATTTTATGTTTGACTCACCCATACACACCCAATTAACAACCCACATGCTTGATTGACTATTCCACCACCTAGTTATTTAATCCATACCTAAAACTTGTGCCCTAGATTGGAGTTCACCTATATAGAGATCCCAAAATATTAGAGGCTATCTTATTCAAAAATTAGGTGTGCATAAAAATCACATAAACATTCTATTTCTATTTATATAAAGAGGGATCAAACCTTTTTTGATGTGTCTATCCATAAAAGAGGTTATCTCCTATGTTTGAGTTGTAATAGTGACACCAAGAAGATGAACCAAGTCTAGGGACCAAGTCAATATTTTGGTCTCACCCTTGTTAATACATCAAAGGCCCATATCTACACCAAGTGTTCCCATAATACCCAATTTAGAACAACTAATTTAGTAAGAGTTATTTGTTAAGCATGGGATATACTGAGAGGGGGGGTGAATTAATATATCATATATCTTATAAATATTTTAGTTTATCAAATTCCACTTAACCATTCATTCAAGATATGTAATAAAAATGAAAGCAATATGCACCACACGAGAGAGAGAGAGAGAGAGAGAGAGAGAGAGAGAGAGAGAGAGAGAGAGAGAGAGAGAGAGAGAGAGAGAGAGAGAGAGAGAGAGAGAGAGAGAGAGAGAGAGAGAGAGAGAGAGAGCATATTTTTATGTGGAAACCCAAAATGGGAAAAACCATAGAGAACAATCTCAAGTATATGAAAGAGCACCAAATAAAGTTACAAAGTTTGAAAGCACAAACTTGTAGGAGCACCAACACAATAATTATTTGTGAGCACCAACCCCTCTTGTGTATAAAACACAACTAACTCTCAATGTTGCTTACTCAACAAATGATAGAACTCTATAATTTCTCTTTCTATTATCTCCTTGTTTCTTATATAAAATAAATAAAAACCTTGCACTCTCTTGCATATCAAAAATGTATTATCAAGCCTTTATTTATAGCTTTCCAAATGACCTTTTGCATTCACCCTTTGTGACCCTTCAATCTTCATGGAAAATGGCAACTGGCATGACCCTTCATATCCTTTCATTTGAAAAGTCACATGGTGAACCTTCATGAGAAAATTATAATTTCCCCTTTTATCTTTGTCTTCATAACCTTTTTTATTCCTTAAGATGACTCTTTATGGAAAAGTGCACCATACCCTATTTTGTATTCACTTGGTGACTCTTGGAATTCCTCAAGATGACTCTTCATGGGAAAATGTGTCCCATTCCTCTTTTGTCTTTACCTCGTGACTCTTGACTTCTCCATGGGCCCTCTTTTGACTTTTATGAAACCAATAATATATTTGTTAATATTAAATAAATATCAACACACATTACCCAAAATATGAATTTTAAAAACACCATTAAATGTTATGGGGCATTTATCAATGATGCTAGACCTTTGACATTAATGACAATATTTCCAACATTACCCAACCCCATAATCAATCTATAGCTCATCCTTGGTTAGTCGAGTCTACTATTACCTTTCTAGGAGACATACATAATTTTATAAGGAACCCTAAGAAATACCTACCTTATTTATCCCCTTTAGGAGGAATAACAACTAGATACCATATCAAGTCCATTAAGGATACCTTAAGGATAATGAATGTTATAGATGAAGATGTTGTATTCATACTTTTCCCATTCATATTGCAGGATGTTATTTTTGATTGGTTTTTTAAATTTCTAGAGAATTTAATTACTTAATAAAATTCCTATCAAACCATCTTTCTTTCTCAATTTAGGAAGGTGACTAGCTCGCTTCTTCTATATCATCACTTCACTAGTATGAAAAGAGATCCCAATGAGCCACTTTTTAATTTTAACGTGTGGTTTCAAAATATGTACACCTGGATGAGTACCACAAGAGGCATTAACACTATAAATATTCAATAATGCCTTGGATCTGATCACTAAAGTATTTTTATGAAGATTTACTACTACTGATACTCTAACTTTGGCTTATGAAGAAACAATCAACATTCATAGACAACTTAATCCTCATATAAAAGGAGTTATTGACCTTAATGTTTATTTGAATCTAATGCCTCATATGAATCATAATGTTCTTATATTTAATTAGAATTAGTTTTATGACTTACCTCCTATGATGTAGTTAACCACAAATCAAAATCATGTTTTCATGAAAAATCATGCACAGATGAATGGTCATCAACAAAGTCGATATTTAGTTATAGGAAAGGTAGAAGTCACTCAAATTGTAGATTCTACCAAGGTAGAATTATATTATAGACATATAATGGTTCAAATTTTAAGTAATGAATTTATGAACATGAAAAAGAAAATGGGTAATGATATAGGAAATAAAAAGGATTATAATTTGGGTTTCCTAGATATAACATACCTTTCAACAATCCTACAAATAATATGGAACAACAACAAGCTAATAAGTTGTCCGAGATCAACATAATAAATAAAAACTTAAAATAGCAAAGGATTATTTTGACAAAACATTTGATACATGAAATTCATGGGTATTTGTGTGTTCACACAAAATGGAAAAGGATTATCACAACAAAAGTTTTGATGCATGAAATCCAAGGGTATTTGCATTTTATACATCCAAGGCATTGTGTGATTTGGCTAACTAGAAATTAACAAAATCTATGACACCCAACTTATGATATTATGTTACATCAAACTAATGACCAAGTGACACTTTTTTAATAGATGATAATGGAGAATCCTCTAAACATATTAAAGGTCTATGTGGTATACCCACCAAAGTAAGCTTCCAAATTCAAATCAAATGAGAAAAATAATCTTGAAATCATTAAAAATTTATGGTGCATGAACTAGAATTAATGAGGAAATATTTGAGCTATATGATTTAATTATTAAGATATGTATCATTTATTTAATACCAAAGAACTTAAACAAAATTACATTCTATAGAGAGATAAGATCTCTAGTTTTAAGCATTCACATGCGAATTACGTCTAGTGATCAACCAATTCAATTATCACATAAATTATACAAGTGATTAAAGTATAAAATAGATTCCTCATCCAAGGTATTTAGGGGAGCATAGGTACCATATAAATTTTCCATCAAAGATTCCAATAAATACACCAATACAATCCTTGATTCAGTTATGTTTGATGGTAAGTTTATGAATTATATCAATGTATAGGACACTATGTAAAATCTTGATGCACACTCATATGAGGAGAGTTTATTAATTAAATAAAAATAAAATCACTTTATTTAATATTTTTAAATCAATAATGATTAAAGTTTAAAGCTACCAAGGCTGAAGTGATGCCCTGCATTGACCTACTTTGAGACTTATTCTTTATAAGCAAAGTATTTGATGGCTTCCTACATTATATCAATCACAAAATAGTTGTTTCTTGTATTTTTGGAGATAATTTCTAGATATAATTGATGCTTACACTTTTATATTCCACATACAATGGAATGATATTTACATTATGGAATAAGACTAACATGATCAAAAACATTTCATTAAAATGGGTAATACTAGGTGAAAAGGTAAACTTCAAGGCCACTACTCCCATATCCATCACAAAATTTAGGATGGGAGTTTACATTTGAATGGCCCTACTAAATAGACTATATGGGTGCACCATCATCCATTACCTTTGACTCAAGTGGGTGTTATTAATAGACCAACTAATGACTTTAGATTTGACCTTTGCCATAGGAGAAATAATCAACACCAAAATGTAGGAGCAAATGTTCAAAAAGGATAAAAGACTAGTTGGAGGTCATTTTTTCATGATGTCCTACCTATTAGACATTTTTGAGTCCATGATGTATGTCTATAATGGATCCTTATAGAACCTAGCCCCAAAATGTATTAAAAATAGAGTATGTGACATCTATTATTTTCTACATATTTATTCCTACATTCTTAATATTTATAGAATTGCCAAACATGTTTATCCTCAAGTTTAGTGGGTAATTCATGAGAATCCACTTGATCTAGTCTTAGACAACATCATGAACACATTATGTCCAAGGGGTACTACTAGTTATACATAGATTACATGGTGATAATGATTATGGGAACCAAAGTTTGACCCTTATGTTTGGCCAAATATGTCTAAGATAAGCTAGTAGAGAAAGATATGACATACCCTCTTTGGTGGAGTATCAATGAGGATATGAGGAAGAAACATAAATTTATATTCCATGTGTCTTCAATGATCATAGGCCAAATTAGTTATATAATAAGGAAGCACTTCAGTGATATTAGTAGTATAAAAGAACTATATTAATTATAATCCTTGTAGCATAGGGATTGGGATCCACATGGTAGAATCCACAAGCATGTTGTAGGCTCGTACATCCCTTACCAACATGAAACTTATGAGCATGACATTATTTTATTAAATGCTAAATATGATGTAGAGGTCCTATCTATGGCACAAGTGGTTGGGTTGATAGAGTATCTCCTAATATAAATTCAAAGGGATCCCTCAATTACAATTGTATATGGACAAACTCAACTTCCACCTCCAAGAGGATGGACTCATCCAATTACTGGTCCTCATAGCCTTCCTAATTGGTTCAAATAGAGGGGGATACTTTTGAAGTAACACCACAACATGTGATGATGGTTGTAAAACAAGAGCATAGTGTGTAGGAGGCCCTTTCTATAATGAGTTACAATATATATTGATTTTTATGACTCTACATATTCTATTATTCCTATTATAAGTGTAGCACCTAATGCTTTAGAAATAGAGGTTTCTTCTTCTAATGCTTAGTAGTACACTCACATAGTTGAGAGAACCACACTTTATTATAAGAGGAAACCCATATCCCCTAGGGACCATGTGGTTTTAATTGGTGGGACATCATCCCAAAAGGAAGTTGTGGTTTAAGGGAAAACACTTGAGGAATAAGATAAGGAAGAAGAATTTTAAAGAGTTAAGGTCCTCATTATCTAGGGACTCAAAGGGAAGGCACCAATGAAAATAAAGAAATAAAGGGATGTTTCTACTATTGTTGTTTCTAGTTTACCTTAAACAACTTCAATTGTATCACGTACCATTGATCCTTTCCAACAGTATCTAGATAGTACTAAAGCATTATATCCATAAAATATTGGGTTAACTATTGTAAGTACTATTCTTGCCACTTCCTAAGTATTAAAAAAAGCTTCAAGGGATAAGAAGGACCATTTCAAGTCAACAACAAGAGTCTCAAATCTTGATATACTTAGTTTATTTTTCCTATGTCACATTTTAATACAATTCAACCAACTTCAATTGTATCATCTACTATACATGGTAAGAGGACAACATACATTGTGCATCTAATTCCCTATGATGAAAACTTGAATTGGTAAAACATCATTTTTCTATCTTTACTAGACCCACTAAAAATAAGTGCACTCGTGATTTCTTCAAAGTAATTTTTATCTAAGGCCACTACTTGGGATACATAATCAGTTGACTCAAAGAATTGGTAATTCCCTAGTGGGTAGTAAACTTCAAATCCCAAGGAGCCCAAAGACCCAATCTAGTGATCACAAAGGTTCCCACTATAAGTTCCATTTTTTATAAATCAATAGGGATGATATAGAGGGTTAGGAACAATAAAATTAGAGATTAATATAATAAAGGATTAACCCTTAAGGAGAGATATGATGTCCTTACCCTATCCAAGAGGAAGAATAATAGAACTAGGGAGTCTCCCTAAATGAAGATTTTACATATTACTTGGGAACACATACTAAAGCCTTAAGGGAGTTTCATAGAGGCAATGAACAAGATATGGAAGAGATTAAATAGGAATACAATAAAATTCTAGAACAATAAAAAATTATTCTTATTTCCCAAGTAATAGAGGATGTTGTCCAGAATGTAGCCCTCAAGATGTACAACATTATAGACACCATCAATACAATGAAAATAGACATGTCTCCTATTTGATTGATACATCCAAATTATTTAATTATTTTAAAAATGATGAGAGTAAACTAAATTTTATTATAACATATAATACTAATAAGACATTCAACCATCTATATTTGATGACTCCTCTATAGGTAACAAATTCCCTTAATTTGGTGGTTATTAGGACCTAAAAAGCTAGGTAGTGGGTATATAGTGCATAAGCTTTAGCTCCAAAGTTGATTCAACATGAGAAATAGGTTACATAATTTTTTCAAGGACTAAAGTTATTTGAAACCAAATACACTTAGGGAATGTTGATATACAAGCCTAGTTTTGAAAAAATAATCTAGCAGGCATATAAAAATTTCAAACAAGATCTTCAGGGGTGTACATTGTAAGAAATCAAAGAAGAAATTAGCTTTGCCAAAAATAAGGTGACTAAATTAAATATCTTATAAGTATATTTAATAAGTTAAAAGGTAAAGCACAAATTCCAATTGTTATATGTCTATAAAGTACATAGCCCATCCTTCTAAATATGGACATAATAAAGTCTCAATATGATTGGGCACATAAGTGCTATCAAGATAAAATGGTGAAAATGTAGGCCAAAGCTGGGATGGGACTTCTATCTTAACTCCACCTACCAATTCATCTCTATTGATAACTTCAAGTGCTACTCCTTCAACCATGAAAGTCCCAATAATGAGTAAACCTTAGTCTCTTGAGTTAATATTATATACATTTTTTGCATGAGGGTTAACATATGTAAGCCAATATTTCCTTTTATTTGTGTGTTATTCATTTCTTTCATGTAATAAGTAACTATAGAGACTTTTAATATGCACTTAGTGCATAAATTTTTAAATGTGTATCTTATTATAAAGATATAATTTTGGCCATATCTAATTGTACATGTAGAGTTTGAATTCAAGTAGAAATTTAATTATAGACATGTGCATGTAATTATCACTTTGCACATGATTTGGAGGATGAGGTGATCCCTTTCACAAGCCTATATATACTTGTGAAATGGGATTTGAAATTTTTATTAGTACAAGAAGATATCATTGGATTCCAAGATAACTATGTAATATTAGTTTCCTTTCTAGCTTTGGGTGATTTGATTGTGAATTCATTTCAAGATAATAACTTGGTATTTCATTATATGAAATATCAATTTTGAATTTTATTTTTTACTTGATTATTTAAGGTGTTTAAATTATAATTAGCAACAACTATTTTGAATTGACATATATCAAAATCATTAAGTAGGGTTATTGAGGGATTTTGATTATGTAGAAGGGTCTCTTTGATATAGCATCCTAGTTTTTGCAATAGCATAACTAGGTAATCTTAGTTTATTGGACATAAACTCTCAATTTGGTTTGTCAACAATAGTCCTGGTGATTAATCTAGGAGTTAACTATGTTCTTTTTCCTACACTCCTTGATAGAGGTAAAATCACTGTGAGGTGGGGTTAATCAATGAGACTAGATAATCTAACTTAAATTTCAATCATTTCTTACTCTTAATCAATTACCACAAGCATTCATGAAGCGTACACATTACTCATACAAATGAACAAGAGATACAATGCAAGATCAAGTAAAAAACATAAGACATACATGGGAAACCTTGTTGGGGAATAAAACACACTCCCAATACTACACACACTTAGAATAATTGTATTATAAGTTATTAAAAATCAAATATTGATCATGTCCTCTTGACTAGGATTTAGTGAAACACCTATTCCACAAGGATCACCTACCCCTAAGATGATAAACTCCTTTAGACCACTTACCTTTAGTGAAACACCTATCTCACAAGGAGCAAACTACTCCTAGGATGATCAACTCCTTTAGACTACCCTTTGATCACCTCCAACTTTGAATTAATGTCCTCAACACCTAATTATGAAACTATGATTATCACTCTTCACCTTTAGTCAACACACCCTATTGAAAAAATCACATTACATATTTGAAGCAACACATAAATATTAATTAGGACACATTACATATCCTAAATAAACCCACTCTTCAACTCTACACACTCAATTTATCTAAAGCCACCTTTTGGATAACTCTTCAATCCTTAGTAAAAACTCAATCACCACATAAAAAACATAACCAAATGTCCATATACACATTCCACATGATGAAATGTCTCTTAGAACAACCACCAAGATCACATAGACACTTTTTTATCCTTTACTCATCCTCAACCTACAAGAACATTATTCAAACATAAAAAATATGACCTATAGGTCATACACAGTCCTCAAACTAATATGATAATCAACCCATCCATTGGGAACACTCAGCCTCCTCTCTTCTTTGCTTTAATGCACACTCCTCGCATACTAGTGATCTGTAAAATCCACTGATAAACTCTAAGTGAAATTTTAAAAGTACGGATTCTAAATTTCTCAAAATCTAATATGTTGGAATGATTAAATATGATTAAAATCTGATCCAAATAAAGTTTCAAAACTGAAATAAAGGTGAATTCATAGATCACATCAAATATCCATTGAAATTGTCAGATTTTTCAAATTATTGATTTTATCTAATTTCCTGTAAATGATCAAATGAGTAATTTTTTCATTATGATTAAAATATGAATCATAATCTATAAATTAACTAAAAATGAAATGTAAAACTAAATTCAAAGATCAAAACACAGAAATTATTTATGGGGTTCAAAAATTCCTACGTCCCCAAGTTCGTATTGAACCAATCCATTAATGTTTCTCAAATTTCCAAGTTAAAATATACTTACAATCAACAATAGATTATTTCTCTCTAAAAAAATAGTGTTTCAGACCTTCGAAAGACCTTGGCTGACTCAGCATGTCCTTCACCTTCCTGAATCACACACAGAGGCTTCTCCAAATCAAAATTGGTAACTTCTATAGCTCAAAATGGAATAACCAATTCTCAAAAATGGGAAAATTAATATAATAAATAGAGCATATCAGAATTATAAACAACTTTGTAGTTTACTCTGAGCTATGATTTGGCCTCTAACTCCAAAATGACCAAGTATAACAAATTGGTCTATATTTTCTCATACACAGTCGGCCAGAAGCTTGCCTTTAAATACAAATTCACTCCTTTCAAATCACTTGGAAGTTTGTATCTGAAGTGGTCAAGGCCTATCCCTTTTAGGCGGCAGGTCAGGAGTTCAAAACTACCTCCCACATTTCTAGGCGCTTTGGAAGAGTGAACTAGGCGCTTAGCATGACATTTGAAAGTTCTTCCCTCCTTTTTTGGCACCCTTGAATATTCCTTGTCACACATGTGCTGGGTAATGTTGTTTTATATGCCTTAAATAGATGATTTTGTTTCTATTCAAATGCCTAAGACTTAGGCACCAACTTAGGTTATACTTTGACTTGGTCCATGCATGATGACATGGCAGATGACATGGCAATTTCTTTGGTGCCTTGTTTCAAAGTTTGAAAATTTAAAATAACATGTGAATAAAAAACACCAAACCAATTTTTTTTTCACCTAATTATTTTTCCACATATAAAATGGCTATTATTCCACTTGGCATATTTCTATAGTGCCATGTCACTTTCAACACCCCATGTCACAAGATTTCTTCAACTAGCCATATCTTGAGCATCTGGACTCCATTTTTTGAACCGAAAAAAGTGCCAAAAATATCTCAACAAGATATACACTATGAAATTGGTTTCATAATGATTTGGAAACTTTTTCTAGAATGAACTCTGGATCACATCTCCCTATAAAAGAGGCTTTTGGTCTCCAAAAGTTGACTATCACCTGAAATCTTATAACTAGTCTACTGGATCCATGAAAATAGAACCCAATCATAGCAAGAGATATAAACAATTGCATTAAAATGATTCACAATCAAACTATATAAATGCCTAATCCAAAGGCGTGAGTAAGTGAATCTACAACTACAAAAGTTATTACAACATATCAAACTGCCTACCCAAATGTCACATCCTGTAAAGCAGTGAATTGCCAAAAACTAAAACAACTCCCAATGTAACTACAAGACAAGTTTATAATGCCGACAACATACAATAAATGTTGTGGACATGTTGCAATACAATGCCCTAGTATGGGACTTATATGTTAAGCAAAAGCAAACAACCAAAAGTGTATGTTGCCTAACATCTAAACATGCCCAAAGGGTCTTAAAAAAATGCATCTAAACATCACTGTGCCAAAATAGATACATTCAAAATAATAGTCTAACTGTTAAATGCTATAAGGAAAAAACTCATAACATCACTCTACTATATCCCCAACTATTTCAAATGACTTAATGTCTTATCCATTTTTAGACTACCCATACAGTATATTCTGGAGATCAAAATCTTAGAGTTATCAAAAAGTGAGAATTGAAAAAACTTCATATGATAAACCTATCTTAAAGTGTTCCCACCAACTCTAATCTATATCTATCAAATATTATTCATTCCCTTAGGTAAATTCTTAACCATGCTTTGCAAAAAGAATGTAGTGATAATCCACTTAACCATTTCTTTCTTCCTAGTGAAATTGATTGTCTTAGTAGATTCCTTAGCATCACTATGGATTGATTTAACTTCATTAACCTTAGTAATAGGTTGATAAATCATCTTAGTTTTACCACTTATAGAATGAGAAGATGATTTAAGTTTAAAACAATGATCAATCCGATGTCCACTCATATGGCAATGAGTGCAAACAACCTTCTTAGGTGAGGTATCCCTTTTACCTCTTCTCGCTTGGCCATGACAAGAATGGTTCTTAACACCTGCAATCTGCTTAAGCAAAGCATTTCATTTCCAACAAGTCTTAGCACTATGGTTATCCATTCCATAAAAAGTGCATGTAAATTATTGCATTTTCTATACATTATATCCAAACTTCTTAAAAGTATCAATTGGATCAGAAGATTTAGTGTAAGAATCAGGAGGTGGAATCTCAATACCTCTTTTACCTTTACAACTTTGAACTAGTGGCCTAGTACCTTCACTATTGGAAGTTCATCTTCCTTTAGCCATGGAAGAAACTTATCCATCATCCATGTGCACACTAGTATAACCTAAACCTGCAGGAATAGGTCTATGCTCAACCTGAATTGGGATAGATATACCTTGGCTATCTCTACCAAGTCCTCCTCCATCATAACCCATTTTAAATAACAATTTAGATCCTATGCCCTTAGTGTATCTTTCAAAATCACCAAAAATAATATTTTTAGAATCTGAATCTGAAATGGTAGAAGAAGATGAAGTTTCATGTGGTGAAAAACTTACACTGCACTTAGTCATAGTCTCTACATCTGAAGTTGAAGGCTTTACCTTTTCACACTCACCACATTTCAATCTAATCAAGATCTCATCCTTGGATTCAATCTCTGATTTTAACTTTGCCACTTGCAATTCAAGTGTAAATTTTTGACATCTCAAGATTGCATTTTCATCTTTGATGACCTCAATCTATGACAACTTGCCCATGGTTTCCTGCAAATAACTAATTTCACACTACACACTGCAATAATAGTCAATCTGCAAACCAATAATCCAACTATTTTGGAAGCAATTGTCAATACACAACTAGAATAAATCCCTACATTCTGACTGCTCTGATACCAACTTGATCTGTAAACTCCACTGATAAACTCTAAGTGAAATTTTAAAAGTATGGATTCTAAATTTCTCAACATATAAGATGTTGGAATGATTAAATCTGATTAAAATCTGATCCAAATCAAGTTTCAAAATTGAAATAAAGTTGAATTAATAGATCACATCAAATATCCATTAAAACTGTTAGATTTTTCAAATTCTCAATTTTATCCAATTTCTCATAAATGATCAAATGAGTAACTTTTGCATTCTAATTAAAATCTGAATCATAATCTATAAATTAACTAAAAATGAAATGCAAAACTGAATTCAAAGATCAAAACACATAAATTGTTTACGGGGTTCAAAAATTCCTGTCCCTGGGTTCGTATTGAACCAATCCATTAATGTTGCTCAAATTTTAAAGTTAAAATATACTTTCAATCAACAATAGATCATTTATCTCTACAAAAAAATAGTTTTTCAGACCTTTGAAAGACCTTGGCTAACTTAGCACGTCCTTCACCTTCCTGAATCACATGCAGAGGCTTCTCCAAATCAAAATTGGTAACATATATAGCTCAAAATTACATCACTAATTCTCCAAAATGGACAAATGAATATACTGTATAAATCATATCAGAGTTCTAAACAACTTTGTAGTTTACTCTGAGCTCTGATTCGGCCTCTAAGGGCTCCAAAATGACCAAATACAACAAATTAGTCTATATTTTCCCATACACAGTCGGCCAAAAGCTTGCCTTTAAATACAAATTCACTCCTTTCAAATCACTTGGAATTCTATATCTGAAGTTTTCAAGGCCTATCCCTTTTAGGTGGTAGGTCAGGAGTTCAAAACTACCTCCCACCTTTCTAGGCGCTTCGGAAGAGTGAACTAGGTGCTTAACATGACATTTGAAAGTTCTTCCCTCCTTTTTTGGCACCCTTGACTATTCCTTGTCACACATGTGTTGGGTAATTCTATTTTCCATGCCTTAAATAGATGAGTTTGTTTCTATTCAAATTCCTAAGACTTAGGCACCAACTTAGGTTATACTTTGACTTGGTCCATGCATGATGATGTGGCGGTTGATGTGGAAGATGACGTGGCAGTTTCTTTGGTGCCTTGTTTCAAAGTTTGAAAATTTCAAATAAAATGTGAAAAAAAAACACCAAACCATAATATTTTTTTTGCACCTATTATTTTTCCACGTGTCAAATTCCTATTGGTCCACTTGGCATATTTCTACAGTGCCACGTCACTTTTGACACCCCTTGTCGCAAGATTTCTTCAATTAGCCATATCTTGAGCATCTGGACTCCATTTTTTGAACCGTGAAAAATGATGGAAAGATCTCGACAAGATCTATGATGTGAAATTGGTTTCATCATGATTTGGAGACTTTTTCTAGAATGAAATTTGGATCAACTAGCCTCTTCAAAATCTAGAAACCATCTCATTTGGTTTCACTATATATAGAGAAATCATGAATAACAACTTCTTTATTGGCCATTAAATTTTTATTAACCCTTAAGGCTTCACTCAAATCAATACATGACTCAACATAATCTTCATAGGTTATCCATAGCATCTATGGGTCACCCTTAAGTAGTTACACCTTTCAATAAGGCACTTGTAGCTCTTATAGGTCTCATAGAGACCTATTCACCAACTTATCACTTAAAAAATAAAAATAGAAACTTAGGAATACTTTAAAAAGTGTAGGTACACTCCAAATGACCCCTTAGTCACACCCACATTGGTCCAAGCCACCTAAAAAACCAAATCCACACTTGAACCTACCAGTGAGGTCACCTCACTCTTTAGGTCTTTATACTCAGAAAACACTATCACAAACTTTTGAATCAAATATTAAAATTAATATCATAACTACATGAAAAATTCATATGGATATAACATATAAGATTTTTTTAACACCTCCATATGCCTTAAACACTCTAATATAGGCTAAAACATCTCAAACTATCTTACTCAAAGTGACCACTCAAACTTGTCATGTATTGTGAAAATATAGTCAAGCTATTTTAAACTTCCACATCTGATCAAGAGCTAACTATGATAATAAAATACTTATAATAATTATTTGATAATTATAAAACATATCCATCCTCATTTTCTTCTTCAAATTTTCTTAGATCACCTTTAACTTGCCTCTGCAAGATGGTCACTCAATCTTCCAATAACCTTTAAGAACACAGTCAACTTATTAACAATTGTTCATATTGAATATGGATTGGTAAAACATCTAAAGACCACATAGGTCATCCTCATGGAGTCTAAAACACTCCCAAATAACTAAGTTAGCATGATACATTGAAATACCATCAAAAAATTCTCAAATATCCTTCTCAGGTCAATTACAAAATATGCATGAACACATAGTCAAGTTTGAAGATTAATATATTTGCTTATACATAGACTCAGATATTAAAATGAATATTTACATATGCATCTTGGAGTCTTCTAAAATTTTTATTTTTGTATCAATAGAAAATTCAACTTATATCAAAAGATACAGATAAAATATAGAGCTCTAGTATTTTCCCTTTGTAAATTTGAAAATTCAAATGGCAATGGTCATAGTTAAACCTCATAAACTTTGTAATCAAATCATGTTCACACTACTCAGATCAAATTATTCACCATTGATCATGTCCAAACTTTAATGCATAAGTGTCAATTTTCAAATGTTAAACCTCAGTCAATTTTACCTCATCTCATGTAATCTTATAATGTTGACTCCATGCGCTCCATCGATCTCTATAGATCAAGCAGATATTTAACTATCAATGCTCACCATTTGATCAATCTATATGAACACCTACTCATTGTTGTATCCTTATCCTTTACCTTTACTCAGTCATTAAACATTTCCACCTATCCTCATCTCACTACTTCCTGACTTCTTGGAGCAACACACACCATCGATATTTTTTAAACTTTAACATGTGCAAATTTGACTATGGGAACCATTGAAATATGCCTAAAAGGCCAATTTTTCACAATCATAACTTTTGCCTTGCTCATTTGCATGTTCTTAAATTTGGACCATATGATCTCCTTATATAGAAGAATCTAACCATATGACAAACTGCTCTTGAATCCTTCATATACATTAAAATGCCATTAAAATGCCTTCTCAAAATCTTCTATCATAGAGCTATATATTTCAAAAAATTGTCTAGAAGACCAACTTTGAACATGAATAACTTTTATCACACTTAAATGCATGATATGAAAGTTAGTGAAAATAAACTAAACTCAAAATTAAAAAAATCCATATGATCATCTTGTTCTAAATCTTCCACATGTGTGAGATATAACATCATCAAAATGCCTATTGAACTTTTCTTGCCACATGCAAATTTGGCTATGGAAAAACATAGTCAATCTACTTAGGAGCCTAACTTTTCACATGCATATTTTTTATGCACTTTATTGCATGATCTAAAATTTAGTGCATAGAAACAAGGCACAAAAATGAACAAACCCATATGATCATTTTGTCTTGACACATCCACACGTGCAAATAATAACCTCATCAACATGCTTACTTGACTCTCCTTGAACCCTTTTTCAAATTTGGCTAAGTATGGGAACTTAGTGACTTCTATCTAAGAAGCCAAATTTGTACCCTCATATCTTTGATTTCACTTTGACGCATGACCTAAATTCTAGAACATAATAACTAGGGACTAATGCAATCACAACCATATGACCAACTCCCCCAAACTCATCCACATGCAGTAATGTTGACATCAACAAACTACCTACTCAAATTTTTTTACCACTAGACCTAAAAAGTCTAGATGAAAAAAATTACTAGATTAGATCCACTCACTTCCATACTCATTCTAAGCACCCTTGACACCCCATAGGTAATCTACAACATGTCCATACCAAAAATATCATCCATCAAATGCCTCATTCAGGAAAACACTGAAGACCCATGTAGGAACACTGAGGCTCATTGAAACACACTTTATCAATGTCATTATAGCACACATGACACCTCATCACCATCCTTGGTCACATTAGAGACATCATTGAAAAACCTCTAATAATCTCCCCCTTTATCATTGATGTCAAACACTAATACAAAGCGTATTCTTAGACTCTATCTCTCTCTTCAGATTCTTTCTCCCACTTTGACACAATGATAAAGTGGGCTAAACTATGATCCTATAGGCCTAAAAAGACATCAAGGACTAATAATAGGAAGATACCATCTATGAGAGATGATATAGACTCCCCTTAACATTGAGAAAACCTCTTCTCACCTTTACCTTCTCAAACACGCTCCATGACTACACTCTTTTGATCACACATAGATTCTATAAAGATAAAACATTCATGAACAATAGAAAATTCATGAACTTACCTTGAAAACATTAAGAGGGACTAATTACAAAGCTCCCCCTCACATCATGCATATTTCCTCAAGACACTCAAACTAATTGAATTAGTTCCCCCTAACTCCATGGCATTCACAACTTATCATCAACAAAACTTAGATACCTTCTTCATGATATCAAAGATATGAAAACACATTCTCCTCATCCTCCATATCAACCTTATCTTACAGTCTTTCAACATTTGATCATTCAAATTGAGAAATAGATATTGAAAATTTATTATCTCTAGAATCAAGAACTTGAACATATCTTCATCCCATTTGAATAAGATAAACATACCTTTAAATAAAATAAAATATCTTGACACCTCATCATCCTTGATGAGACACTTGAAAAACTTCTATTCTTTGCTTGCAAACCTTACACACATATATTATTCCCAACCAACATCCACCATGCTTACTCTATCTATAAAGTGTATCCTTGAAGCTTATAGAGAAACACCCCTTTAGACACAGTGAGACTAAAAGTCCCAAAATTTTAGAGACTCTCATATCTCCATATCTTTGTCTAGATTTTAGTCTTTCTTGACTTTAAAAGTATGCTTGAATTCATTCTTTTATTCAAATTTGTTAGCAAGAGTAGAAAATATAAAATATTCTCCTTCATTCATGTCTATCATGGAAAACATACCATCTTTGGTCTCAATCTGATCTCTCATGATAGGCTTAGGTTTCCATACCTAAGTGTAACCTCTTATATGCATATTAGGAGCTCCATACACCTTATTTTGCTTTGGGAACTCATTCAACATGTTCTTGTAATACCTAGCAATGTGACCAACTCTATGACATTTAAAATAAATAAGATAATTCATGCCTTTTGATTGATGAATATTGTGATCTTCTTTTTCTATCTAGACAGAGGACAAATCCTCTTGGTATTCCTATATCTTATTCATATTTGATTCCTTATTTTTATTAGCATGCAGTCCACCTTGATCAAGATTATCCTTCATAGTCTTTAGTCTCAACACCATTGAGTGACCTTTAGGAGTAGAATGCTTCTTCAAACTATTCTTATATAATATGGTAATATGCCCTACTTTATTGTAACTATAGAAAAAAATATCATTCAACATACCTCTTGATTGATTTGAGTTAAGTCTGCTCCAAGACCAATTGCTCCTTCTTCTAAGGCTCCATGTGAATTCATTCTTAAAGCTCATCTTTCTATAGTCTCTTTCCTTATGACCATATTGATAGAAAAAAAGACAATGGCCATGAAAATAACTAGCATACTTTATTTCATTGGATTATCTAAGTAGTCTTCTTTCATTGCTCTTGACCTAATCTGAATTCTTTTGATCTTCTTCAAGCATGTTTATCTTAACAACAAATTCCTCATGCTCCTCCTTCAATGAATATAGTTTGGTTTCCAATTGAATGCACTCATATTCTTTAGCTCTTATAATTTAAATAATATCCATCAATTGACCTCTGAGAATTTGGATAGTCTCTTTATCACTCTTAGCTTCTTTATCCATGTCATTTTTTATTCTACATGCTTGCTCTAACAATCTTCCCTTAAGAAAATTGACTTGTGCTTAAAGACCTTTGATCACATACCTCATGTTGTGATTCCTCCTTATGAGCTTAGCTCATAGATCCACTTCATCTTCATTTTTGTCATATAACACTTCTTCATCACCACTATCATGAAAAACTTATTCATTATTAATGATGTCCTTTTCTTTTGAACTCAAACTTGCCTTGGAATTTTCTAGCTGAACCTTAATGTCATTGATAACATTCTTATCCTATTTAGTATCTTTCTTCAAAGTACATATTTGTTCCTAAAGTGTCATGATCATAGTCTTCCACTGTTGATTCTCTTTTTTTAGCTATTTAACCATCGTTATGCCTACTCAAAATCTCCTTCAAGCCATTAAGCTTCCTCCAAAGGATCTACTCTAATACCAATTGATAGAGGTACAATCACTAGGGGGGTGAGTTAATTAGTCCAAATAATATAAATCCAATTTCAATCCTTTATTACTCTTAATCAAATACCATAAGAATTAATGAAGCATACACATTATTCATATCAATGAACAAGAGAGACAATGCAAGATCAAGAACATAACACAAGACATATGTAGGAAACCCTCTTGGGGAATAAAACACAATATCAAGATTGAAAACACTTGGAATACTTGTCCTATAAGGTATTACAAACCAAATATTGATCATGTCCTCCTAACCAAGATTTATTTAAAGACATGTTCCACAAGGAGCACCTACCCCTAAGATGATCAACTCTTTTATACCACCTACCATTAATGAAACACTTGTTTCATAAGGATAAAATTCCCCTAAGATGATCATCTCCTTTAGACCACCCTTTGAACACCTCCACCTTTGAACTATTGTCTACAACACCTAATGACACAACTTTAATTATGACTCTTCACCTTAAATCAACACATCCTATTGACCAAAGCACATTACATACTTAGACCAACACACAAAGATCAATTAGGACACATTACATATCCAAACTAACCCCACTCTTCAAATCTACACACTCAATATATCCAAAGCTAAATTTTGGATCACTCTCTAATCCATAACAACAACTCAAACACCACATCAAAAACATGACCAAATGGTCATGCACATAGTCCACACTTTGAATTATCTTTTAGATCATCCACCAAGCTCACACAAAAGCCATCTATCCTTTGCTCATCCTCAACCTACATAAGTACTATTAGAACATCAAAAATATGACTTATAGGTTATACACATAGTCCTAAAACTATTATACTCAACAACCCATCCATTGGGCATAATCATCCTCCTCTCTTCTTCACTTCAATGCACACTCCTCTCATACTAACCTCTTCAAAATATAGAAACCATCTCATTTGGTTTAACTATATATAGAGTAATCATGTATAACAACTTATTGGTCAGCCATTATACTTACCTTAAACCTTAAGGCTTCATTCACATCAAGACATAGCTCAAAAAAATCTTCATAGGTAGGCCATAGCATCAACAGATCACCTTTAAGTAGCTACACCTTTCAATAAGGCCCTTGTAGCTCTTATAGGTCTCATGGAGACCTATTCACCCACTTAGCACTTCAACAAGAAAAATAAAAACTTGGGACCACTTTAAAAATCATATGTCCACTCCACATGACCCCTTAGTCATACCCAAATGGGTCCAAGCCACGTAAAACATCAATTCCACACTTGAACCTACCAATTAGGTCACCTCACTCTTTAGTTCTTCATACTTTAAAAAAATAGTCACCAAATTCTAAATCAAACATTAAATTTACTCTTATAACCACATGAAAACTTCATATGGATATTATTTCCAAGATTTATTCAATAACTCCATGTGCCTTAGACACTCTAACATAGTCCCAAACACCTCAAACTGTCTTGCTCAAAATGACCTCTCAAACTAGTCATATACTATCAAAATATAGTCAAGATATTTTTATTTTACACATCTGATCAAGAGCCAAATATGACAATCAAAGCCTTCTTATAAGTCTTCTATGCTTATAAAACATATCCATGCTCTTTTTCTTCTTCAACTCTACTCAGAACACCTTCAACTTACCTCTACAAGATGGTCACTCAATCTTCTAGTAACCTTTAGGAACACAATCAACTTCTTATCAATTATTCATACTAAATATGGATTGGTCAAACCTCTAAGGACCACATATATCATCCTCATAGAGTCTAAAACACTCCCAAATATCTAAGTTAACATGATGCATCAAAATACCATTAGAACGAGCTCAAATATTCTTCTCGAGTTAATTGTAGAATACACATGAACACATATTTATCTTTGAAGTTTAATATATTTGTATTTATATACATTCACATCTTAAAATTAATATTTATAGATTCACATTGAAATCCTATACAACTTTTATTTTTACATCAATAGAAAATTCAACTTCTATCAAAAGATATGGACAAAATATATAGAACTAGTTTTTTCTCTTTGTAAATTTAAAACTTCAAATGGCAATGGTCATAAATAAACCTTAGAAACTTTTAAATCATCTCATTTCCTCACTTCTAAGATTTAATTATGCACCATTGATTGTGTCTAAAATTTAATTCATAGGCAAAAATGCTCAAATTTTAAACCTTAGTCACTTTTACCTCATCTCATGTAATCTTGTAATGTTGACTCCACATGCTCCATCTATGTCTATAGATCAACCAAGTATTTAACTATCAATGGTCACCATTTGATAAATATATATGAATACCCACTTACCATTAGATCCTTATCCTTTACCTTAGTCATTAAACATCATGTACCCATCTTCATTTTACTTCTTCCTAACTTCTTAGTTTAATGCACACCATCGATCTTACTCAAAGTTTAACATGTGAAAATTTGACTATGGGAACCATTGAAATATGCTTGGAAGACCAAATTTGCACATTCATTACTTTTTCCTCACTCACTTTCATGTTCTCAAATTTAGACCATATGATCTCTTTACATAGGAAAATATAACCATGTGACAAACTGCTCTTGAAGCCTTCACATGTGTGAGATATAACACCATTAAAATGTCTTCTAAAAATATTCTATCATAGATCCAACTATGTCCAAAACTTGTTTGCGAGACCAAATTTTAACATGCATAACTTTTGTTATGCTTCAATGCATGATTCAAAATTTAGCACAAATAAACTAGAATCAAAACTAAAAAAACCCATATGATCACTTTGTTTTAAGACATCCACATGTGCAAGCTATAACATCATCAAAATACCTATTCATATTTTCTTGCCACATGCAAATCTAGCTAAGTATGGAAAAACATAGTCAATCTACCTAGGATCCCAACTTTGCACATGTGTATCTTTTGATGCACTTTGTTTCATGATCTAAAATTTAGCACATAGAAACTAGGCACAAAAATGAACAAACCCATATGATTTTTTTGTCCTAACACCTCCAAAGATGTGAATGTTGACTTCATCAACATGTTTACTTAGCTTTTCTTGAACACTTTTGTAAATTTGGGTATGGGAACTTAGTGAATGCTATTCAAGAAGCCAACTTTGTACCCTCATATCTTTTAGCATACTTCAATGCATGACCTAAATTCTAGTGTATAAAAACTAAGGACTGATGCGATCACAACCATATGACCAACTCCCCTAGACTCATCTAGACATGGCAATGATGACATCAACAAACTACCTACTCATATTTATTTCCACTAGACCCAAAAAGTTTATATGAAATAAATAACTATCAGATGAGATCCACTCACTTCCATACTCATTCTAAGCACTCTTGAGACCCCATAGGGACTCTACAACTTGTACATACCAACAATATCATCCATAAAATGCCTTATTTAGGTAAACACTGAAGAACCATGCAAGAACACAAAGTCTCATTGAAGGACACTTTGTCATTGTCATTCTAACACACATGACACATCATCACCATCCTTAGTTACCTTGGAGACATAATTGACAAACCTCCAACACTCCTCACTGTATTTGTGGGTTTTTATGAAATAACAATGAACTATAGGCATTACTTTAGGCCCTTGTCCTCTCTAAAATTAGTTTGAATAAAAAAACATTCTTTGATCACTAATCTCTTTTTTGTCTTACTCTTCTTCCCCTTTTTTGAGTTTATTTTAAAGAGTACACACCATAGTTTAGATTATCACTCATCCAACCCAAATAGGATTTTAATCTTCTTTTAGGTTTTACTCACCCATACACACCTAATTAACAACCCACATGCTTGGCCAACTATTCCACCACCTAATTGTTTAACCCATAGTTGTAACTCATACCCCTAAGTGGAGTTCACCTCCATAGAGATCCCAAAACATCAGAGGCTACCTCATTATAGAATTAGGTGTACATAAATCACACGTCAACACACTTAATTGACACTTATTTTACTAATTTAACCTATCCTAAGCATAATAAAATACCTAATTTGAGTGTAAGGTGATCTAGTGTCACTTATAAAAGGTATCTTACTACTGAGAACACCTCTATGCATCTGTATGTCTTAAATTAGACCCTAAACTATCTAATTTTATTTAAGGGGTAATACCACCTTATAGGGAAGGATAACCCAATGTTATTGTCCTTGTTTACCTATTTTTTTATTTCACTCACAAACAACCAAAATTAAAAAAAAGGGGTATCCTTAGGGTTAACTAAAATATTTATAAAATCCCCAATGTGTATTTATCCTTTTCAATCACTATAAAATCATTAATTTAGACATGTTAGAAATTTTATCAATCTTATCACAAGAGCTTATTTACACAAGTGTAAAAAACGACAAAAGTTACATATTCTTTAGAAATTAGCTTATAAGCACTTCAAGTAGTCATGGCCAAGTTTGAGTTCAATTTTATGAACCCTAGCCAATTAGGATCATGTATTCAAGCCATTTATACATGTATTCATATATTCAAAGGATCATAATTTCTTAAATCACTTATGTGGGACAACTACATAGAGGTTTGATCCCTCTTTAGAAAATTGGTATGTAATCAGTGTTCAACATAGTGGGTGTTTAGCTCTAGAACAAATCCACTGGATAACCTTTTTTTACTCCATCTCACCTATTTATCTCCTTGTCACATAAGCTAAAGTTTTGGGCTTCAATAAGACATTTTTTAGTTTCACACCCATCACAAAATATAAGTTTATCATAGACATACATAATTTACATAGTTGCATAGGACCATGCCCTTTTTTTACATGCTTCAAAAAGACAAAAATTCCAAATAAGGACAACACCCATCACTATTGACCCTATTGGGATCTCCTATTTATATAGATTATAAGGATCATCTTCTATGAGGATTGTAAGTTTTAATCTTAGTTATTGTTTTTGCATTATTCCAGTCAGCATAATCATCTCAATGTATCAAAAAGCTACGTATGTTTCTCTTTTGAATATTTTAATCTTGTTCACATTCATTCTATTTCATCAATTCCAGTTACTTGATTTTAGTTTCATGTTCATAAGTGTATTTATAACACCCTATTTTATTCAATTCAATTTATATAATTAGGTTTACTATTTATATATTAATTCAAACTTAGATAAAACATTGGGTGAACATATGTACTTATTTAAACCTTGCCAAATCCTAACTCTTCCTTAGGTTTCCAACATTGTAGGGTTTCATAATTTATTTAGTCTATTTCTTCTTTATTTCTCATAATTATATGGGTATAAAATAAAACATGCAAACCTACTCCATGGAAATATTTTTAAAATAAAAATAACCCATGAAAAATATTATTCATACATTTATAAACCTATAGATATTGAGAAAAATAAATTCCAAGTGTTAAAGGACTATCATTGCTTTCATATTGAATGATAAATCTTACCCATAACAAGTGGATAATAAAAGACATGTTTGACACCTGTCATTATTCCAACTATGCTTTAAGGTTCAAATACTCATCATCCCACTTACACTATTCACCCATGGCTTTTGTTGGATTCCACAGTCCATGCTATTAATAACCTACAAGGTAGGGTATCACATAATAGAGATAATAAATATGTTCCTCCACAACCCCCACTACCTCCCACAA
Organism: Torreya grandis; assembly: GCA_037957365.1. NCBI lineage: Eukaryota > Viridiplantae > Streptophyta > Pinopsida > Cupressales > Taxaceae > Torreya > Torreya grandis. The sequence continues at coordinate 4,051,698 of JARHVA010000370.1, read as the reverse complement.
CACAATTACATACACATGTGACAAATATACCTCCATTTTATCATATAAAGTTTTGTAACATTCATAATGATATCACGGATTCCTTACAAAAATCAAGGAATATGAATGTTCCTCCATGAAATGGTTTATAAGTAATCAAAGTTCCTATATTTTCAAATGATATGAATATCCAAATAATTAATAATGATGATCAATCCATCATTCCAATTTTTCAAATGGATGGTAAATTTCAACCCATGACTACATATTTTCAAACTTGAACAATTCATACTAGTCATATTATATATGATGAATACCATAGGAGACCTCCAAAGGCAAGTTTCAATTCTCAATTTACAAATATAATCATGTAATTCTATTATTCATGATAATATTGCAAAAAATAATTCTCTCACAGGAAATGTAATTTAATATCCTTATCTAAAAGAGGTAATCATGCCTATGTTTCCTTTATTTGGTAGACATGGAGACCATTCCAAACATTAAACCCAATATGTGCACTATTTTTGTCATTGGGTTAAACATGGAGGTTTATTATTGAAATATTTTCATATGAGTCTAACATGAGAAGTTAGTGATTGGTGTATAGTCTCCCCAATGATTTCCTAAATATATTTAGAAAACTAGAGGATATTTTATTATCATATTTTCATAAACATCACATGTCTAAATTAAAATTTTAACATTTACAAGGCTTAAAACAACATGATAATGAGTGTATTCAATATTATGTAATCCATTTCAAAAATATATCAAATTATTTAACATATCAACCTTTAGAATTGGAACTAAAATTAATCTCCACTAGAAGTACTATTTCTCCAATTAAATAAAAAACCTTGTATCATACTTATGTTTATTTTGATAGATTATATCTATATGTGTATAATTATGCATGTGATCTATTAAACAACAACCAAACATTAAAAACATCTTCTCTAAAAGAAAGTGTTGTTAAGCGTGCTTACAAAAAAATATATATTAAAATAAAATAATGTAAGTAATAGTTGTAATAAAAATATTTATATTACACCTTAAAATAAATCAATCCATATGTGGAGATATTATATAGAAATATGACACAATAAATCCAAGTTACACCGCATCAAGACACACCTATAAATTTCTTTTGATGTTATTGGAAAATAAACCCATCACATTACCTACTACTAGGCATTGATCAACAACATGTCTTCTACATAAATAAGGTAAGCCATTTTTTTCTTATCATTTTATCATAAGACATGATATGAAAAGTTATACTACATTACAAGAACAAATTAAATTGTACAAATATTAGGGTATCATTCTTATATCACAAAGTCAACCAATTCCTATCACTACGGAAATTCCACAAGTATTACCTACAACTGTAGTAAGTAATAAGTGTCCTTATTAAAATAATTTAGCAATCACAATTGTCATATATGCAACTTATTTTAGGCATAATCATATTTACTCTACATAAAATGAAAATCATTATAATGTGAGAGGATTATCATAAATTTGATATAGTATTGAATAATTACATCCTAGTGAACATTAGAAATAATATTTGGGATACATCATATTTCCAATTTAGTTTGGTTTGAAAGCTGTCCTTGTAAAGGTTTGGGTCATGCCTCATTGATATTGACAAAACTTCACATTAAGTAAATAATAGTTGAAATTAGTTCACACCAAAATAGATCCTAATCAGTAATGCATTACATTTTCCCATGAAGAACAATTAGTTCACATACCACATGATGGGGATAATGATCAACCATCAAATGGAGAAGAAGATAATTTTATATACATATATGACTCCCAAAGTTTATATCATGATGAATATGATTTATTTGATCAACCTTAATCATTTAAATTATTGAAAATAATTTAAAAAAACACATTCAATCAAAATAAAAAACTTAAAAATATGATTGTACATAACTTTTATATTGTTTCATATTATTTTTTTGTTTTTATTTCACTTGAGATCACTTGATACTTTATTCTATACCATCATATTTAATTAACTTATTTGGCCTCTTGGATAAATAATTTTCAACTTCCATATCTAATTAGATCAATATAAGAATCAATTGTGCTTAAATATGTCATGTTCCTCTCTATCATTATAATTTACATTAACACAGACTCATTTTTCAGCCTAGATAGAACTGATAATCTCAGACAAAATCACCCACCACTACTATCTTAATCTATTGTCTTGTGCTTTGGAAATTTCTTGTCAAAAATCACATTTTCATACTATTAAGAATTAATACTACCAAGTTTAAATTGTTTTGAGTCATTTTCAATATGAAAAACATTATTTTTAATGAAAAATATCCTATTTTTGAAGCCACATTGCTAGTACATGGGACACTTTTCAAAAATTATACATTTGAGGAAATCAGAGTGTACAATCAACATCCTACATACTTTTATTGTTCCTAAATACTTCCAAATATTATAATAGGGGCATATTTCTCATGTTTTAGTTTGAAAATATATCCAAGTAAGTTTATTTCATAAACACATGTTGTGATCTACTTAGATCTCCTTCATTTTCTTCTATGTTCGACACCTTAATCAATTTTAGTTTCAACATTTTTTTTCTAAGATTATCAAAATAAAAAATATTAAAAATATCAAAATATACAAAATTAGGACCAAAAAATTATTTGAAATATAGTTTACATATTTTAAATATGTTATTTATCTTATTATTATTATATACAATATTATTTCTATATCACACATACATTTTACAAGTATTTATGAAGTGTTGTGTATGACATACATTTATAAATATTAAGCTATTATACTCTCCTTTACCCATTGGCCTTTGCCAAGTTTAGGCATCCTCTTCACAGGTGATTATATGTAGGTGTTATCATTATATAACCCTATACTATTTATCTTTCAATTTGATACAAATGTATTATCGATATTTCTATCTCACATAATGTGCATGAACATGTTACTTACTAAGATATGATCACATGAAATTTGCATAGCTTAAACTAGCTTTTCTAATTGTATGTTCCATTGATGATAATTACTTTTACATATTAGATTACAAATTTTGTTTTCTATTTCATTTTCTCTTGGTTCAATGCATCTCTATAAGATCTTATGTAGTGTGTGACATTTGATAAATGTCCTTTCTTTTCCCCTTGTCCTTATATGTTGTGTGCAACATTTGAACATGTACTTGATTTTTCCCTTGGCCCTTTATGTGTGATAAATTTTAACATTTCCCTTTTTTGTGATAATTATCATGTCTATGAATGTTTTTTATGGATATTTGAACGTCCTTTCAATTGGTCCTTGGCCCATCTAGATCAAACTTTTTATAATTTGTGATTGTGTGTGTATGTTCTTGTTGAGATTTATTAGTTTGATAAGTGCCATGATCCATATCATGAACTCCTGACATACTAAAATAATAGTTCTATAAGATTTAATTATATATTCTATATAGCTTACCTCTTACATTATATACACAATTTAACCCTTACTATGCCAACACATTCTCATATGCTACAATTTTTAATGATGACATCCTACTACACATGTTTTAATTTAAATTTATTCTGAGATGAGTGACTTATTCAAAAGAGAATTTCATCACCTAAAAAGAGGTGCACTTTAGTGGGATTTTCATACATGTGATAATCTATTTTCAAATAACAAAATACATTCATGAATATAATCACAATTAAAAAGTTGTAAATTTAATTATTAGTACACATTTTGGGGGCATATGCCATTACATATGCACTCCTATTTCAGTTTCAAGGAAAAATTCATACAATTACATATTTTCAAAGTTACAATTAGCATTCACATGCAGTTTCAAATCTTAAAATTTTAGCGGGGGAATAATAAGAGTTTTATGCCATAGTCTTTTAGATATGATAGGATCATGGATGTAATCCATTCTATTATGATCATGTTTTCATATACCATGACATACCAAGATAGTATCAAGATGTTTAAATTGAATATAAAATCCATCCACAGTGGTTGATTTAGTTTAGTTTCATAGTTCATGATTTGGATTTAATGAGCACCCAAGCATTATGTGTATGAATACATTTTGATTACAACCTATTTCTATCATGGGGTTAAAAATGTTCATATACACTATTAATTTTCAACATTACTCATTAGGAAATATTTTCACTTCCAAAGAGAAAATGCAAGTTGGGGTTTGATCACCCTCATTTTTTGTCAATTTTTTTGGATATGAAACCATATTGTCCAAATGTATCATGGAAGGAACCCATTTTCCAATGCTTCAAGTAAGGATCCTCACTAAGCGAAGTCATATAAAGTGTCATAGTTGCCACATATTTAGGGTTATTTGTTCCATACTCTCCTTTCAATTTTCAAGTTACTCAAATGTAATAAAATTTAAATTTAACAAAGTTCATTCAAAATTACAATTTTAAAAATTCAAGTAAAGTTTCAAGTTTTCAAAGGAATAAAATAATTGCTTCACATGTTTTGCAAGGTTTGCCAAATAGTAGGGTGCCTTAAACAATTTAAGTATGTAGTTAAAATATAGAGTATCTTACACACTAAGGTATGAGTTTAATTTAATCTAGTAATTTAAATTATAGACTAAAGTTGGGGATGTAGTAAGCTAATTTTGGTCATGAAAAATTGATCATGCCTATTTTATCTCTTTTTACCATTAATTTACATGCACACTTAATTGACACTTATTTCATTAATTTGACCTCTCTTAAACACAAAATCGACCTAATTTAATTTCAATGTAATCCAATATCACCTAAATAAATAATCTTACTAGTGAGAACACCTATATGTATATGTATGTCTTGAATCAGATCCAAAGCTCTATACTTTTCCTGAAGGGATAGAACTACCCAATATAACATGAGTTCCCTATGTTACTATCTATATTTACCTATTATATCATTCACTCCCAAACAATAAAAATAAAAAAAGGAAAGTATCCTTAGCTTTAGCCTAAATATTTATAAACTCCCCAATGGATCTTTTCCCCTCTTCAATCACTATAAAATCACAATTCATTCATTCATTTAGACATATTATAAAGATTATAAATCTTATCATAATATATTATTTACAAAAGTGCACAAAAGATAAAATTTACCTATTCTTTATAAATTAGTTTCTAATAACTTCAAACATTCATGAGCCAAATTTGAGTTCAGTTTTATGTAGCCCTGGCAGAGCATGATCAAGTTTTCAAGTAAATTCTAGATGCATCCATACATTGAAAGGAGTACAATTTCATAAAGCACTTAAGTGGGATAATTAAATGGATTTTTTATCCATATTTAGAGTATTGGTATGTAGTTAGTTCTCAACATAGTTGGGTGTTGAGTTCTAGCACAACTCCACTTGAGAATCCCTTTTTACTCATTCACACCCATTTATCTCTTTATGGCACAAGTTAGGGTTTTGATCTTCAATAAGACATTTGTCGATCTTGAATGCATCACAAAATAAAATTTTATTATAAACAGGAATAATTTACATAGTCATAAAGGCATGTGACTTATTTTATAGAATTATGCCAAGGAAATAAAACTAGATAAGGATAATAGTGCCAATCACTATTAAAAGTATTATGTACCCCTATCTGTACAAATTATGATGATAATCTTCTGAGAGGATTATGGGTTTTTTTATTCATCACTATTTTTCCATTTTCCAACTGATATAGTCAGATGAATGCATCAAAAATATAATTATATATCTCTTTTGCATAGTTTAGTCTTGTGCACATTCATTCTATTTCATCAATTCCAATTTATTAATTTTAGTTTATTTTTCATAAGTGGATTTAAATCACCTTAATTTATTCAATTCAATTTACCTAATTAGGGTTAATATTTATATATTAATTAAAAATCAAATAAAACATTATTCAATAATTTTTTATGAGTTCAATAAGATTTGTGTTGATTAATTATGTGTGGAATACCCATTAAATTGTGAATCATTAGGAAAGATTGGAAAATAAATGTAAATAATGAGTGAAAACACAAACCAAAAATGAAAAAAACAAGGCAAAAATAATTCATTTTTATTATAAATATACTATATAAAATTCAAATTAAAAAATAAAATAACATAGGATCCATTTGCAAATATAATAATAGTAAGACCATTTCTAAATTTCATTAGCCATAAAACATAGTTATTTTAGTTATGTATGTTCATAACATAAATGTGGGACAAATTTAATATGTCTTAGTCACTTTAGTTTTAAAAAAAATACATGTACTCATCTTGATTAATAAATTTTTGTTCTATTTTCAAAGTAAATTTTGATAGAATTCATATAAACATATATGATGCATGCACATATATAATCTAGAATGAAAGTAATTTAGAAAAACATAAGAATAATAACTAGATCAATTGTGCACATAAAACAAAGATAAAGTGGGAAAATATTTAAATGTAAAAACCCCATAAATGTTGATATTCTTATATATTATAAAATTATTAACCCCAATACAAAGCCTTCTCTTTCTCACTTTCTCTTTGTCAATCTTATTCAAAAAACTTTTCTAAGATATTTTCCACACATAAATATCATTTTGTCATAATATCACTGAATTACCTAAAAGTATTTCAGTACATTTACAATAGGGGTAAAACCCTATTTATAATAAATGTGAGGGGAGGTGACCATTGTAACCAATGGGTCCAACCATCCTGAAAATATTTTAAATGAAGGTAAATAAATAAATGTGTTTTATTATTTATTTACATGAGGTTTTTCAACCCATCTTAATAAATAATAAATCATTATTATTTAATTTACCTAAAATATACTAATGGTTTATAATAACACCACTTACACATTAAATGTTCTAACACTCCCCCTTAATGATAAGTGTAAGTAAATGTCATAATCACCTTAATAAAGTAATTATACTATGTAAAAATTTGAAGGATTTAAAAACCTTCATCATGTCAAAGTCATATTTTGAAACAAATAGAATTATAATCTATAAACTACTCATAGTATGTTTAGGTTAGCCTAATCGTGAGACTACATCTCATAGTTTCTCCTGAATAATCAATGAAACATATTTAGATCCTTTTGTAACATATGTAAATCTATTACAAGATATGCTTTTATGTATTGGGGTACAGAATTAAAACTTATACATGAAGTTTACTCAAATCACATAATTTACATGTGAAGTTTATAATGTTTTACAATGAGAAGTTTAGATAAAAATAAGGAACACATGTTCATTTGTGAAGTGTCATTGTCATGCACATTCCCCCTAGATAGAAAATATGAGAGGCTCAACATTACATGAAATTTACAAAACCTAGTATCACTGTGTGTGTGTGTGTGTGTGTATATATATATATATATATATATATATATATATATATATATATATATATATATATATCACTTATTCATCTTTAGGACAAAAATACAAATCAATGTCACCATTGATTATTCTCTCTTGGATAAAATGCCCATAAACTTCAATATGTTTAGTTAATTGGTGATTCAATTCAGTTTTCACCAAGTCCATACAACTTTGGTTATCACAATGAAGGATGGTATTGTGAGAAACATCCAAATAAAGTTCTAACAACCTTCACAGTTGGAAACTTCCATAACACTTCTATACTCTGCTTTTTTAGGAAAGATATAAATAATAGATTACTTTTTATTTCTCCAAGTGATATCACCTTCACCAAAATTAAATAGATATCTAAAAATAGATTTGAAATATTTAGTATCATCAATATTGTTAACATCATAATAACCATATAATTTAGATTTATCAATGGAAGAATAAAACAAACTAAAATTAGTAGTCCATTTGATTAATTAATTCTATTTTAGCTAATTTCCAATGATCCAAATATGGATCCTACATGAATCTAAAAGAAACACCAATAACATATGAATTATCTAACCCTAGTAATGGTTAGATAAATCAAACTATCAACAAGCTATATATACAAAGTAAGGTTATCTTTTTCACTTGTATGTTTTGGATCAAATTTAACACCAACTTTAATAGATGTAGTTGTAGATTTAAAATCAGGCATATTAAACTTAACAATAAGATTAATTTCATACTAAGTTTATGATATAATAATTGAATTTTTATCTTGAAATATAGTCATTCCTAAAAAGTGATGAAGAATGCCTAAATCAATTATTTCAAACATTTGAATTAGTTTATCCTTATATTTATTAATTAAAATAATCAAACTTTTAGTAATCAAAAGATAATCAACATATAATACTGTAGACACCGAAATCGTGTCTAACCCTTGGTCATCCTTCCCTTTAGTCCCCTTGGTCCACTTAACCACTCCTAAACTATGTCTTATTAATTTAAAATAATTATCTTATTTTAAATTAATAATTCTCTCCCCTTGCCATCTCACCCTTGACACCTCACCACCCTAGGATGCCTTTCCTTGGATTCCCTTCATTCCCCCCATGGCCAATATTAAATGCCTAAACCCCATTTCATGACCTATTTCTATCATCTCACGTCCATTTACTCCACCTTTGACCATTTCTTACCCTGACACTTAAACCTGGCAGTTGGGAAAATAGACAAAAGGCTATTTTTAGCCTTTCTACTTGCCTTCCAGCCGCCGACATTGGTCAACTGTCGACCGACGTTGGCGGTATTGCCAGCTTCGGTTGCCTTCAAAACTATGTTCTGCGTCTAAAATTTGGATCCACTCTTTCAATCCTTCGATCTGACCTTTCAATCTTCAATCCGCCAATCTTCCAATCTTCCCCAAATGTGAATTAGACTTCTCTCTCTCTCTCTCAGGTACACACCCAGCATCAACAACAAGTACTCTACGTCAGTCACTCCACTATGCAGGTAGTCTTCTACATTCTTCTGCATCAGTAATAGGTACAAGCATCAGTAATGCTCCTTCTTCAACAGGTATGAGCTAAGTATGTTTCATTTATTTCATTTCAATAATCTAGAAATGTATTAGCATTTAGATCCCATTCAGCTCTTAGACTGTCAACCAGACCACAGACCCAACCTTCTCTTCCTGGAGAGGATGAAAGGCCTCCTCTACCTCTCTGTCCCTTTTTAACATTCTGTCCCTCATCTAACTCTTTCCTCAGACCTTACTCTCAACCCTGCACAGAGTCTCATACTACCACAGGCCGTTCTGCAAACCATTCTATCGACCAAGAACCTATCTAGACCCTGTCCCAGGCCATTGCCCCGACCGATGCTGGTCACTAGGCCCATTTCCCCAACCGACGTCGGTAGACTAACCGATGCCAGTGACCCTTGACCAACCGATGCCAGTAGCCTAACCAACGTTGGCGACTGTGGAAGACTGACAACAACATACAGGTACACATATCTTTGTTTCCTTTGTTTAGTCTTCCATTTATTTCTTTTTATTAGACATTATTTTATCAACAGTGGACTGTCATCCCACAAGGAAGCCTTTGCACTTTCAGGACCAAGCTTTTGCTTGGCAGTCCACCTTACATCCATTTAACAACCTTTTTGTTTGAGTCTCTTTCTTCTGCAGGTGTCATCCTCCACAACCAAAGAGGAGTTCCCTCAACGTCTGGATAATGGTGCGCAGACCTCATCTAGGTAACATCTGACCCTAGACCATTTATTTTAGTTTCTTACTTCCTTTGAATGTAGAAAAGCGAAAATAGTTTGAAACATTCTGGCACACCCGATGGGACCCTAGAAATTCTCCTTGGGTTCATACTACTTTTTTATTCTAAGCAATATTTTCATATAGGTGCATTAGGTCTCTTCTTAAATCTCTCTTCCTCTATCTCTTCTGAAAAGACACTATCAGCAAAGTTAAAAAGAATCATTATTTTTCTTTCTTTCTTGCATCTTAGAATAGTCAAAGGTCATACTCTTCAACCCTTTCTCAACTTGTTTTCATCCGAACAACACATTTTGACTTGGGCTTAAAATCTTTTGCATTTCATTTATGCTTGCTTGCATTATTAGCTCTCACATCTAGTAACTTAAACCGCATCATGAATTAATCACACTTATGTTACACGACCAAATCAATTACACAAAATCAAACATCAAAACTCACTTGAGACAAGGTCTGACTAGGATTTCATCACCTAGTAGATACCTTACCCGTCTCGGTAATCCCACTTGGACTTCACTACCAAGGGGAAAACCCACTCTGTTCTCTGGTAGAGGATAATCTCTAGGGGAAGTATATACTGGCTAAGCAAGACTAGCTTATCACTGGGCTCATGAAGTGAGGGGAGCTTGCTCCTTAGCACCAGGCCACGTATAAAACCTAATACAGACTCCTGAGCACCGAAACTAACCTGAAACCAACCATAAACTACTTCTTCTAGGACCCGCTCTATAAGCCAACTTTCCAAACACATTCACTCTAAGGCATAAGCCAACAAGATTCTAAAAATTATTCTTAGGATTTAACGCTTAGGCTCTGCCTGTCTCCATCTATTTTTCTGTTCCTATCTGGTTTTTTGAGCTAGTGAGGACGTTTTCTTCTTTCCAAAAACTTTCAAATTCTTTGAGTTTTTGGAAGACACAGTGACCGACATCATTTTTACCACCAACATTGGCAGCCTATTACACCGACATCAGTTATCTGACTGACATTGGCCACCTTTTTTCACTGACATCAGTTTTTCAACTGACGTCAGTCACTATCCATCTTTTTCTTCTCAAAATAGCAAGCTTAAAACCTAGATTTCTTGTTGTCCAACACCCATTCTAGTTTTCTGAGACTAAAAAAAACATAGTTTTTGAAACCTGAACCTCTTGCCTTGAATGGTTTTGACATGCAGTCAAACTAGAACTCTTCTTGACCACACAAGGCAACGACCACTCCCACCTTCACCATCTATGCCTAGTCCTCTAATGGAGTATCATTCAGAGACCAAACGAACTCCTATCTGACCAACTCCCAATCAACCTTCAATTGTCTCCAAAGGGGACCCAAACTTTGAGAGACTCCTTGACCACAACGTCAAGGCTCTCCAACACTATCTCGCAAGAAACCAAACGTGATACCTTTCAAGTGAAGCAGCGATGACATTAACACCATCTATTATCTAACCTCTTATGACTCAGACTATTGCCACAATGATTAACTCGACCATGGCCAATACGCAAAGTTTGGCCTTCCCATCTATTTTTGGACCGACCTCCATCAGGGTTTCATTACCCCGTCAACCACATGCAATTCAACTAAGTTATACATCATACCAGAACTTGATTGTCTCAACTCCACACACTCTTGCACTTATAAATGAAGGAGTGTCTACCTCCCCCCACCTTTGGTGGTATCTAGTCAACTTATGCCTTCTACCTTCATGACATAACTGCCCTTGACCTCAACATCTATCCCAATGACTAGTCATCAATACATTGTGCCTATACAAGTGCAACCGACTATGTCATACGCCTCTTCTATCACCTTCCAAGCACCTTACAACCTAGGGGGTGCCCCATCTAGCAATCCGTCAACCAATCTCATCAAGATGCTGATGGACAAAATGTCTAATCTTGAGGCTTCCATTTTTGGTTCAAGCAATGCTCTTTCATATGACCAAATTTGTAACGAACCCATCCATCCCTCTGTCCCAATCCGACTGTATCCCAGTCAGTGGGAACTTCCTAGATTTTCTTATTTCCAGAGTAAGGAAGACCCGCAACAGCATCTACGAGCATTCAGACATGCTTGTTATCTCATAGCACATGACAATGCGTTATTTCTATGCATGTTTCCCATGTCACTTTCCAGCCCTGCCCTCGATTGGTACAGCTCCCTTGCTAGTCACTCTATCTTTTCATTCACTCAACTCGCCCAATTATTCCTTGACCACTTCTTGATTAATATCACCAAAAAGGTCTCAATCATGAACCTATCCTCTATCAAACAGTTTGACGATGAATCCATAACTAATTTCGTCACTCGTTGGAGAGGCCTAATCAACTAGCTCTCCTTCCCTTTACCTCAACCCGAGCTCATTAAGCTCTTCTCTCGAGTATGTGCCACGCACATCTCATCCACCTTGAGGATTCAAACATTATACACTTTTGACGAAGCTTTCACCATGGCTCGAAAGCTTGAACTCCGTGCTATTGAAGAAAACAAGGTCAAATTGCGTAATACCAATGCAAGAATTGATGACCCTTCTTCTTCCAGACCTTCTTCTACCCACTCCAAGTCCAAAGGAGTGGAAAACAATGTGGTCGTTAGATCACCATCCTCGACAACAACTGACCAACCTCAACCTTCAACATCACAAAGCATCACCAAACAATTCCAATAATGGTACATACAGCGTCAGTATACTCCTATAGGAGAATCTTACGCTTCCGTTTTGGATAAAATTATCAAGCAGGGGGTTTTCAATCTCCCTCCAATCTGACCACCTCAATTCAACCTTTCAAAATCCATCCCTACATGGTATAGGGAAAACAACTTCTGTTACTATCACCGCGTCCAAGGCCATAACATCAACAACTGCCAAACTTTCAAAAACATTATCCAAGACATGATAGATAAGGGAGATCTTGTTTTGGATAATCTGAATGCGCCGCCCAATCAACACATCGATATCTTCAAACACCCTTTTCCTAACCATCCTCGTAGCTAAAACAATGTCCAGACCATGGCTGATAGCTCCCTAGAGCATGATATACACACAATCAACATGGTCTCACCTCTTGTCCCTGACCAACCTTCTCCACATGTAGAAGAGCTTTCTTTTCCTATTAGTTCTCCATCAACCTCTCTTATATTGGAGGATGCTTCGACCATATCAATGCCATTAGCCCCACCTTCATCCTTCCTCCTACCAATGGAAGACCATACCCTTCCTACTCCTTAACCACAAGTAGAAGGCATTATCATCCCTGCCCTCTCTCCACCTGAGGAGTCACATTCTCTAATTTCTTCTCCACCAAGAGTGGACTTTGACTCTTCACCCACTTCAACCAAGGAAGACCCAGTGACGGTTTTCTCTTACCTTTTGCCTGAGATCACTACATCTCACTCACCTCCATCCATATCTAAACCCAAACCCACACATGCATCCACCATGCCAAAAGAGATTAAATCTCTTGGTGTTTGCCCCATATCTAATCTTGCCTCACACAATAGTGGCCCTCAAACCAAACCAAAGAAGACCACTAAACCACACTAGAGAATTCCTCCCCCACCTTCATCATTGCCCTCTATTTTGGGCCCACATCCATCCACCTTAATAGGAGTGCTTCTTACTCTAACACCTCACAGAGGCAAATTGCCTCCATTATCCCCTTTACCCATTAAACATATATTTCCTCCAAAATGACCAATGCCTCCTATGCCTCCATAACAAAAGTCATCAACCCCTACTACAACAAAACACGTAGACCCATTAGCGGGTTCTTATGCCTTATTGTTATGACAATTATTGCATTCTTCTCGCATCAGTCTTCCACCTCTTAAACCATACCAATCTCTCATACCAAAACCGCCCTATTTTGATGACACTAAAGTTTGTGCATATCATCGCACACTGAGACATGACACTAAGCATTGTTGTGCCCTCAAGGTTGTCATTCGCCAACACTTGGAGAAAGACACCCTTCTTCTTGACCATATTATCAACAAACCTTCAACATCATCTCATGCTTCCCATACCTCCTCACCTTCACACTCATCAACTCTCAGATCAAGACCATCTTGGTTCGACAACACTAAATTTTGTCACTATCATCGCGCACCGAGACATGACACTAAGCGTTGTTGCACTCTTAAAGCTGTCATTCATCAACACCTAAAAAAGGATACCCTTCTCATCAAGGATCCTCTTGACTACCCCTTTACCAAATATTTGACACCATCACATGCCTCACCAACATCATCACCTAAATCAGGATCTCAACACCAGACTATGGTCCCTCCACCGCCTTTAACCCCATTATTCGAAATCAACATAGTCAACTTGACCACCAGCCCACCGACCCAAAAGGATAAAGGGGAAGGACATATTTCTATCCCTTGGACATCCTCATCTATCAACCCTTCACCACAACCAAAACCCAAGATTACTATCTTGGGCACATCTTGACCAGCATCCTCAAAGATAATCCCTGACTCCGTGGTGAAACAACCTCACCACACGACCCCTGTGAAGATGTCTTTGTATGATCTCATAAAAAAATCTCCATAGCATCATCAAACCCTGATCAAAGCCTTACAATCGATGGAGGTCCAACTTGATGACCCCCAACCATTAGCCACTTTCATCAAATCATTACCAACCATTTCCTCTGTCACCATCCGTGATTTTGAGATTCCTGCCTCTAACTTAGCAGATCAAGACCTTGCCCTCTCAAACTAAATCTATCAAGAATTCTCCCTAGAAATTGGGGGAATTTGACCTTACCCTGACTATCAACATCGACCAAACTTTATCCAAGCCTCGACCAAGTCTCGACCAAGCCTCGACCAAACATTAACCAACCAGACATCGACTAGACATCGACCCCAACCAAGCACCGACCAAATGACAACCAACCTTTTTTAATCATGACCTCAACTAATCATCTTTAACATGTGACCAATTTGGAATGAAGCAAATGGGGAAAGCTTGCTCCTAATTGACTCAGACCTTACATCATGACACATAAGCATAGGTCAGGGATTTATCAGAACCTGAGCCCCTTTATGTCTTCCATCTTTGACCAGTTTACTATTAGTCAAGTAATTGTTCACTTGACAGTTAACTTGAGCTTGATCCCTTGAGCCATCCCCATCATCATCATTCCTATTCCAATCAAACCTCAACCCTACAAACATCAGTCAACCCTTTTGTCAAGCATGAATGCTTTGTCCTAATAAAATGGAAACCCTCTAAACCTCTATAGTCAAGTCCATGACCAAAATTTTAGTCAAAAAAACAAAACAAATATATATAAAAGTGGGATGCATATTCCAAGGTCATAAAAATCTAAATGTAGACTGCTCTCTTGAAGGATAGCTACATAATTGCTGTAATTTACTAGACTACTCCCTTGAAGGACAGCTAGGCCAAAGTCATATCAAAAATATACAAAGCAGAATATAGACCACTCCCTCGAAGGATGGCTATGACTAAACTCTTGCTACAAGAAGCATTATCTCATAAGCTTCCTGCATTGATTACCTTCACAACATGACCAAAAATCAATGACAACATCCCCTCGCAGACTTCCTGCATCGATTAGTCTACCCCCAAAAAAAAAAAAAAACTGACTGACAAACTATAAAGTCATGGACTTGTCTATAGTCATTCTCGGGGTCACCTATAAAAGGGGCAAAGTTGTTCCTACCAAAAAGGGTTCCCCCATCCATCCATGTCACATTATCAAACCTATCACCCCAACATACTCAAGGGATTTCGAGCTCACTTCATGTCAAGTGATTCGATTGCTTCTCTAACACCATCAATGATCAACGACGTAATGCATGAAAGGGGCTTTTGTTTCTAAACAACCCCCTATTTATACCATCATTATGGTCCTTGTCAATGAAATATCAACACACCTTTCACTTTATATACTTGGTCACATTTAACCAAATCATTTTCTCAGCCATACCCAAACCAAACCAAACATTTTTAGACCACCAACATGACATAGTCCATTTCACATAGTTTCTATGAAAACCAATACACATGGAAAC
The DNA here is from genome assembly GCA_037957365.1 of Torreya grandis. Taxonomy (NCBI): domain Eukaryota; kingdom Viridiplantae; phylum Streptophyta; class Pinopsida; order Cupressales; family Taxaceae; genus Torreya; species Torreya grandis. The sequence continues at coordinate 4,035,984 of JARHVA010000370.1, read as the reverse complement.
TATCGACCACACAATTTATGTTAACCATAAACCATTACTTTCTGAAGCATAAGTGACCTCAATTCATTTTTAGCATACATCCATCACCAATATGGAAAATTGCTAGGGATGAAAGACCACTCAACCAATGTTACAGAATACACCATCACACAATATGAAAAAGGCTGTAACATCATCTTACCCTCATCATCTTTCATCATGACCAAACCAATCTATCAACCATTTTGCCTCTTAGTCTTAACTACATTAGTCTAAGGCCCTAACAATAGGGGCTATGTAGGCAACACTAAGATGACATGACATCTTCTAGGGTTAGCTCGACCACATCCATTTGTTTGTCTACCTGATGGACAAACCATCTTGCCCTCCTCATTTTCAACCATGACCAAAACCAATCATCAATCATTTGGACTCTTAGTCTAAACTACATTGGTCTGAGGCCCTTCCAATATGGGCTATGTAGGTAGCACTCAGATGATAGGACATCTTCTGGGGTTAGCTCGACCACATCTGTTTGTTCGTCTATCTGATGGACAAACCATATTACCCCCATCCTTTAACCATGACCAAAATCAATCATCGACCATTTTGAATCTTAGTCTAAACTACAATGGTCTAAGGCCCCTTCACACATGGGCTATGTAGGTAGCACTCAGATGACATGATGTCTTCTGGGGTTAGCTCGACCACATCTATTTATTTGTCTATCTGATGGACAAACCATTTCAACCTTCAACCATGACCTTAACCTCATCCAACCCATCCATAACTGACCCTCTTCCTCCCTTTTAGGGAGAACTACATTGGCCTAAGGCCCTAACAATAGGGGCTATGTAGGTAGCACTTAGTTGACATGGGGTCTTTTGAGGTTAGCTCAGCCATTCCTTTGTCTCGACTCAACCAATGACCATGGAGATCACGACTATCTCCTCTGACCCTGACCACTTCCAAGACAACATTGCCTTGGTTGTTTTTTCATGTATGCTACCCCATGAATGGTTAGTAAAATTGTTTGCAACCCATATTTTTACCCTCACAAGTATTGGATTGCAAGCCAGTTGATCCCCATTACTTATGACATTTTCATGTTTCCAAGAGCACTTCTTGAGCCCAAGATACTTGGAGCACGACGACCATTGGAGCTACAGCTTGGATCGAATAATCCAATCAGCTATGACCAAATGATGGGGCCTAGTTATTTCAATTTTGGCACTCCTCAACCTTGACCTATGACAATTTAACCTGACCATCTCGTGAAGTGGTATGCATGTAATCTCGACTATTGCAGTGTTCACCTCAAACTTCACCATATCCATCTTCTATCTATCAAATCAACACCTAATTCTAGGTTCCCTTCCCTCGACTCTTGCTTTGAGGGGGAATCCCTCATCCCATAATCAGGGCAACCAACATTCATTTTTTGTCTTGCAGTTCATCAGAACAACCAACAAGACGAAAAAAACCTCATCCCATACCTAGGGAAATCAACTCCTATTTTTGTCTTGTAGTTCATCCAGAATAACCAACAAGACAAAAAGGGGCAAAAGTAGACACCAAAATCATGTCTAACCCTTGGTCATCTTCCCCCTTAGTCCCCTTGGTCCACTTAACCACTCCTAACCTATGTCTTATTAATTTAAAATAATTATCTTATTTTAAATTAATAATTCTCTCCCCTTGCCATCTCACCCTTGACACCTCACCACCCTACGATGCCTTTCCTTGGATTCGCTTCATTCCCCCCATGGCCAATATTAAATGCCTAAACCCCATTTCATGACCTATTTCTATCATCTCGCATCCATTTACAACACCTTCAACCGTTTCTTACCCCGACACTTAAACCCGGCAGTTGGGAAAATGGACAAAAGGCTATTTTTAGCCTTTTTACCTACCTTCTAGCCATTGACATCGGTCAACTATCGACTGACGTCAGTGGTATTGCCAGCATCAGTTGCCTTCAAAACTGTGTTCTACATCTGGAATTCAGATCCACTCTTTCAATCCTTCGATCTGACCTTTCAATCTTCAATCCACCAATCTTCCAGTCTTCCCTGAATGTGAATCAAACCTCTCTCTCTCTCTCTCTCTTAGGTACACACCCAACATCAACAATAGGTACTCTACATCAGTCACTCCACTCTACAGGTAGTCTTCTACATTCTTCTACATCAGTAACAGGTACAAGCATTAGCAACGCTCCTTCTTCAGCAGGTATGAGCTAAGTATGTTTCATTTATTTCATTTCAATAATCTAGAAATGTATTAGCATTTAGCTCCCATTCAGCTCTTAGACTATCAACCAGACCACAGACCCAACCTGCTCTTCCCAGAGAGGCTTAAAGGCCTCCTCTACCTCTCTGTCCCTTTTTAACATTCTGTCCCTCATCTGACTCTTTCCTCAGACCTTACTCTCAACCCTGCACAGAGTCTCATACTACCACAGGCCATTCTGCAAACCATTCTATCAACCAAGAACCCATCCAGACCCTGTCCTAGGCCATTACCCCGATCGACACCAGTCACTAGGCCCATTTCCCCAACTGACATCAACAGACTAACCGATGCTGGTGACCCTTGACCAACCGACGCCGGCAGCCTAACCAACATCGATGACTATGGAAGACCAACAACAGCATACAGGTACACATATCTTTGTTTCCTTTGCTTAGTCTTCCATTTATTTCTTTTTATCAGACATTATTTTATCAACAGTGGACTGTCATCCCACAAGGAAGCCTTTGCACTTCTAGGACCAAGCTTTTGCTTGGCAGTCCACCTTACATCCATCTAACAACCTTTTTGTTTGAGTCTCTTTCTTCTGCAGGTGTCATCCTCCACAACCAAAGAGGATTTCCCTCAACGCCTAGATAATGGTGCGTAGACCTCATCCGAGTAACATCTGACCCTAGACCATTTATTTTAGTTTCTTACTTCCTTTAAATGTAGAAAAGAGAAAATAGTTTGAAACAAATACAATTAAGAATAAATGAAAATTTTAAACTTTAACAAATAGATCTTTATCAAAATGGTAGTTATAGAAACCTAGTTCTTTAAAACAAGATGTAATTTTGAAATACCAAGCTTGAGGAGCTTGTTTTAAAATATATAGCGATTTATTTAACTTGCACAGATAATATTATTTGTTAGAGTTAGTGAAACCTTTAGGTTGATTCATACATATTTCATATTCTAAATCACCATTTAGGAATGCATTTTTAACAGGCACTTGGTGTATAATCAAGCCATTTTGGGCTACAAAAGTAATGAATAATCTAATAGTACTCATTTTCACTACATTAGAAAAAGTTTAAACATATTTGATCCAAAGTTTTTAAGTAAATCTATAATCAACTAATATTTATTTAAACTTGTCAATTTTACCATTTAAATATATATTATTTTATAAAGCCACCTAAAACCAACAATATATCTTTTAGGCAAAGGTGGGAAAAGATCCCAAGTTTAATTTTTAATTAATTAAGGTATGATAATAATTTTGAGTTCTAGTTAATTTATTAAGATTATCAAGACAAAGACTAGATTACGGATCATCCCATTTAGGTCTTTTAAATTAAACATGAAACTCAGGGGATTACTCAAAATCTAAGTTTTCAAAATATAAATCAAATTCATATATGACATCTACCTCTTAATAAGGATAAACAAGAGATCCAGGTTCATCAAAATAAGAACATCGAGGAGGTTCCAAAAAGGGCTCACAAAAACATTTTTTAAGGATAAGAACATTTCTAATCTCAATGATCTATATTTTAGATGGTTCATATACTATTAATAATTTATTATTACCTCCATAACCTAAAAAAATATAAGAATAGGATTTAGGATCAATCTTCTTTCAATTAACTTTAGGGACAAAGATGGAAGCAGGGATATCAAAGATCCTAAGATGAGCCACACTAGATCTATTTTTAGCCAAAATCTCTAAAGGAGTAGAAAGATGAAAATATTTGGTAGGGAATATATTCATAAAATGCATAAAATTATTCATATATTAAGCCTATAAGATCTTAGAAACATTTTTAAAATGTTACACTACATTCTAGCCATTTCTATAATTATGTGTTTTTTCTTTCAATAATACCATTTTACTTAGGGGAATAAAGAGTTGCTAATTCAATTTATATACCACAAGTAATGAATAAATAATCAAAACATTTACTAATATATTCACCACTATTATCATAACTTAACCTATTAATATAAATACTATCATCATTTTCAATAAAAGCTTTAAATTATGTAAATTTAGATAACACTTAAAATTCCTTTTAATGAAAAATGACCAGATCATTCTAGTATAATCACATATAAAATTAATACCATACAAATAAATATTAAGATATAAAACCTCAATATGTCCTCCAACATCTCTATGAATTAAATTTAAATGATGTGAGTAAATCACATCATGATTCTTGTGAAAAGGATTAATATGTTGCTTATCATGTAAACATCCCTCACAGGCTTCATGTTGAGACAAAATAGAAGGACGACTAAAAATAATATCATGAGAATACATATCATGTAAATTTATAAAATTAAAATGTATTGATATTTCATTCCATAATTGAGATTCATTCTTACTATGAAATGAAAAACAATATGCAAAAAAAGAAGAGAAAATATACAAACCATTCTTTTGAATGCCTTTAGAAATAAGATAACTATATTGATTTATAATGGACCAATTAGCTTTAATAAAAGTTACAATGAAGTTATCATTCATAAGCTGATAATAAGATCACAAATTATTCTGAAGCTTAGGTACATATAAAACATAATTAATAACAACATTTGCAAATTTTGTTTTTCGTTGCTTAGTTGCTTCTAAAAATAAATTATCTCTTAAACAGATATTTTAAAAAATATCTCTAGTATTAGATAAAATGTTAAGTAATAAATTCATATTTTTTAAGCATTGCTATCTAAAATACATTCATTCTCATTTGAATCAAACAAAACAACATATAAACTAAATAACATTAGAATTGTGTTCATGATTGTTGTTCTAATTGTGGTTATTTTAATGGGTTTCATTATATTGCTTCCCTTTGTTATTTTTATAAGTTTTATTTTTAACTCTATCTTTATATTTATAATAATTTTCCTTTCTATGACCAAGTTCACCACACATATTATAATTCCCATTAAAATTAGGTTTATGATTCTTATTTCCAAATTTCTTGTTCATGTTTTTGTCATTAATAGAATTAGGGTTAGATTTCTTGTTTCTATTTTTTCCAAAAATAATATTGAGAGAAAGAAGAGCTTGAATTACATCTTATTTAGAATCAAAATTAGACATCACTTATTCTTCTTTAATTAGAATATTTGAGAGTGTAGTGAGCTCAAGGATATCTTACTCTATTTGGTACTTTGAATTCAAAATTGAAATAAACTTATGAATTTTTCATAAATATTCAACTGAATAATGAAATAAAACCATTGATATAGAATTAAATTAAAGTTATATCTATATAATTTAGATTTAATATTCTAAATTTTAGCAAGAAAATTAACAACCTTTTTATCACCTTTCATAGGTTTAGTAAGTAGTTCAAGAATCAATTTAATAATCTTAGAGAGATAAGTGCTCTCATGCATAGACTCAAGGAGTTTCCAAGCATTGCCAGGAGATTCTTGATTTATGATCTGGAGTAAGAACTCATCCATAACACTCTGCAAGATAATTGACATGGCTTATTATAATTTTTTTTGAAATACATTTGAAAGCTTAGGTGTAACTTGTCATCATGATAGAGATTTTTTACTTCCAAAGACAATGTTCCACAACTTTTGGGCCATAAATTATATTTTAATGTGGATTTTCATATATTATAGTTTGATCCATTAAGCATTTGAGATTTATCTAATAAAAAGTTAGGAGAAACCATAACTTCCCTTTAATAATGATAATATAAAACTAGATAATGCTTAAAATTGAACTCTTTTTTAATTTTATTTTTAATTTATTGGATAGTAAAGAAAATTACAAGTGCAAATAACTAATATTTATTCAAATATATGCTTACCAATGTGAAATAAATTAAATAAAAATGTACTAATTTGTATTTTAAGTGTCATACATAGAATAACTATCTAAACATAATGATTAATAAAGGTGAAAAAATTATAATAGGAGGCTTAAAAAAAAGGGACCACCCTAATACATATATAATGTGCTAAAACTTAGGAAACAATTGGTCACATGAGTATGCTTGAAAAAATAATTCACAAGGTCAAATGTCAAAAAATAAAATGACACTAGAGAAGGGTTTAAATGTGAGAAGATTGGCACACAAATAAAAAAATAGAATTAAAAATTAATTAAATTTAAAAGACTAACTTGACTATGTCAAAAAATATTAAAAGAGTAATTTTTAGGAGGTTTTTTTACTGGACCAACCTAATTACAAGGTTTTATAAAAATAAAAACACCAATCTTTCTAGGAGACTATTTCAAAATTTATATGCATAAAATTAGAAATGATTTTTTTAAACTGAGATTTTTAATTAAAAAATATATAAATTCATATATATAGTGTATGTAAATTGAGCAATAAATCAATATTACTTTTTAACTTTTTGGTTTAAAAAGCTTAGCCAAGAAGGTTAGGGGCCATTGTGTCTAAGTGGAAATTAAATATTTAATAAGTGAAATATTTTTTAATTATATAAAATAAACATCATACCTATAGCATGAAATAAGAGAAAAATGGCACTAAAGTGGAGGTTTAGATATGCACATAACAATTTATAGTGCACCAAATAACATGAAAATTTACCAATCTTCCTAAATTTCCATGATAAATCCAGTTACAACTTCAAAATTTAATTTTTGGTGTAGATTACAGATTTTTTATTTACCCAATCCATACTATGGCATCTCATGCTAATCAAAGCTGTTAGGTTGTGGAGCTAAAAGCTTCACTGATGCAAACATGGAGGAGGTTGTTGAGAGGTTACTGAGTTGCATAGAAACCGACGTAGATTTGATCAACCGACATTGGTCATATACAGTGGGAAAGGCAACCGACATCAGTTAGGTATCAACCGACATCAGTCATCTCCAGCTAGATAGGGACCGACGTCAGTCGCCTGTGCAGTTCCAAAACTGCTTATTCACAGACAGTTAGTTAACAAACCAATTTTTTGCATGTCAAAGGCCAATTTTAGACTTGAGCTATGGATCTAATTATTGTAATTGGATGTCTAATTATTGTTTTCATGAGATATATATAATAGACTCATAGTCTATATTGTAATTTGTGCTAGAGAGTAAGAGAGCAAAAATTAGCTCCTTCAGAGTGAAGAGAGCAAGGTGTGTTCCTCCTAGTGCCACAATGCCAAGTGTGGGTACTAGTTTGGAGAATCAGAAGGGTTCTTCATGTATGTAGGATCTTGGTCAGTAGGTGTACAAAGCCACCTTTGGAGATATACACGTGTAATTAAAATCATTGATTTGCAGGTATGTGTGTGTGTGTGCGAGGTCAAAGGAGATCTGTAGGTGGCAGCAAGATCAAGGTGACATCAACACAACAGGTAACAAGATCAGGAGAGATCTACTTGGAGTACGGTGTGTACTTAGTCAGAGAGCAATAGAGGAAGGCAAGGTAGATCCTTCCAAAAGTAAGATCATTTGAGTTGCAGGTTGTTGCAAGTTCATGGGAGATCTACTTGGAGTATGTTGTGTACTTGGTTTGAGTATGTGGGTATACTTGATGTACTGGCAGTATTGTTGTTGACTGGTTGACTGGCGGTGTTGTTACTGGCTGGTGGAGGTGAACACCAACTTTGTGTTTGATTTGTGTGTTGGGACTGTAAGAGAGAGAGTGAGCTCTTGAAGAGATTTACTGTTTATGCTCTAGGTGTGTGTGAGCTCTAAAGATGTAAGGAAGAAGATTGTGGCATCTTTTTTTATTATATTTCCTTCTAGAAGAGTATTAATACAATCATGTATTATCTCTCATATTTTGTGTTATTTCCAAATTCTAGTTACTTGTGATTCTGGTTTAATTCTGCATGTTAGTTACTTGTATATGGTAATCAGTTGTGCTTCCTAGATCCTAACAAGTGGTATCAGAGCTAAGGTTGCAGGGAGCAAGTTTTGTGTTTGATTACAAGTCACTCTCAGGGGTTTCTGATTGAGTGGGAGTATAGCAATGTTAGAATAAAGTAAGCTACACATGGAGAAACTGAATAGCACAAATGGTCAATTATGGTGTTATGGAAAGAAAGATCAAGTAAAGAAAGATTGTTGGTTGGTAGCAGATCAACATGAAGGAACTGAAGAAGTAGATGTTGCAAGTGTTGTTGCACAAGATGTTCTGGGATGTTCCTTGGATAAAGTAGAATCTTGGTTTATAGATTCTATTGCCTCTTTCCATGCAACATGAAATAGAGGGGTTGGTGAGCCTTGTCAAAGTATTGGCAAAGAGTAAGTGCGGCTGAAATTGCAGATGGCCAACACATGGATGTTGAAGGAGGTCATGTAGGTCCTAGTCTTGGAGATGTGGCTACTTTCTTTAGGAAATTTGGGTGATGAGAGATGCACAAGAACTCTCACAGTGGATTCTTGGAATGTTACCAAGGATGCACTTGAATTAGCATGTGGTAAGAAAGCAGGTATTCTTTATCTACTTACTTGTATTACTGATTCCACTTCTATTACACAGGTGTGGCTTTGTAGGCTTGGTCACATAAGTGAGAAGGGAATGGATGTTCTTAAGTCAGATGGTAAGAGTTCAGCTTTGGAGAGCATAGACCAACATTTTTATGAGCAGTGGAATGCTACAAGAAAGGATTGTGTTTATTGCAAGAAAAGGAAGACTGATGTATTTGATAAACTTAAGAACTAGAAAGTCTTGGTGTTCTTGGAGGAGATGATGGATAGAGATCAGCAGATGGGGCTAGATACCTTTGAGTAGGTTAGTTTGGATAGGGTTTTGATTCAAAGTAAGCTCGTAGGTAAAAAGTCATCACTCACATGCGAACACAGGTACCAGTGTCAGTCAGGGGTAACCGACATCGAACAAATAGGTACTGACATCGGTCACATGTAGACTAGAGGAGTTGGTGGTGTCGGGTAGGTGAAGACCAACATCAGCAATATAACTAGCGTCGATGACCTAGATAGTCACATGAAACTGATGTCGGTCGGATGTAGACTATGTGGTGATCGAGGTCGGTCACTATAATAGATTTTGGGCAGACAACAAGTTGTTAAAGAGTCTCAAACACCCATGTAGAGGACTAAAAGGGTAAGTAAGCCTCAAATTCATTGTTCCTCTTCTTTATACTCGTTTCTCACTGTAGAGTATGAAGGATCTAGGAAATAGTGGGAGCATGGCATGAATAGGATGTAGAACCAAATGGGAGATTTGGTAGGGTTGCCAGCTGATATGAAAGCACTGAGAGACGAATGGATTCCTTGGTTAAAGAATAGAGAGAATGGACATGTGAGATGGAAGGCCAGGTCATATGGTCTTGAGGAAGCTACAGGATAGTGGTACAGGTTTTGACAGGTGGATGACAAAGTAGGGCTTTAGTCAATGTCAGTGTAACCATTGTGTTTGTCTTACCAAGTGGATGATGGTCTCAACATTATCCTATTACTGTATGTGTAGGATGAGCTTGTTGTAGGTTCAGACATACAGGGTTTTACTGAGCTAAAGGTAAGGTTAGTTTAGTGGTTTGCCATGAAGGATTTGGGAGCGGCAAAATTCTTTGGCATGAGTATCCTAGAGACAGAGAGATCACAAGTTGATGTTGTCATAGGATGATTGTGTGAAGGTAGTGCAAGATGTAGAATAGGGCAGCACACCTATGGATGGACAGTTCATAGAATATGGTCCCCAATCACATAATGAGGTTGAGTACATGTGTACTCCTTGAGTTTGCCCAAGCAGTGGGTGCTATCAAAAAGTTTGGAGCTGATCCAAGAAAGAAGCACTAGAGGGTATTTTAGTGGATTCTCAGGTATCTGAGAGGGACCAACAGTAGGTTGACATGCTATGTAGGGTCAAGTTCTTTTTTATATGGGTTTGTAGATGTGGATACGGCAGGTTACTTGGATGACAGGAGGTTCACCATAGGTTTTGTGGTGGTTGGTTTTCAAGATTGAGCTTGAAGAGGGATACAAGCTAGGAAACAAATTAGACAGTGTACAGGCATAGGTACATTTCAACTATTTATCTCCAAGTGGGAGATTGTTAGGTAATGGAGCTAAAAGCTTCACTAATGCAAACATGGAGGAGGTTGTTGAGAGGTTTTTGAGTTACAGAGAAACTGACATCAGTCTGATCAATTGACGTTAGTCATATACAGTGGGAAATGCAATCGACATCAGTCAGGTATCGACTGACATCGGTCATTTCTAGCTAGACAAGGACCGACATCGGTCGCCTGTGTGGTTCTAGAACTACTTGTTCACAGATAGTTAGTTAATGAACTAGTTGTTTGCATGTCAAAGGCTAATTTTAGACTTGAGCTGCGGATCTAATTATTGTAATTGGATGTCTAATTATTGTTTTCATGAGATCTATATAATAGACTCATAAGTTGTATTCTAATTTGTGCTAGAGAGTAAGAGAGCAAAAATTAGCTCCTCCAGAGTGAAGAGAGCAAGATGTGTTCCTACTAGTGCCACAGTGCCAAGTGTGGGTACTGGTTTGGAGAATCAGAAGGGTTCTTCATGTATGTAGGATCTTGGTCATTAGTTGTGCAAGGCCACATTTAGAGATCTACATGTGTAAGTAAGATCATTGATTTGTAGGTGTGTGTGTGTGCGAGGTCAAAGGAGATCTGTAGGTGGTAGCAGGATCAAGGTGACATCAACATAATAGGTAGCAAGATTAGGAGGGATCTACTTGGAGTATGGTGTGTACTCAGTCATAGAGCAATAGAGGAAGGCAAGGTAGATCCTTCCAAAAGTAAGATCATTTGAGTTGCAAGTTGTTGCAAGTTCATGGGAGATCTACTTGGAGTATGTTGTGTACTCAGTTTGAGTATGTGGGTATACTCGATGTACTGGCAGTATTGTTGCTGACTAGTTGAATGGTGGTGTTGTTACTGGCTGGTGGAGGTGAACACCAACTCTGTGTTTGAGTTGTGTGTTGGGACCGTAAGAGAGAGAGTGAGCTCTTGAAGAGATTTACTGTTTATGCTCTAGATGTGTGTGAGCTCTAGAGATGTAAGGAAGAAGACTGTGGCATCTTCTTTTTTGTATTTCCTTTTGGAAGAGTATTAATACAATTGGGTATTATCTCTCATATTCTATGTTATTTTTGAATTCTATTTACTTGTGATTCTGGTTTAATTCCGCATGTTAGTTGCTTGTATATGGTAATCAATTGTGCTTCCTAGATCCTAACAAAAACTTCCAAAAAACTTCAACTAGTAGCTTTAGGTCTTTGTATGAGGGATTGCAATCATAAATGAATGAGATTTATCTATAAACAACAAATTAATAATAATCATATCAATAAAAATAATTTTTCAAAGTTTTTGGCTTGTTGAGGCCATATTATGAGTTGTACAAGTGCAATAGGATGATTAAAAAAATTAGTAAATTCAATTATATTTAGTTGAAGGATAATTGAATGCTCGAATGACGCTTGTTTGATCATAAAACATATATTTGGGATGGATAAGATTTTTTAAAGAACAATTAATTCTTTCAAGGTTGTACATCTCTAGTAATGGCATCCCAGGTTTTACGAAACATTGAATTCCTCTCCAAATTAATACAATCCAATTGTCAATATGATATCTTAATCAAATCCACCCTATGGTCTACGGTCTCTAGTACCATGATAAAATTCATATAAACATATATGATGCACATATAGGTATAATCTACAATAAAACCAATATATCAAAGCATAAGAATAATAACTAAATCAATTGTACACATAACATGGAGATAACGTGGGAAAACCTTGTAAGCTAAAAAACCCATAAATATTGATATTCATATATATGATAAACTTATTAACCTTAACACATAGTCTTATTGTTCTCACTTCCTCTCTATCAATCTTATTCACAAAACCTTTTCAGGATATTTTCCACATGAAAATATCACTTTGTCACAATATCATCAAATTACCTTCAAGTATTCAAATACATTTACAAAGGGGTAAAAACCCATTTATATTAAATGTGAGGGGAGGTGACTGTTGTAACCAATGGGTCCAACCATTTTGCGAATATTCTAAATAATGATAAATAAAAAAATATGTTTTATTATTTATTGACATGAGGTTTTTAAACCTATGTTAATAAATAATAAATCATTATTATTTATTTTACTTAAAATTTACTAAGGATCTATAATAGCACCACTTGACATTAACTGTTCTAACAAATTTTATCTAAGTGGAGGAAGTTTTTCAAAAAAATTCATAGCATCTTGATGAACAATTAAATTAATTTTTTGAGTGCATTGGTTTATTAACTATTTTATATACAATGTGTGTGTGTGTGTGTGTGTGTGTGTGTGTGTGTGTGTGTGTATATATATATATATATATATATATATATATATATATACCCTTTTTATTTTGGGGGTTTTAATTTATCTTTATAGTAAATAATTTTTAAATATATGCTTGTGTGAATATATAAACACACACACATAATACACATATATATTTTATAGACTTTCTTAAGTATTTTATAGGTATTTATGAATATATTTTTAGTATATATATTTTAAATATTTATATAAGTCAAAATTTTGTGGGTGAAAACTGTGAAAATAATTTTTAACATCTCAAGAAACATTTTTTTCATTATTATGGACAATAGAAGTGTTATATCTCTCAATATGTACAGAATTTATGTATAGTCATTGTAAGTAAATGTAATAAGGAGAGAAAAATAAATCCAAAGATGAAAATAATAAGTCAAAAAAAAATCATTTTTATTATAAAATATACTATATCAAATTCAAATTAAAAATTAAAATAAGGTAGGAACCATTTCTAAAGATGATAACAATAAGGTAGACATCATTTATGAATTTTATTAGCCAAAAACACAAATATTTTAGTTATGTGTGCTCATAACATAAATATCGGATATATTCAATAGGTGTAAATCATTTTAGTATTTGACAAATCACATGTACTCATCTTTATTAACAAATTGTTCTATTTTAGTAGAGGAATTTTTTCAAAGAATTTCATAGTATCAGGATGAGTAATTAAATTAATTTTTTTAGGGAATTGGTTTGTGATCTATTTATATATAATGTATATATGTATATATACCCTCATTATTTGAGTTTTTTTTATTTCTCTTTATATTAAATAATTTTTACATATATACTTATTTATGAATATACACACACACATGAAATATACATATCAATTTTATAAATAATTGGAGTATTCATAAATATATTTTTAATATAATTTTTATCAAAAATATGTATATAAGACATAAGTTTATGGATAAAAAACCATGAAAATAATATTTAATATCCCAAGAAACATTTTTCTCATTATTATGAACAATGGAAGTGTTATATCTCTTAATATGCATATAATTTATACATAATAATTAAAAGTAAATGCAAAAATGAGAGAATAATAAATCCAAAGATAAAAATAATAAGGTAAAAACATTCATTTATATTATAAAATATACTATATCAAAATTAAATTAAAATGAAAATAAAGCAGGGTCCATTTCCAAAGATAATAATAAGGTAAAGATCATTCCTAATAACATTAGCCATAAAACATGATATTTTTTTGTTTTATGATCATAACGTAAATGTAGGAAAAATTTAATAGGTGTCACTCATTTTAGTGTTTGAAAAAAATGCATGTACACATATTGATTAATAAATTATTGTTTTGTTTTCAAAGGAAATTTTATCTAAGTGGAGAAACTTTTGCAAGTAATTTTATATTAATTATATATATATATATATATATATATATATATATATATATATATATATATATATATATATATATATATATAATTACTATGAAATTACTTGCAAAAGTTCCTCCACTTAGATATTTCATAGTAATTATATATATATATATATATATATATATATATATATATATATATATATATATATATATATATATAGTTTTCTAATTTATCATTATATTAAATAATTTTGCCATGTATGCTTGTGTATGATTATATAAAAACACACACACATAATATACATATTTATTTTGTGTACTTTCACAAATAATTTATGAGTATTTATAAGTATAATTTTGTTATAATTTTTTTAAAAACCTTTGCATATGAAAAAAAAAATTATCTATAAAAACTATGAAAATAATTTTTAACATCCTGAGAAACTTTTTATCATTATTATGGACAATAAAAGTGATATATCTCTTAATATGTGTATAATTTATGCAGTCATTGATATAAATTATATGTGTGTGTCTAGTTTAAGTGAAGGTATTTTTATTTTTAATTATAATTATAATTATAATTATGTGGTTAAAAAATAAGAAAAAAATAATGATGAGACTCTATATATGGTCTCCTCACATTTGAGGTAGATGAGACTCTAGACATGGTCTCACTGAGGGTCACAAAAAATGGTATGGGGACAAATCCCTCTACAAGGGAGAAATAAGATATGATTCCATTAGCTATGTGTGACTTTGAAAATAAATTCCAAGTTTCTAGTGAGTTTTTGCATAATATGGATCCAACATGGTCAATCCCCCTCATAGGTTACATGTCAACAAGATGTAATGCAAGGGGAAAGAGCTGGTAGAGCTAAGAAAACCCCCTACACTATATTGTATTTTCCCATCCAAGTGAGATCCCTAATCCTTTTTCATTGAATCAAAAAAATAAAATGAAACCATTTATTGGGAGGGGTGATAATGAAGGAGAAGGGTTCAAATTAAGTTTATAGACAACTTTTTATGGTTTATGACCTTGATTAATTATATAGATGGGTTATAATTTAATAACTAAATGGTAGGTGGCTTAAAATGAATGTTTTTTATAATGTAAAAAATTATTTTTATTTTAAATATTGAAAATTATATTATATATTTTTATTTAACATGTTTAAAAACCTAATAATGTATTACTAAATTAATAGATTAAAAACTCTAATGAAATCAAGTAAAAAAGTACCATATCCTCCATGAGAGTATTTCTCCTATTTTTATTCAAAATTGATTTGAAATATTTTATCATCCACCCAAATAAATTTTATTATACCTCTATAATTTTATATGCCTAAATTTGGTATATAAATCATATTCCTAGTGTCTTATACCAAATTTATCTTATTTGACAAATTTGTAAATTTTAGCCTATTTCTAGGACCACTCCAGTCCCATATTGGATATATACTTGGTTGATTGAGCCTAAAATAACCTATTTTTTAAAAAGTATGTGTTAACACATATGGACTATTTCTCAATAATTTACCAACATTTCCTTAAAAATTATAACACAAATTATCGCCTGGTAAAACTTATACACTATATAGATTTATCTTAGAAAAAAATATACATCCTAGGGTGATTTATCCATTTTAGTTTTGTGGGACCATTGGTTTTTTGCCATGAATATTTCAAATTTATTATTTTTTTATGCATTACCATAGTCAAATAATCGTGGTCTTACATGTATATCCAAATATGATCAAGATAGGAATAGGTCTATCACAATGAGTAAGTTTGTCCCAAAACATTGCATAGATTTTAGGTTTTAGAAGTGAGTTACACATAATCTACATAGTATATGTTAATTTTCTTATATTTCCTTACCCATTTTTAATTTACACCATTTATTCAAGGTGCATTTGTAGTATTTTTACTTATTTCTCATTGTAGCCTATTAGATAGGTCTAAATTCTAAATTGTTAGTCATTTATGATTACATCTATTTAATTAAAATTATAGTTGAAATTTTGAGCTATATGGATTTGATTGTGTAATTACATCAAAAACACCGAAAATGTCAATCCATTAATTTAAGATCTAGATCGATTAGGAAAAAATACAAATAGATGAATGAACATTTAAAAAAAACACTCTAATCTTAAATCCAATTGCTCTAAACCAAGATTGAAGAATAAAGAGACAAAATGACTTGGATTAAGATTATTTTAGACTTAGACTTGTAGCATTATGATAGCTTGATTAATGGACTTGGATGGACTAGTTGATCATGTGGACATGAAGACTCCATGGATTCAAAATTGTTCCTTTGGCCATGGATAAAGTGGCTTGTATAAATAATACAAGGAGGGAAGATCAATGGCTAGATTTCAAAGTAGGGTTATTGAAATCTATGGTGGAGGATTATCCAAGGAATTAAAAATTCCCTAGAGGATTCTAGAGGAGAGAAAATTCTAGAGGTAGAAACCTCTAGAATTTATTTTGGATGTTTAATCATGATTAGGAATGGATTAGATAGGTGATTAGGGGATTCTAGAGAATCTAGGGGTAGGCTTATACGAAAGCATAGGAGTAAGCTTAGTAGGTGGGTAGGTGGTCCATGGGAATATTAAATTCTAAAATAATGTATAAGTGGTGATATGATAAGATAATGGGGATTTAAGAGAATTAATATATTGTTGAGGTAGGAATAATGTTAGTGAATGAAGGAATATTAAGGGGGGATACTAGATAAATGACTTGGATTAAGCTAAAGGGTATAAATTAGTGGAATTAATTAGAATAATTAAGGCAAGTAGAATTTAGTTTATATATTTTGCCTCTCTTTGAATTTCATTGAAAGTGGTCAAAGTATAAGGAGTAATGGTCTTAAAAGGAAAAACCATTTTATGGATGAATGCTAGTAAATGATGTTAATGGATATGATGCCCCCTTGAGGGGACATGTGGGTAAGAATGAGATGGATTGTCACTCAATAAAATAAATGAGGGATGAGATAAAATGAATAAACAAGGGGATGGGATGTTATATTTGAGATAAATGATGAAGAAAATAAATTCAACTTAATCAAGGAGATATAAAATGATGATGCCCCTGACAAAGACATATGCATAGGGAGTGAGAATGACTTTGTTACAGTTGTTGACACATCCCAAGGTGAAATCAACCATAACATGATAATTATAAGATTAAAATACTACAATCTTTCAATTTATCGCAATAAAGGATGCATGTAAGGGAGAGTTGTTGGCTAGGATAAGATAAGCACTTGATAAGATGAATGATGAGTGTAGCTCAATTCTAAAGTCAAATGATATGATGAAGGTGATGGTAGAGAATAAATGATATGATCGAGTGACCGAAAGATGAAGGGGAATTGGTTAATATTATTAATTAAATCAATGATCCATAATGTGATTATTAGTAATGATGCCCCTAGCAATGACACATTCAAGGGAGTGATAGATGATGATAAAGTTATAGATTTGGTTGTGCCCCAATCAAGAGATGGACTGTAGACTATATATGATGAATCAACCCATCAGTGATAATAGATGACTCATGAATAAAATTTTAATGTTGTGACTTGTCAAGCCCAATCAGCAAGTGTGGGTTATTGATGAAAAATATTAGGGAGATGATTGTGGATATGGTGTTTGATCAATATAATGATCGATTAATGATTAATATTTTAGCTCAATAATTTGATTGATACAAGACTTGAGAATGACAAGATAGATTAAGGAGAAAGAGATATTTAATGCCAAATGATTAGGAAATAAGATGGAGTGGTTGAGTTGACCTTAAGCACATTAGGTGACTAAGCACTACCTACATAGTTTGATAAGACCTCCAGCCAATATAGTTAGACCAGAGGATAAACACAAATATTTGATTAGAAGGTAATGATGATGATGATGAGTAGATAACTTAAATGATGAGATGAGGATTATGAGGATAAAATATTGGGTATTATTTTAATGGATAGAGAGAATTAGATTAGTTATGGGAATAAGGATGATGAAATAATTAGATAAATGATGAGGGTGCAGATAATTAAGCATTAACATATGTCATAAATATCATCATAGTCTAAGCAATGTGATATAGAACTTTTTAGGATGCACCATGATATAAATATGACCAAGAGGAAATTATGCTAGAGTGCATGGGAAAATAGTGAACTTTGCATCATTAAGGGAACTTATTACCATTATTTGTAGCTTTGGTGACCTCAGAGCATCCTCATTCATTACCTAATAGACAAAAAGAGACACAAAACAAGACTAAAAGGAAACATAGATGAACATAAAATAAATATATATACATGATAAACGACATTCAAACAAGTCAAACAATAGACAAGCAACACACCCAAGTATCTACATGTAGTGCCAATGTGTCTTGTCTAATTATCTTGATGAGAGTTGACAAGATGATTTTTTAGGTCATGAGATGGACTAATTTGGTCATGATGTGAATGATGTGATATTGGATTAAGGATAGGAAATTTTAAAGGGTATGGGCATGGAATAGACTAATTATTTATATGAGGATAAGGATAAGTATTTAGATTGGGATTATACTAGGTACTAGGATTAGGATAAGGAAACTGAAGGCAATAAGACAAGATGACTAGGATGATAAGATGATTAGGATATAAGACAAGAAAAGATGATAAGATTAATAAGACCTTAAATAAGATAACTAGGATATGTAGGACATAGGACAAGATAACTTAGATGTTTTTTTAGATTTTATGATTTTTAGGGTTTTTGACATATTTTAATTTTTAAGGATTTTTGGGATATGTATGTACACTATATAAATGGGGTTACTATAAAATGGATTAACAATCATAACAACTAGAATAAATATGGATGGATTAATGAATGATATGACAAAAGGATGAGGGTGATGCAAAAAAGTGAATGAGGACCAAGGAATAATGTCATTAGGGATCACCAATGACCACATCATGAAGGAACCAAATATATAGTTTCCTAAGTGTTCATTAGAAGATATTCCAAGATTATTCCATAACATTTCTCAAGATAAAATCAAGATAAATTATTGGATATGGATAAATTTTACGTAGGAAAAGATGTGGATGATAAGATGTGATTAAGATATATAGGTGATAGGGATGGACAAGACTACATGAGGAGGGGATCAAGATTGGTTATAGACAAGGTGGACCAAGTGATAAAGATGATGTTAGGGATTATTAATCTTAATTATAAGTGAAGAATATGAGGTTTGAATATGATAAGATATGATATAGGGATGATAATACTTTATTAGGATATGAAAGTGATGGGGGTATGA
This sequence comes from Torreya grandis, assembly GCA_037957365.1. NCBI lineage: Eukaryota > Viridiplantae > Streptophyta > Pinopsida > Cupressales > Taxaceae > Torreya > Torreya grandis. The sequence continues at coordinate 4,016,719 of JARHVA010000370.1, read as the reverse complement.
TTAATGATGGGTGGATATGACTAAACTAGGATGGGATTAAGATAAGAGGGTGATGGGAGATGGGATGAGATAAGTAAAAGGATGTTCAAAGATAATATGTAAAAGAGGATGATGATAATGATGTAAATAATGTTTATAATGAAATGATGATATGTATAAAAGACATAGATAGGTGTGTATAGGTCTAGGTAAAAGGTTGAATTGGTTTACAAATAGTATGTGTCTAGAATGATAATCACTAAAACAAGAAAACCACAAACCTAGGATTAATAAATTGATTTAGGGTGTGTAACTTGATGACTGCACCATCTAATGGCTTTGTGGGTGATTTTGTAGGTTTGTGACCTATTACAAAATCTCTCAAACCATATCAACCCTATCTATATATGATAGTCACTTAGGAATTGATATTGACTCTGATAATAAGTCACCTATTATGGCTGATGGTCCCATGCTAGGTTTAATGGGATATTTAGGGGCATCTCAAATATATGTTAGGTATGGTAGGACCCAAGTTCATGTAGGGTGTTATCTAATGCCTGGTTCAGAGATTAAAATTTTGCCCTTCATATATGATGTGTATGGGGTCAACCACTTATCTTAATGATAGTTGTCCCTAATATTTATACTCCATCAGAACATGAAGTGTGTATTAGTGAATGGTGGTAAAATCCATGGTCACTATCCCCCTAATACTATAAAAAGTGCATGGGTGTCAATTCCATGTCATATTTACTCTAGAAAGTAAAATGGGAGGGTTTGTGGGTGGTGTTTGATCCTCTAAGAATCATTTCAAGGATGTAAGGAGGAAAATATACACCACCATATCCCTCAGGTGATAGATAAGTAGATCAAAAAAATTAGATTAATTAATTGATTAATTAGATGTGAGATATATAAAAAAATCAAAGATATATAATAATATACAAGATATATAACATGATTTAAACAAATAATTAAGAGTCATAGATAAAACTATTTTCAATATGCCAAAATGTCTTTGACAGGTGGCCTATAAGAAAATGATTAGTAGTTTGATTGGCATTCATCGAAAGGCAACCTATAAGACAAATAATTTAGAAAAAAATATGACCTTTAAGAGAAGATGTTAGCAAACCAAAATCAATTTTATATTTACCCCTACAATAAATAAAATGTTAGTCTAATTAGCCTTAATAAAAACCATTAAATTTTTTGTGATTTAGCTCTATAACTTCTTTAGATGAGCAGGCCATGATGTGGGGATATAGGGGTGGAAACCCCTATAAGGGTCAAGGGCACCCCCCCTTACAGGGTTAAGGGGTAGCACCCCTTATGGGGTAAAGGGGCAAAGCCGCTTGTGGGGTTTGGGGGAAGTTCCCTAGGTGTGATCCCTATTGTGGTATAGGGTAGGGTTGAGGAGTAGATCCCTTGATGTAAAAGGAAAACTAGGCCTCATAGGAGACTCAAAATGACTCAAAATTAACTAAAAATGACTATGAAAATACACCTAAAAAGAACAATTTTGAAGGAAAAAATGAATAAAAATTTGTAACTACAAATTATAAAATTGTAGATACATAGTCAGACTAATGTAATTAAAAAACCAAAAAGAGAAATATCATGACAGTTAGGCAAAATATCTAATCACAAGTTGTGATATTACCATAAAGGGTTAGCCATGATAGTGAATTGAATAGTTTCTATGAAACCATAAAAGTTCAAACAATACCACAACTTTTAATATGACATCATGACTACGAGAATGGTATTATTGTAAAAAAATTTAAAAGTTTTGATCTTTGAATAAAATGTATATTAGTCTAGATTTTTGGGCCAAAGAATTAAGCACATATGATTTATGTTAGGTTAGTCTAGAATTATATATCAAAATTTTATTTTAAAGACCCCAAGACTAGATTTTTATCAAAATAGGCAATCCACAGAATTTGCAAAATAGGAAAGATATTTTCTTGATTAAATTGATTTTAAACCCTATAGTTATCAGTTGAAGATATTAACTAGCAAAAAAAATAATCCCAAAGACTATAAGATTACAATATTGCTAATATTGACATAATATCATAACTTTTAATATGATGTCATGATTATGAGAATGACAATATTTTGAAAAGATAAAAGGAAGGATAAAATATTTTGTTTCCAAATAATCCTCTGTTATGCCTTCCTTTATAATATCACATAGTTAATTACATAGAGAAATCCCCTAAAACCCTAATTAGCTCAAGATAGTTTAACACCTAAACTATTAAAATAAGCTACCGGGGTAGATTATGTGACCAATTATTTTCTTATAAAAGAGAGAATGATAAGATAAAATTACAAATAAAAGTTTACTAGATAACTTTGTCAAATTTGAGAGAAATACTAAAGCCATGATTATCGATGGTAATACCATGACTTGCAGGTCAATACTGTGAGTCCTAGAGTGTCAATATTGTAGTTTAGTAGTCAAACATTAAAATCTAGACTAGTCCTATTTTTTCACATAGAGGATAAATACTTAGGTTTGAAATATAAAAATATATAATATCAACACACATAAATCAATAGATAATAAACAAGATGGGGTATTTTATTATAACATAAAGACCCTAAAAAATCATGACTATCACTATTAATAGTGTAATGCCATGATTTGTGAATATATGGTATTATAAAAGGAGTAACAACCTACCAGATAAAAAGACAGTTAGTGGTTAAATCAGTTCTTAGCATAAACTTGATGATTAACATGCAAAATAGTTATCTTCGATGCAAAAATACAACTTTTGAATCATAGTATTTTAAAAGGGTAGAATCCTGTTAGGGTCAAAAAAAATTCTTAGTGGTCAAGCTAGATGGTTAATGTAAAATTAAAATTCCTAGGGACAAAGTCATGACTGTAATGTCATGATTTTCAAGGCAATGTCACATTTCACCTATGCATGAAATTTCTTCAAAATCTGGCACTTGTTCTTGACTTAGTCATCCCTGCAAGATATCAAAAACAACACTAACAATAAATATGGTTAAATTGAGAGAGTACTCCCATTATGGTCACCAAAATGTAGTTGAAATTTTGAGCTATATGGATTTGATTGTGTAATTACATCAAAAACACCCAAAATGTCAATCCACTAATTTAAGATATAGATCCATTAGGATAAAATACAAATTGATGAATGGACATTCAAAACAACACTCTAATCCTAAATCTAATTATTCTAAACCAATATTGAATAATAAAGAGACAAAATGACTTGGATTCATATTACCTTAAACTCAGATTTGCAACATTATGATAGCTTGATTCATGGACTTGGATGGGCTAGTTGATCATATGGACATGAATACTCTATGAATTCAAAATATTTCCTTTGGACATGGAGGAGCGGATTTTATAAATAATAGAAGGAGGGAAGATCAATGGCTAGATTTTAAAGTTGGGTTATTGAGGTCTATGGTAAAGGATTATCCAAGGAATTCAAAATTCCTTGGAGGATTCTAGAGGAGAGAAAGTTCTAGAAGTAGAAACCTCTAAAATATTTTTGTGAGGTTTAATCATGATGAGGAATGGATCAAATAGGTTATTATGGGATTCTAGAGAAATTATAAGAAAAATTATGATATAATATTAAGAAATTTACAAAAAATTACACCCTACCACTTAAGATAGGATCAATTTAATTAATGTTAACACTTGGTCTAATTAATTTCATTATTGTATTTCATATTGACATTAGTTTTGGGAAATAAAAATATATTGGAAAATGCATGGATAAGAAAAATAAATGTAATGCTTGATTCAAATCATTATTATATTGATTTTTTTATAATACATCTATTCATTTTTATAAACAACACCAACTGAGAAAAATGGAAATTAGGTATCTAGCCTTATAGAAATGAAAGAGGATTTAGTTTATTATGATGAAAATTATATAATTAGTTACAAATAATTTTAATAATTAACTTAACATATATGTGTTGACATAAATATTGGTATATACTCTAGAAAATATAATTTAATTAGGTAGTACAAATAATTACTTTTATGGGCTTAATTTGCATACATCTTGCATTACATAGGGATAATGATTTGGACAAAGAATAAATCTAACCTACAGTCAAAATATTACTTTCTAAAGTAGCAACCAACATTCATACCAATATGCCAATTAATAAAATTACTAATATTTGAATTAATACAAATCAACAACATTTATTTTATGTTATCAATAAAATCTAAAACTAATGAACCAATTGAGTCTAATAGAGTTGTATAAGCACACATTCTATAAATTAAGCACATTTAAACCAAATATAAATACTTCTTGAAATATCAATATAACATATTGAAATATTTTTTTTAAAATGATCAAATTACCATCTGTGTCAAACATATTTTCTAACTATAAGCCAACATCTTAAAAGTATAAATACTTCTATTCATATCACATAATAAGAGGAAATTCAATAGATAGTTGCATTTATTTAAGATCAAAAAAATAAATGGATTCCTGATTAAAAAATGAGGATTTCTCAAAATTATATAAAAAATACATTGCTAACAAGGAAAATCAAACTCCTAAATATATTTTAATTATCTTAGAATATTTCAAACTCAATATTCAATTCTAATACTATCAAAATTTTGATGAAGATGATAACTCATTTTGTGATGAGACACATTTGGGGGCTATTAACCATCCCAAAAAAATATTCTAAAAATTCATAGCATGCTCTTCATCACATACATATTTTGACATCTTTATTATACCCTAGTATTATACATTATTTTTCTTCTTCTATGTGTTGTTCCTTACATATGCCTTCCTCATAATGCTTTTTAACATTGGAAAATCCAAAAACTTTCATAAAAGACAAAAAAACAAAAAAATATCTACATTTATCATGGTCATATGATATAAATAATACTAAAGATACTGATAATTGGTATAATCCTTGTTTAATAATACTTTTAAAGTAGTTTTGCATGTATAAATCTAAAACTATGAACTAAGTACTTAGTAGTGCCTTTATGTTTGTATTTTTGTTTTCTTGATAATTCTATTTATCTATGTAACACTTCTATCTTATCATATATTGCCTTAATTTTCATATTACAGAGATAATTACCCTCCATTGCACCCTAGAGTATTTTTAGGCTATGATTCAGTTTTGTTGTTTACATTCACTATCAATTGTCGATAATGATTAAAGATAAAAGAACTGACCCAAGTCCCTTTATAATTTATTTTGTGCATGTTTCACTTTGTGAATTTTTTTGGGAACATTTCAACTTATTTTGGTTGGATTTACATGCATTTTATCCTTAGTCCAAAGTTTGAGACCCATATCTATTTAAATATATTATAAGGTATTTTGGGATAAGCACATTGAATAATTAAGGGATATAAAATATTACATATTACAGCTATAAAATTATTAGATCTAAATCTAAAATTCTCAAAGGTCAGTCCATATCTACATGTTTTTACCAAGTGTAAGTTATTAGAGAGTTTTCATAGTGATGTCATGTTGGTGTAATGGAGATGCTCTAGTGAGTGGATGAATAGCCTTGATAGTCTATGTAATAATGACAAAGTGTGCAAGGTTCTTGTTCTTGTATGCTTAAAGGTGGCTTGGTTGATCTTTAATGTTTGACTGATCAGAGATATTCAAAGTTGAGTATGGTGATTAGAGTATGTGAAAGAGTTCCCTAAGATTTCATATTTGCATTGAGAGCTTGTGTGCATAAGTGAAATTCATCTAGTTGATCATAGTTTTCATCTAGACACTTAGGGTCCAGTGGCATAAAATTTGAGTTGGTAGTTTGATGATGCCACCATTGCCACTTGGGAAGGAGTCAAGGGGAGTTGGTCATATGGTTATGATCATTGTAGTCACTAGTTATTTTTTTACCAAATCTCAAGTTATGCATCAAAGTACAGTTAAAGATAAAATATATGAGGGTGAAAAGTTGGTTTCTCAAATAGATTTCATTATTTTCCCATACTTAGCTAAATTTGTAAAGTGGCCAAAAAGAGCTATGTAAGCACGTTGATGAGGTCAGTGCTCACATGTGTGGATGATTCAGGAGAAGGTGATTATATGGTTTTGTTCAATTTTAGACCTAGTTTATTTACACTAATTTCCATATCATGTGATATAGCTTGTCAAAATATATGCATATGAAAATTTTGGCTCCCAGGTAGATTGATTATGTTTTCCCATAGCCAATTTTGCTATGGAAAAAAGATCTGAGTGAGAATTTTTAAGGTATTATATCTTGTACATGTGAAGGTGCCAAGAGAAACTGATCATATGGGTTTGTTCAATTTTTAGCATAGATCATTTGTGTTAAATTTGAGATCATGAAATGGAGCATGATAAAAGTTATGGATGATCAAATTTGGCCTCTCAAGTAGATTTGGACATGGTTGGATCTATGACAAAAGTTTATGAGAAGGCATGTTAATGGAATTATATATCACATGTACAAGAGTTTTAAGAGAAGTGAGTCACATGGTTGGATTCTCTTATGGAAGGATATAATTTAGTCCAAATTTGAGATTCTACATTGAAGTGATTTTTTTTTATTAAGGTGTAAAAATGGATACTCATGCATATTGATAGGGTCCCCATAGTCATTTTTGAATGCATTAAAGATTGAACAAGATTGATGGTGCACGTTTGATCCAATGAGTTAGGATGAAATAAGATGAGGATAGGTGCATGATATCTAAAATTTGAAAAAAGATACATGATAATGATCCAATGATGAGTGGGCATTCATACAGTTCATCGAATGGTGAGCATTGATCATTAAAGTCTTGACTGATCTATAGAGATCGATGAAACACATTGAGTCAAAGTTCCTAGATTACATGAGATGAGGTCAATGTGATAGTTATTTAACATTTAGATTTAGTTTTCTATGCATTAAATCTAAAACAAGATCGATGGTGTGATATTAATGCTGAGATGAGAGTCTACACGATTTGATAATTGTGTTTGAAGGTTAACTTTGACTATTTTTAGTTCAAATATTTGAATTTTACATAGGAAAAACTAGAGCTTTGTATTTCAATCATAAATTTTGATAGAAGATTAATTTACTCATGAATTGAAAATAAATTTGGTAGAGAAATCCAAGATGCATCTTGCTATTTATATTTGAAGATATGAAAGTGAGTATAGTCAAAGATATTGAACCTAGAAGTTGACTACATGTTCAAGCTTAGTTTGTAATTGACTCAAGAAGGATATTCGAGATTGTATTGATGTTGTTTCAATGTTTCATGATGAATTAGATATTTGGGAGTGTTGTAGACTCTATGGAAATGATATGTATAGATTATAGAGGCATGACCAATCTATCTTGAGTATGAATAATGCTTAAGAAGTTAACTATGTTTTTGGTAATGGTGTTCTTGTGCATAAGGTCTATGTTTGAGTTATTTAAGCATATGTAGAGGTGATATAAGTTGATTTTTATCATTTGATGAGTTGAAGGGGACATAAGGAGTGGACCCATATATTTGAAAGTGGTCTTATGGTCTTATTTTGCTTAATAGAGTGCTAAAGGTGTGAATCAGTTCACATGAAACCTATAAGGACTCTAAGGGCCTTATTAAAAGGTGTAGTTCCTTATGACCCATAGATGTTATAGGTGACCTATGAATATAGTATAGAGTTATGTATTTATGTGAGAGATGACTTATGGGATAAGGCTTGCCTAATAGATGACCAAGGTAGTGATTATCAAGATTGCTCTATAAATAGTAGAACCAAAGATGATGGGTTATATACTTATGTGAGATAGCCTAGTAAGACTTGAAAAGGTGTGAGCATTAAAGTGAAGAAAAGAAGAGGCCAAATGTGCCCAATGGATGGGTTGATGAGTAGAGTAGACTAAGGACTATGATTATGACTTATAAGTCATGTTTTTGATGCTAGAATAGTGCTCTTGTAGGTTGAGCATGAGTGAAGAGGCCTAAAGTGATCCAAAAGGATGTTTTGGATGTCTTGAGAATGAACTAAGGATTCATTATGTTTGTGAGAGCTTGGTGGCTGGTTTGAGAGACTAATCATAGTGTAGATAGTGTGTATGACCATCTAGTTATGTTATTGAAGACTATGATAGAACTGTTTCTATGAAGGATGCATTGAGTGTGCAGAGTTAAAGAGTTAATTGATATTTGTGTGTTTGTTCAAGTATATAATATGATTTTATCAATAGGTAGTGTTGTGTGATATAAAACGTGGTTTTTGATACATCAAGATATTGATAATCAGAGTTCCATCATCAAGTGTTGTAGACATCAATTAAAATGTGGAGTTATTTCATAGGTGTTTTTATGGGTTCTCAACACCTAAGGTGGTATAAACCTCCTTGCAAGGTGAAACTTGATAAAGATCTAGTTGTTGTGGGTGGTCAGCTAGATAGGTGTAGTAGCTCCTTATGGGATTATAGTCTCACTATAACTAGGAATGGTAGTTCCTTGATCAATAACTTACTAGTCTAAATTAGATCTTGTTATTATAGGATAGTAGTCCAATTATAGGTTCTAGTGGGTTTTATTACCCTAGAGGGTTTCCCACATATGTCTTGTGTTTTGTGATTGATCTTACATTATTTTTCTTGATCATTTCTATGAATGTTGTTTATGCTTCATGAGTACTTGTGGTAGTTAATTAAATTTTGTAATTATCATAATTGAAGTTGAAATATCTAGGCTCACTGATTCACCTCCCCTTCTCAGTGATTGTACCTATAACAATTGGTATTAGAGTGGGTCTTTTGGAGGAATCCTAACAACTTGAAGGTGATCTTAAGTAGGTACAAATATGGATAAGAAATTGAATAAATAAAATAAATAGTAGAAGGATGTGATCAAAGTACTTGAAGAGCATATATGTACTTTGAATAAAGATGCCAAATAATATGAGAATATTATCAATGATCTCAAGGTTCAGCTAGTAGATCCCAAGACAATTTTGTGTTTAAGAGAAAAGGACATCATGTTGAATAAAGAAGCTTTCCATAATAGCAGAGAAGATGACAACAAAAAATAAAATAAGTATGAAGAACTAATCAAGTCTATTGAAGTACAAGCATATAGATTGAAAAACATGACCAAAAAGGTCAAAATGGATGAAGAGAAGATCAATATTCTTGAGGATTAGTTAAGGACTATAAATGCAAATCTGAAAGCAAAAAAAGATGAGTAAAATCAAATGAAGGTTGAAATAAAGTCATTAAAAAGTGAGCATGAGTTTGTTATAGTCAAGTTGGACATGATGGAAATCAACCATGAGAAGCCTGGGCAAGTGAAGAAGAATTTAAACTTAAAGAACAATGTCAGAAGACTAGTTAGATATCCCAATGCAATAATATTTGCCATTTCTTTTCATGGCCCATGTCATTTTTGCTATCAATATGGTCATAGGGCAATTTTTTTAGAAATATGAGATCTAAGATTGAGTTCACATGGTGCCTTGAGATTAGGATCAATTGATCTTGGAGAAGACTTAACTTAGATCAGTAAAGAGGTATGTTGAGTGATATTTCTTGATATAGTTGTAATAAAGTAGGACATATTACTAGATTCTACAAGAATAGTTTAAAGAAGAATTCTTCTCCTAAAGATCACTCAATGGTGTTGAGACCAAAGACTATGAAGGATAATCTTGATCAAGGTAGACTACTTACTACTGCAAATAAGGAATCATATATCAAGAAGATATAATAATGCTAAGAGGATTTATCCTCTATCTAGATAGAAAAGGAAGATCACAATCATCATCAAGAACAAGGTATGAATAATCTTGTTTGTTTCATATGGCATAGAGTTGGTCATTTTACTAGGTATTGCAAGAACATGTTGAATAAGTTGCCAAAGTAAAATAAGCAATATAGAGATCCTAGAGGGTTTGACAAAGGAAAAAATTATGTATGGAAACCAAAGATTATTAATTTTAATCACACTAGTCCAAAATTTGATAAAAAAGTTTCTCTATAAGGCTATGTTGAAAATCAAGATAAGCTCAAGGATCAAGTAGGTAAGATGGTTGTAGAAGACAAGAAGAGTCAAAATTTGGTATGGAGACCTAAGGTAGTAAAGGCTAAGGAGGCTAACTCTATTGATTCTAAGGTTCTTGCTGGATTATTTTCCAAGATAGGAAAATAATCAAAAATAAAGGAAAATCAAAAGTCTGTTCATGTTGAAAATAAATAGACTAAGCTCAAGGAGAAGATCAAGGTAGTAGTTGAGACTAGTCTTGAGGTATTTATGGATCCAAATAAGCATCCTATTATTTTTTATCATGTATAATATAAATAACATCAATTTTTTGTGCCTAATGATGAGGTTCTAAGCTATAATAAAGATTTTTTAGATAAAAAGGTATGTAATGAATATGTGTTGTATCCATGTTTTGTCAATTCAATCATAAAATAAAAAGATAATTTTTATTTGATAAGGAAGTTATTTATCCTAAGACAAATAATAAGAATACGAAGAATAACTAAAAATATCAGATGAGCAAGGAGTAGAAAAATGAGGAGTTATGGGCAACTCCTAGTTACACACCATGGTAGAGCATTGTGGTCTAGAGGAGGTCTATATATATACTTCTTAAAGAGACTCATTTCAATGGAGAAGCATGTTTATGTACTCAAGATGTTAAATCCTAATCAGAGAAGGTCTTTGGTTAAGGGGGAGCAATAAGTTCATGATCTTGTTTTAGATGTTTGTGAAGGAGCTTTAGTACAAAGTCAGAATGGGTGGTTCTAGGTGGCTTAATGAGGTTGATGTAAATGTCAAGAAACATTCGGTGCTCAAAAAGGTTTGTGAATTTATTTTTGGTGTAATCTAGGTGTTTTTTTAGGTTTGAATATATGTATGTGCTAATTGAAGATTTTTGAGTGTTCTTGGGTTTCTTAGTTTTTAGTTTATAAGGGCAAGCAGGCCTAAAATGGGTTATAGGAAGTCATGGATCCAAAAAAATGTGGAGGTTCAAATATTGGTTTAAAAGTGTGTGATGGGTGTCTCTAAGTTTGCAATTAGTTTTAGAGGTGTGTTTTGACCAGAAGGAGGTTTGTTGACCCTATTTGCTTTAAGTTTTTAAGTTTTTATCTTTGATAGAAAAGTGGTCTACCTTATGAGTCAAGGTCTTAAGATTATTAATTTATTGAATGGGCCAAATGGGTGGTCAAATCAAGATTCACATAGTTTTGAAGGTTTGTGATTCTCTATTTATTATAATTTTTGTCAATATGGAGGGCTAATTAGCTAGTAGGTTTGTGAAGGTAGTATGTTATAGATAATAACCTTGGTGATTAAAATTGGTGTGATTTAAGGGAAACATGAAATTTATCTAGATATGGATTTTCAGGTCCTAAAGATGTGTCTACTAAAAGTTGTGGGCTCTGCAAGTTTTAGGTAGGGCTACAAGGAGGCTAGATAGGCCTAGTTTGAAGAAGAGTGTTTCTTGCTCAATTTTTTACAAAATAGAAAGGTATGAGTATTTGAAGGTATCTTCTCAGATTGGGTTAGTATATTTTTTCTATTTTTATAGTGTAGATGAAGAGTTAGTGGTTATAGAAGTGTCTTGAGTAAGAAGGCTAGTAAGCCTGCATGGTGGTTCTTCATGGTGTGTAGAGATCTGAAGATGCTCAAAAGGTGAAATTGCTCAAATTTATTAGGGGTAATCCTTCTTAGATGTTTTATAGTGATTTAAATCTTATTTTAGTTCTTTTAAGTGTTCTTTATTCATTGGTTGTAGATCTTGATTGAAGAGAGTGTTGAAATGGAGCAAAAGGAGATTGTTAAGTCAAACAGAAGTAAGCTAAATGTAAAGTGGGGTTTGTATCATATTTCTAAGATGTTTATTTAATAGGGGGAGTTTATATCATATTTATAAGATGTTTCTTTCCTATATTGATAGTATTTTTATGTCCTTGAGATTAGATTGTGTCCACTTTATCAATATGTCAAAGGGGGAGAAAGTTCTTGTTATGGAAAGACCTTATTAGGGAGAAAGTTCCTATTGTGGGAGTGCTTTGAAGAGAGAGAAGGTGAGATATATATTTATATATTTATGGGTGTTGATATTAATGAAAAATTGGGATATTATTGGAGAGTTTTCATAGTGATGTCAAGGTGGTGTCATAAAGATGCTCTGGCGAGTAGATGAAGAGCCTTGATAGTCTCTGACAATGAAAAAGTGTGCAAGGTGCTTGTTCTTGTATGCTTGAAGGTGGCTTGGTTGATATTTAGTGTTTGAATAATAAAATGTGTTTAGGTTTGATTATATCTATTAGACTATGTGAAATAGGTCCTTAAGATGTTATATTTGCTTTCAAAGTTTATGTGTACAAGTGGAATTCATATGGTTGATCATAGTTTTCTAGACATTTTGGGTCCAGTGGTAGAAAATCTAAGTTGGAAGTTTGATGACATCACCATTTCCATATGGGAAGGAGTCAAGGGGAGTTTTTCATATGGTTGTGATTACTTTAGTCCCTAGTTATTTTGCACCAAATCTCAAGTCATGCATTGAAGTATAGTTAAAGATATGAGGGTGAAAAGTTGGTTTCTCAGATAGATTTCATTATTTTCCCATACTTAGCCAAATTTTAAAAGTGGATAGAAAGAGTTGAGTAAGTGTGTTTACAAGTTCGGTGCTTGCACATATGGATGATTTAAGATAAGGTGATTATATAGGTTTGTTTAGTTTTGGACCTAGTTTATTTGAACCAATTTCTAGATCATGCAATGTAGTGCATCAAAAGATATGCATATGCAAAGTTGGGATTACAGGTAGACTGAACGTGTTCTCCCATAGCCAATTTTGTTGTGACAAAAAGAGCCGAGAGATATTTTTTAAGTTTTTATATCTTGTATGTGTGAAGGTGCCAAGAGAAACTGATCAAATGGGTTTGTTTAGTTTTGAGCATAGATAATTTGTGATGAATTTGAGTTCATGTACTAAAGCATTATAAAAGTTATGGATGATCAAAGTTGGTCTCTTATGTAGATTTGGACATGGTTAGCTCTGTGACAGAAGTTTATGAGAAGGCATGTTAATGGCATTATATCTCACATGAATGAGAGTTCTAGGAGAAGTCAGTAACTTTTTTGGATTCTCCTATGCAAGGAGATCATCTGGTCTAAATTTGAGATCTTGCATTGAAGCACATAAGTTATAGAAAATGGCTACTCATGTATATTAACAAGGTCCCCATACTTATTCATTTTTTAATTTATTAAAGCTTGAGCAAGATCAATGGTGCACATTTACTCTAAAGACTCAGGATACAACGAGATAAGGATAGGTGCATGATGTTTAATTTTGAGTAAAGGTATAAGATAATGATCCAATGGTGAGTGGTTTTTCATATAGTTTATTGAATGATGAGAGTTGATCATTAAAGTCTTGACCAATTTATAGATATTGATGAAGTGATTTGAGTCAAAGTTCCAAGATTGCATGAGATGAGGTCAATGTGATAGTTGTTTAACATTTTGCATTGGTGGTATATGCATTGAAGCTCGCACAAGATAGAAGGTTCAATATTGATCTTAAGTTGAGACTCCATGAGACTCTAGCATTGTGTTCAAAGGTTAACTATAACCATTGTTATTCAAATATTTGAATTTTACATAGGAAAACTAGAGCTCTATATTTTGATCATATCTTTTGATATAAGATGAATTTTCTCATGTAGTAAAAAACAAAGTGATAGAGGACTCCAAGGTGCATCTAGATATATAGATTTGAAATCTAAAAGTTTGATATAGTAAAATATATTGAGCCTAAAAATGACCATGTGTTCAAGGTTAGTCTACAAGTGACCCAAGAAGGATATTCAACCTTGTATGATGTTATTTTTATGTTTTATGATGAATTGGATATTAGAAAGTGTTTTAGACACCATGGAAATTATCTATATAAATTTTGGAGGTGTAATAAATCTATCTTATAAATGAATAATTCTTAATAAGTTGACTATGTATTTAGTAATGGTGTTCTTGTGTATAAGGTCTATGTTTGAGTCATTTGAGCATACACAAAGGTGAGCTAAGTTGACTATGATCACTTGATGATGTCAAAGGTGACACAAGGAGTAGACCCATGCATTTGAAAGTGGTCATATGTTATTTTTTTCTCAATGGGGTGATAAATGTGTGAATGGGTTCACATGAGACCTATAAAGACTATAAGGGCCTTATTAAAAGGCATAGTTCCTTAAGGGTGACCCATAGATACTATGGTTGATTAATGAAGATAGTATTAAGCCATGTATTTAAGTGAGAGATTCCTTAAGGTCTAAGGAATGATTAATGGGTGACCAAAGTAGTGGTATCAATATTGATCTATAAATAGTAGAACCAAAGATGATGGGTTTTAGACTTGTGTGAGATTGACTAGTAAGACTCAGAAAGGTGTAAGCATTGAAGCACAAAAGAGAAGAGGCCAAGTGTGACCAATGGTTGGGTTAATGAGTAGAACATATTGAGGAATATTATTATGACCTATAGGTCATGGTTTTGATGGTATAATAGTGCTCTTGCAAGTTAAATATGAGCAAAGAGGTCTAAAATGATCCAAAAGAATGTTTTGGATGTATTGAGAATGAGCAAAGGATTTCTAGTGTCTATGAGAGCTTGGTGGCTAGTTTAAGAGATTGATTAGAGTGTGGATAGTGTGTATAACCATCTTGTCATGTTTTTGAATACTATGATAGATTTTTTGTTGTGAAAGATGCATTGAGTGTGTAAAGTTGAAGAGTGGGGATAGTTGGGACATGTAATTTGTCCTAGTTGATCTTTGTGTGTTGGTTCAAGTATATAATGTGTTTTGATGAAAATAGAGTGTTGTATGATCTAAAATGTGGATCTAGATACATTAAGAGATTGATAATAATATTTCCATCATCAGGTGTTGTATATATAAATTCAAAGGCGGAGTTGTTTTAAAGGTGTTGTTGTGGGTGCTCAATATCTAAAGGGGTAGTAGCCTCGTTGCAAGGTGAAACTTGTTAAAGATCTAGTTTTTGTGGATAATAAGCTATATAGGTGTAGTAACTCATTATGGGATTATATTCTCACTAAAACCAAGAATGGTAGTTCCTTGATCAATAGCTTACTGGTCTAAATTGGATCTTGTTATATTATAGGACAATAGTATAATTTCAAGTTCCAATGGGTTTTATTCCCCTAGAGGGTTTCCCATGAATGTATTGTGTTTTGGGATTAATCTTGCATTATCTCTCTTGATCATTTATGTGAATTTTATTTATGATTCATGAATGCTTTTTCTAAATGATTAAGTTTTGTAAAGATCAGAATTGAAGTTAAAATATCTAAGCTCATTGATTCACCCCCTATCAGTGATTATACGTCTAACATAAAATAGGAGAAATAACATTTAGAATTGAATTCATAATTACATAATTACATATTAATAGGATAAATATATTTAAGTTTAATCCATCCTTGGAGTATTTGAAATGTAGTTCAATGTTCGGTCTATCAATACAAGTTGACCAAGGCCACTCAAATTCAACCCTTTCTCCCAACACCCCATTTGATATCAGATTTATTATGTAGAACTAGGGTTTAATCATACATGTACACCCACATTATTATATAAGTGTTAAAATAAGAAAATAAACATTATAAATATATTCAAATTTTTCTAGAAGAAAATAATTGCTCACTGTGTAGGGTCAATTTTGACCACTGTAAGTTAGTATCAACTATCCATATTGATCTAATATGTTGAAACCATCCATGAAATTTTTTGGAAATGGACCACATACTGATAAATTAAATAATCTTAATACACATAATTTAGATAATCATAACTCATATTATCATGGAAAATAATCTAAAATCCTTAGTATCTCTTGTTATACTTTCACTACTATATTTAACTTGTGCATTTGTGTATATTTTTGAAATCATAAAATATATCATTATTTTATTAATTTATATCCTAATAGGGATTATAAAACCAAATTAGGGTAAAATATATTGGTGAACCCAAATATTTTTTGAACCATCCTTCCACAGCTTCAGATTTTTTGTTCTAGGGTTTCAATCTCATTTCAAATTTCCATACACAAAAAATATTTTTCAATCATTTTGTCCTTGGGTTTCATGATGTATTTTTTAATTTCCATACATAAAAAAATATTTTCATATTTGGCCTTAGCCTCCTCATGATTTTTTTATTATTTGGAGTAGGCCTTTCCTATATTCTAATAGCTTGTTTAATACCAAATATATTATACATGGAGAATCAACTATAAACCCCTAATGTCTCTCATCCTATGGAATTTTTATTACCTATAAAATCCATTAATTTTTTATGATAATGAATGGATAAATAACCAAACATGTATGATTAATGATGTTAGTTGTATAGATGAATAATATTCTTTTCATGATTATTGATTGTGATATGGGTATGATTCTAATCATGAAAATTAAGAGGGTTGGTATGATATTGAAGACTATAGTGAAGAAGAAAATGAATATGTTATTTCATAAATAGAATTCCCTACTTATCCTACTTTTTACTTCAATTCTTGTTTAAATAACTCACTAGAACAAGATGAGAAAAATATTAATGGATATATCAATAATCCTACATACGTTATGAGTTGAAAAGTGAATTTTATTTATCTATTACACCTTGATTATATCTTAAATTTTATAGTATAATTCATTTGATTAATCATTATAAAATAAAAAATAATAATCACTACATATAAATAAAAAATAAGGTGAAATTATTTCTCTCTTTAAAAATATAAAAATAAAGTAAAATTCTTTCTCTTTAGAAATTGTAAAATAAATTAAAGTTACTTTTACCTCTTTAGAAATGGAAAAATACAGTTAAATTCCTTCTATTTCCTTATAAATGCCAAAACAAAGTGAAATTAATTATCTCTTTAATAATGGATCAAGAAAGTGAAATTCTATCTATCCCTCTAGAAATACTAAATAATAAAAAAACACGTGATAATTATTTCTCCTGTCATACGATACAATGTCAAAATATTTATCCAAATGACCATTATATTGAAACAAAATGTGATTATATTTAATGATACATCTTCATAAGTGAATATATGGAAGATGATGTTACGCATGAATGTGACTATTCTTTTCAACCTATTCCTAGAACTTATTCACCCATTTGTAATAGTTTACCTATGGAAACTTACAATAATAAGATTCAACAATTGAAAAAACCTCTTCAAGATATTAACATTCATTCCCAAGAAGTCATCTTTCTTTTGCATATTGTAGGTGCCTTACAACACACAATTTATCACCTAAGCCTAGAAATCAAAACATACCATACTTGGGCTAATTCTAATTCTATATATGTAAACCTAAATTATCTATAATATTATAAATGCACCATTAGCTTATAAATTCCTCCTACCTACATTTTGAATGTTTGATGGAAATAGTGATCCTTATCTACATCTCAGAGACTTCAGGGCTTCTATGGAAAAAAATGATAGTATTTAGATTTTTTTTTCAAAAACATTAATTTTGAAATCTTTAGATTTGTTTCACTCTCTAAAAATTATGTCTTTACACTCATTTATTAAGTTAGGACATTTTTAAAGTGATACATTCAGAATAAGGGGCCAAGAGTTACATATGAACATTTAAATTCTCTTCATTAAGGAAATTCATAGTCAAAATTTAACTACATTTTACATTTTAGGACTTATATCCACCAATTTATATATCAACCAAAAAATTTGGAAACACAAACATATATTTTATAGAGGCCTTATTTTTCCCCTCAAAGTACAATTTCTTGATGACACTTGTGATTCATTTCAAGATATTTACTATTAGACTCTTGCATTAGAAGAGGAATTTTCACCTTATAAAAATCCAAAGACTACATAATAAGACATTAACCTTAAACTATAAATTCCACACCAAAAAGGTAAGGAAACTATTCCACTACCTAAGGAAAATATTCTAATTAAGGAAAGTTAAGTCAAATTCCTACATAAATGGAAAGAGTTAGCTTAAAAATTAGTTTACAAAGTGAATAAAATTACTTTTAATAAGTGTAAACCACTCAAATTTTTTAATTTTGGATATCAAACATGTGATATTATACATACTATTATGGAATGATAAGCTGATCAATTTACCTCTTAACTATTATCACCCTCTTTACCATCTCAATAGAATCAAAGGAAAATCATTTTTAATTTATCATTGTATTAATGGACATCAAGACAATGATTTTTATACATTATGACAAAATATTACACAATTCTGAGATGGAGTGGTTATTATATTTTAAAATTTTGACACTCAATCAATAAGACCCATCTACTTATACTACTCATTCAATGAAGATAGAGATATCCCATGGCATTCTTGAAAAGGAACCAATGGTCCATCAGACTTAAATGGATTATATTTATATGAGAATATCTTATAGGTTACATTCTACTATAATTGATCTATCTTAGGATATTCCCATTATGGAACCAATGGTCAGTCAAGATCTGACTACAAAAAAACCAAGTTATGAATGACAAAGCATAATATAATGTGGGCACAATTACATTTCCTTCCAAAAAAATATGGATACCAAAATTAAATTAAGAATATATAGATCAAAGTATAGTGTAAGTTAATATCATCTCATAATAACAAACATAAAAATGGATTCATTTGATTTTGTCCATGACATTATCATCAATTATATTCACAAGATTATAATAAATTATTATTACCTACTTGATGGGGAAACAATTATAGATCATTAATGATAATGCACAATAATATTTATTACTATAAATGATAATGAAACTACTTTACAAACCACAATAATTTTAAGATAATACATAAATACAAATTTAAATAGTGTAAAATCAAATTCAGAATTATATTTATACAAACATGCAATATCAAATGAATATAAATCAAAGTGCATAACTTAAAATCGTATGATACAATAATAATAAAAATAATTTGATAGGAATCAATGAATTCATCACACTATCAAAATTTGGCAAATAAATGACTACATGACTAAAACTTTAAGTCATAATAACTAAAAATGTCTAAATTCTACTAATTTTTTGCAACTCAACTATAAATGAGTAAATAAATGACTAATTTGGTCATCGAATAAATAATTATTTAGTCATACAAATAAAAATGACTAAATAGTTACTCATACAAATACAAATTAGACAAATTTTTTTTAAAAAATCAGGTAAGAGTGTATTACATGTGATTCATTATTCATTGAATATTTCCTCATTTCATTAGTTGGTAACTAGCCTAGCACTGAGGCATTTTGGGTTATAGTAGCTACTTTCCTGGGTGATAAAGCTTGTTTAGAGAGGACTTGGAGACTTCTAAAAAGGTAGGCAAGGAATTCAGAGTTTGTAGCAAAGAATTTGAAGTTGGTGAAGCCCTTTGTAGTGAAGTCAGATTTAGGGACACCCTCTATAGTGAATTTAGATGCAATTCAAAACCCTCATTACATTAAACACAAAATATATAGCTTTTTTATTAGAAACTTATAGTAGTTACATAGGCAACTGAGTACCATAACCATATAGGTAGTTTAAGGTTTAGGGGACTATTTTTTCATTAGTTTCCTCTACACATTTTGGATCATATGGGAATTTAACTTGTAACTCAAGTGAAACACCACCTTCTTCTAGTCATTGTAATAATTCCATATCCTTAAAGCATACAAAAAAACTATAGAATTGGTACTGGGTATTTTATTTATGAATTCAACTCAAATGTTATTTATTAATGCCTCCATAAAAGTTTGTTGAGCCAACTCTATTTCATCATGCTCAACATAAAGAACCCCAATGATGTTTAACAATTCAATGGGTACTTATTCTCTACTCTTATTTAGAAGAGACTTTGTTGTCTTAAGAGAATCTAAGGCTACACTAGGGTCTGACGATATTAGTAACTCACCCATCTTGATAAATGTATGGGAATCACATAAATCTATGTGAGTTACCTTTATTAAAATTTCCAAATCCTTCTTTACCTACCCTTACTAAGCATATATATGACCTATATCTTTTAATCTCTCATAGTTCTTAGGGTGGACCTCTATAACCTTTTCAAAATTTGAGAGATAACTCTTAAGATCTCCCAGCTTCAATTGAACTTGTCAAAAAATTCCTATGGTCTCTAGCTTTTCTTGACTGATTCCATGTGGTAGCTACTATTGGTGTCATAATCACCTTTACTATGATAAGATCATGCAAGATTATAATATGAATGAGATTTCATGAAAGTATAGTTAGTTGAAACAAGAGATATCTCAGTCAACAATTCCACAAGAAAATGTTTCCCTATGAATAAAAATGGTTTGTTAAATGATTCAATACCATTGAATAGTACATGTATAATTCAAGGGCTCTAAGCATATTTTCCATTCCTTCATGAACACTACCTTTTTCACTAACTCTAAAATCCTAAAAGTAAAAAATACATAAAACTGACCATAAAGATTTATGTAGAGGTAGAACATCATATCATAATGCCTCCATAAAAGTTTGTTGAGCCAACTCTAGTTCATCACGCTCAAAATGAATAGCCCCAATGTTGTTTAAAAATTCAATGGGTATTTCTTATCTGCTCTTCTTCAAAAGAGACTTTGGCATTTTAAGAGAATTTAAGGCTGCACTGGGGTCTGATGATATTAATATCTCACCCATATTGATAAATTCATGGGCATCACATGGATCTATGCGAGTTGCCTTTCTTAAAATTTCCAAAGCCTTCTGTTGGTTCTCAAATTTGTAGTATGTAAAAAATTAAAAGGATGCCAAGATTTATAATTAGGTTATGAAACCAATGTGGCCAACTAATAAAATCAACCCAAGTGGTTAGGATTCTCTACACTTTAGGCTTTGTTTTGCCCAAGTGGGTGTTACCTTATATTCACCAATGATTAATTACTCCTCAAATTTATTAGTGAATTTAGAGTAGATTAAGGGATTTTTGTAATTTTATTAATTGAATCATCCAATTCACCCTAATCCAAACTGGCATATGATTTGAATTAGATTTTTTTAATTTTTTATTCTACTATTACTCCTACTCCTACACAACAAAAAATTAAAATTGGAATTTTTGAATATGATACAAGGAAATGGTTGTGGAAAAGAATTGATCAGTTCCTTTCTCAAAAATTAGGTAATAGAGCTTATTCATAGAAATATTTGTGCTTTATATCTAGCCACAACTCAAATTACTTGGCATGGGATTTTCTATGACTGCCATAAACATGCAAGATTATTATTATTTGGCTCTTCTTAATTCTCCAAAATGAATCCTTCAAGTTACAGTGATATATTCAATGGAATTTAATACCTAATTAAGGAAACCCAATTAGATAAACCACCAAAAAACATTAAATGTGTTTTTAAGAACTAAACATATACTTGATATCTTAATTCAAATAACAAGGAGAAATAAAAATGGAGATAACCAGATAAATTATAACATGAATATTCAACAAGAAATTGAGAATAAGATATATGGAACCAGATAAATGTGGTTTGATTTTATTGATATTTCTTTGAAGATTAGGCCTTACAATATCTTTTTCCTAAATCAAATTCCTACAGATATTTCCCAAGGTCTTGGTTTCCTTCTTATAGGGGTGAAGGAAGCTACAAGCCTCAGACCTTTCACATTCTAAAAAATGACTTTTCATATACCCACCCCTTAATATGACCTATTACAACATATAATTTTTGACAAGTCTTAAAAAGATCACCAAATATATTTTGAATACATATTGGAAAGCATAAAAATAAGAAAAAGACAAAATAGGAGGACGTCTAAGATTTGTTGGTACCATGTTGATGCTAGCTTGATGCTCATTGCTCCTCTGTATACTTGGCCTACTTATTCTTTAGTTATCAAATATCAATTCTCCCATTAGTACACTATGAAATCATTAGGTTACTTA
The DNA here is from genome assembly GCA_037957365.1 of Torreya grandis. Lineage (NCBI taxonomy): Eukaryota > Viridiplantae > Streptophyta > Pinopsida > Cupressales > Taxaceae > Torreya > Torreya grandis. The sequence goes on along the minus strand of JARHVA010000370.1, from coordinate 3,994,708 downwards.
TATTCTTGGATTTGGAGTAGGTTGGTCTGGTGATCTTTCCATCTTTTATCTAACAACACTTTGACATCAATGATAAACTTTGAATATCCAACATCTAGAGTAATTAGTCTATGACATTGAAAATAAGAATATTTATGTTTTGATCTTTTTTCAAGAAATCAATGAATTGTGAAATTGTTTGACCATATTCACTTTTCCATGCATTAAAAACTTTGATCTTTTTATCTTCTATCAAAATGGAAGGAAGAAACTGGTGTTTGAAGGTAGAAAAATAATCAATCTTTGCGTACACTTTTTGGCTCTAACCATTCACATACTAAAATTCATCCAAGATCATTTTCACTATCTTCTCTATTGGCTTGAGTGAGGTTGGAACACCTGGATCTATTTTTATAACTTTGCACAAGGTTAGCAATGTATGGTGTATAGGTTTTCATTTCTTGTATATTTGATCCAAAATAGAAAGATTGACATTTAACTAAACAATGGTCTGAGACAAGGAAGAATAGCATTCATGCACATCTCCCAACTTGTTAACAACCAATTTTACTTTGTATTCCAAAATCTTATCAAGCACCTCAAGGATTTTCAATTTGATCTCATCCTTTGTCTTCTCATTTTAATTTTTCAAATCTTCAATTTATTTCTCCAACTTCAACTTCAATGCATTCAATTAATCAACTAGGATTGTATTATCACTGGTTATTTGTGGCATAGGGGTTTAGTATGGCACAACTGCTTGGGTTTGAGAATCAACACCCTTAAATTTCTATTTTAGTTTAACATTTTCCACATATATCATATTCACTTCATCATTCATCTTAATTTGAGTTTTTTCATAGTCAAGTAATCTTTCCTCCATTTTTTTGATAGCAACTTATGTGAACATTGCAGAGTGCACTGTAAGGGTAGAAAATTCAATCACTGATGTATCCTAAAATGTTTTCACCATATCTATTCCCCTCAACTCTTGGACTATATCAATTAATCTTGGCTTGTTGGTGTTTTTTTGTGTGGCCCATATTGCTAGATTCGCTATCTTTGGGTTAAACCCACAACCACTAGCACCATCCTTATAATAAAACTCAAAAACCATCATGGGGTCATCTTGATTTCTCACTTGGTCTAGCAAAAACATTTTTTTCAATTCAAGGCCATGGATGATCAACATATTACTCTTCAAAACCATTTGTCTATCCTTATCAGGGTTGACACTTATTTTGTAAATTTTCAAATCCTTGAAAGTCTGTGTCACAATTTGATCATGCTAAGATTCATTAGCACCCATTTTATTTATTTCCACTTTTTATTCAAATTATTTCATCTTCATTTTGAGCCAAAAATATTTGAATTCTAGGGTATTGATGAAATCATCATCCTTGATGAACCTCATAGAAGCCACAACCCTTTCATCTTCTTGTAGTTTAGCCTCACCTTGTGCCTATTTATCCATTCTCACTTCTACTTTATGTGCTTCTATTTCTTGACCAACAAGGGGTTGATCAACTTCCTCTTCCTCTCCCTCTACCATATGCCTCAAAATACCGGCCACCTCTTTAGAGTTACCATATCTTTTAGTCATTTCATATGGAACTAGTGGAGAAACATCATTAGTATTTTGCCTTTTGGTAGGTGGTAAATTAGGAACAACTAGATCTTGTACTTACATTACATCTAGACCAAGTTGTTAAATGATAACTCCTATTAGCTTTTGATAGGGAGGTTGGTAGCTTTTTTAGGTTGCTTCTCAGACATGCCATACATTTTTTCAAAATTATCAATTATAAAATCTATTCTTTTTAAAGGGTCCTTCTCTTCAACAAAAAATCACAAAAAAAATAGGGTTTTATTTTCTTTTGTCATCCTCAATCTTCTTCAAAATTTCCCATTTTATTTTCTTATTATATACCTCTTCAAAAGTGACAATTTTTAATCGCATCCTCATCAAAATTGATTTGATGGGATATCCCCATCTTGGTAAGGATGACTTATCTAACAAATTTCATGTGACCCTCTATATCACAAACCCTTTCTATCCTTGATTTCAAAGAATAGTTAGCCTTTAAATAGGCTTGCAACTCCTCCAAGCTATCTGCACCAATGTACCATTCAATAAACACATTAGAATTTGGAAGAAATGTTCCTTTATTTTATTTTTTCATCACATCTTTCTCCATCCAGAGCATCTACCACAGGAATTCAAGAAAAATAATTCTATTTGGCATAAATTTTGGCAACACATAGGGTGGATGAGTACACCCATATAATCTAATTATAGTATGGTTAGGAAAGAAATACCAATCAACAAAGCTATGTTTGTGACCTTGTTATAGCCTATGAGAAAGAGGCCTCAACATTTCTCTAACCTCTTTGGTCAATCTAGGGAAAAGGATACCAAGGGAATTCATTATTATGACTAAGAAATTATCATGGAATGCAACATAGTTATAGTTCTAATAATTAGTGTCCCATCTATAATACCAGCACTATGTAGGAAATATCTATCTCTTTTGATCAATCATGCTCAATTCCATCCTATTAGACCAATTCCTTTTATTTTGATACAAAATTAAATGAAACAATAAAGAATAATATTTGAATTCCATAGGTGTCTTGTTCTCCCTTATTTACAAAAATTGATCATGCAACTTCTTCTCAATAAATGATACAAAATCATACTCAACATTAACCTCTATGTTTTATATTCTCATGGCTATCATCATCATGCCAACTATCATTCTACCTTGGGCATCAATTCCTAGAACTTGACACAAATCAAAATATGTCCTTTTGAAATGCACAATAAATTCATCAACTGGAAAAGGTTCAACTGCAGTGGTTAGGATTGAAATCCTTCTATTGTTGGCCCCTTTCCTCATGTACATGGGAAACTCATCACTCCTTTGTGTATTTCTTAGATTGGTATTTTCTTGTTCACTCTTATTCAAGTCAACTTTTGTGAGGGCTTGCTTGTTGAGCATGAAGCAATCAATGATTGCATTTTTGTCCACAGCCACTAATGGTGACCCATTTGGAAACCTAATAGTTTTGATGGCTAGATGATAGTGTTATGTCAATATCCTAATCAAATACACATAAATGAATAAATTTAGCACCACAATCTTAGCCAAATTCAAATTTCATGGGTTTATAACCACTCCCTATCCATCTTTCTTTTCACAAAAATACAAAAAATGTTCCATCCTAAGATAGGGACTCTAGCATCCCGACACCCCTCTATTACATCCTTGAATAGTTTCTTATACCCTTTGTCAATTAAATTTGGAAAAATTTCTAATAGTGACTATTAAAGGGACTAGTTCTTGGGAACAGGGGGTTTGGTGCTCTTACTTATAGACTTAAATTTCTTGGGTACCGTAGTTTGATGATTTTATGAAATAGGGTTTTGATAGTCACTTGCTCTACCAAACCAGTTGAAAATAAATCATAAACTAAATACCAACTTTTATGAAGAGAGTGATGAGGTAGACTTACCCAATTGGAATATGGTCAAAGTGTACACATAGAGTTTGAATTTTCCATCTACAATCACCATTGAATTTGTTTGAATGAAAAAATACAAAGAAACTCCAATTTTATTCTACTACAGAGATGGTAATTTTACCATTACTCTGGTTTGTTCCATGAAAGAAAAAAATCTCAACATTCAAGTCTTTCAAACATAGACCATTGATTTGGTCCAATCTAATGAGTAGGTGGGAAATTTAATCATAGGCATCAATAATAACCACTACAAGGTGGTGATATAGTCATTTCAACATTTAATACTTTACCACATCATCACAAGATCTATTTATATCTTTCATGGGACCATGAGAGCTTTTGGATGGTTATAATGCATATTTCACTACTTATCTCCACCCCACAAACCTTGATACACATCATCATGGGATGTTGAGATACATGATATCCCTTATACTTCACATCATGTTACCACTAACCTTTGATCTGACCATCATGGGACCACATGGTCCTTTGGCATCCCTTCACTATTTATTGTATCACCACAAGCATTAGATTTGACTATGGTAGGAGCATGGGACATACTTTATATAACTTTTAACATTTATCAATAACCTACAAAACCTTCTCTAAAATATGAAAATAGATAGAAATAACATATATTTTATAGAGTGTTACATAAAATTTATGTTAAAAATTGACCCTAGAAATGTGCAATTATAGTTACGATTATTGTTGCTCTAACATTTGGATTTGGTAGGATATGGTTAACATGATCATAAAAAATGATCCTAATAGGGTCCTCTAGTATAGAATTCATTTTTTGTGATTCATATGTACCTTTTATAGAAAAATTTTAGACCTAGAGTGTCAAGGAAAATATATGAAAAATCTAGAGTGTGGACTCTAGAGAGTTAATATCTCTAACTATGTATATTAGGTTTTGGGTGGCTAACATCCATTGACTAACCCTTTAATAGTGAGACACTATGTGATATAATAATAAAATTGATGAGAATATTGAAACAAAAAAATATGTCTCTCATATATTAAGAATATGTTCAAAGTTAAGTATGTAATTGATAATGCTTATGTGTGAAATGAGTTACAACAACTATCTATTTATAAGTGTCTTTAAATTAAAATTTGATAATTTTAATAGATGATAAATGATCATAAAATAAGGTCATGAAATGTTATGAGATTTTATGCTATTTTACCAAAAACATAAAATAACATAATAAATGTTATGAAACTTTAAAAAGGTGGTCTCCACATTTAAAAATCAACCATAATACTAATATCATTCAATTAAAAAACTTAATTATACACATATAAATATAAATAAAACTCAGGGAACCATTTGAAAATAACCTAAACCAACCCCACCCAATCCACCAATCCCCAATAAAATATAGTTTCCAAGTTCATTTCATAAAAGTTCAATCAAAGGTTATCCATCCAACTCATATAAAGTTATAGTAACATTAAGATTTCTTACCATACATCATATTTATTAAAATAATAGTATGCTCTTATTTCCATACCACCATTTATCTTCTTGTGCACTACGGGGTTGGGGTGAACCTTTACTATTTGCTCTTACCGCATCATTGCAAGTCAACATTTTGTTTTTTATGGGGTCATAGTGAAATATTACATGCTACTAAAACTCTTGTTGCTACCCTACCAATTAATTTTGAGACCTCTATGGGGATGTGATAACCAGTCTCTATATACTATAACACCATAAGTGAAGTTCCTACATATAGCAGGGAAGCGATAACTATCTTTTCACTTCCTTTGGTTCCTACACACCCACTAAAGCTATTTGAATGTACTACAGGGATATGGTAAGAGACCAAAAACACATCAATTATCAAAATACAAATGTATTTCACATGGACATGATATGGGATGCTTATGAATGACTCCTAGAATAATTGTAAAATGAATATGGACTTCTAGGATGAATTTTATGAATTTTGGAAAAAATGCCTCAAAGAAATATGGTCTCATGGTGATGGAATGCCATGATGAATTATATGAAAAGATAATTGTTATGGATTTTCACGGAATTCCATCACCATGAGACCACATTTCTTTGAGGAATTGTTTCAACTAGTTCACTGCCTTGTCTATGCTTTTGCTTATTATTATGATTTGATAGATTTTTTCCAAGCATCCATAACTTGTTCAAAAGCACTTGTTTTAAGATTTTAACCATAACAACAATGTGGTGAAATATTTGATAAAATTATTTAGTATACATGTATGAAAAATGTGGTAGCATAAACAAGGTAGTGAACTATTTAAAAAAATGCCTCAAAGAAATGTGGTCTCATGGAATGCCATGATAAGCAAATGCAATTGGTAGTTGCTCCTAGTTATTAGTTATGCAATGTGAAGTAATGCTTTGAGTTTGAAATATGTGTAATGTAATGTAATCATCAATTTGAATACAAACTACAAAAATATATTTTTTAAAAATTCATTAGTTAAACTCTCTATTTTATTTGATCTATATAACTCTATTGCAATGGAAATGTCTTTCAATTAAAAAAATAGTTTTTGTCTCTTAGTCTCCAATTTTTTACATTTTTTTAAAATTTTGATTTTTTCTCGATATTTTTGAAAAAACTTGATCTTTTGATTTATTTAATTTTTCCCCAAAATATTTTTAATACTATGTATAGAACATTATAAATGGATCAATGTTGAAGGTTGACTATGGATCAATACCATGCATTGATGAGAGGGACATGGACAAATATCCATGTCAATGTAATGACTGTCTTGGTGGAAAGGTGAGAAAAATAAATCTGATTTATCAACATATGATAAGATATGGGCATATTGGTATAATCCCTTGGGATTACAATTATTATGAAGATATGATAGAATTACAAAGTGTGATAGATGAAGAGGAAAAAAATATAGATGAATTAGCACCAAAAATAGATGAAGAGGAAATAATGTTAGACAAAGGGTTTAAAGTTGATATAATGTTGAATGAGGTTCTAAATGATGATTGGGACAAATTGATGGATGATTTTTTAAGCCTATGTATGCTAATTGCAAGTTAAGCTATTTGACAACAATCCTTCAAATTCTTAACTTGCAAGTGGTGTTTGGTTGGACAAATGAGAGTGTAGCTTAGTTATTGGCACTATTAAGTTTTTTTCTACGACCTGAATCCACATTACCAATAAAACAAAGTCAATGTAAAAATAAAATCACTAATCTACGCTTAGGGTATGAAAACATCCACACATGTGTGAATGGTTGTGTATTATTTCACAATAATCTTACAAGTGAGAGTGAATTTTTGAAATGTCATGAAATGAGGTATATACAAGGGTTGAAATTAGTTATGGTTTCTAAAAAGGTTCTTCACCACTTTTTGATAATCCCATGATTACTCCAAATGTATAGGTGCAAAGACATTACTAAACTTATGCAATGACATACCCAAAATAAGAGCACTGATGGAAAATAATGACATGTGCTTGATTCTAAGACTTGGATGGAATTTGATAATATATGGCCTAATTTTTATCAAGATCCTCATAATATAAGGTTGGGTTTGGCTCTAGATGGCGTGAACCCATTCTCAGATCAAAGTATTAACTGGTCAACTTGGCCAATGTTTTTAATAAATTATAACTTACCTCCATGGTTAGCAACTAAACCATTTTGCTTAATGTTATCATTGATTATACTAGGAAAGAAAAGTGTGACTTTAGATATAATCAATGCTTATATAGAGCCATTATATGATGATCTAATGGAATTGTGGAAAGGAATTGAATAAATTCAATCTTGAAGGAATGGCCATTCAATCAAATTCACTTTAAAAGCTTCCTTATTATTTAGGGTTCATGATATTCCTGCATATGAAAATTTATAAGTGTTTATGTAGAGAAAAAGTGGCCAAGAATAATTAATATTTATCATGTCTTAGTTTGATAAACAACCAAGTTGTAAATCCACTGAGTAGTATATTATTTATTTAATAATGTTTAATTGAAATTTTAGAGGTAAGATATTTATGTATATAATACATAATATGATATATTTTATTGTTTTATAGGCAAGAAAAAGAGTAAAACAAATGTGGAGAAGAAACTAAAGGAAAGAAAAGATACAGTGCCACCATCTCATAGAAGCCAATGCATTTGTGATTCAACAATGCACTTAGTGAGAATAATAGTTGTGATGATGTGCAACCTAATATAACATATGGTGATGTGTAACCTAATGTAGCACATGGTGATGTGCAACCTGATATAGCACATGGTGATGTGTAGCCTGATATAACACATGGTAATGTGCAAAATTGTGATGATCTCTTAACACAAAGTCTAAGAGAGATTATCAAAAAAATTATAGAAAAGGAACAACAGGTCTATAGATGATTTATTCAACATTAAAGGATGTGTTTGAAGTGAAATATGTGGATACTAGTACTGATCTACCTACTCATGCCACACTTGATGGGGCTAAGGAGCATGAATTTCTAGTTAATGAAAGTCATGAAGAGAGATTGATTGCATCTGGTGTGCCTCAGAGTGCACCTATTGCATCTAGAACTTTTGATGGAACTAGTGGATCAACCAAAAATAATGGTAGTAGTTTAATATAAGGTGTTTTTAATTTTTTCAAAATACAAAGATTGAGTCAATATTTGTATAGATCTATAGAGAGGAATGAAAAAGAAAGAAAATTAGAAGGAAAGAAGTGATTCTTGGTTGAGGTATCAAGAGATGGTGATCCCATTGGACCAAATGCTGTAATGTGGGCCTCTGAGTTATGTGTAAGATGTAAGGCTCATTTGGATAATTACAAATCAAGTTTTATAAAGCAAGATCCATGAAGGGTGGAAAATGTTATAAAAAAATGGAAAACTATTTTGAGACTATTGGTGGACAAATCTCTAGAAAATATTACAAGCAAAAGATGAGAATTTTGATGAATACTTTTATATACAATTGCAAAATAAAATCCACTCTATCTCTCAAATAGTGGGAGGCATGGAAATAAAGTATGCATTCTGAAGAATATTTGGTAAAGAGTAACAAAGGCAAGAGAGCAAGAGATAATGTGAGTGTTGGATATACATTTGGTCGAGGTGGGTTGTAGGCCAAAATGGACAAATTTATAGTAAGTGTATGGCTTTTTGGTTAAATTTACATTATGTTATTTATTTCAATTTTTTATTGAACTAACTATATATTGAAATTGACATTGTATTTTAGGTGGAAAATATTAATAGAGAATCAAGTGCAAAAGATATTGTCAATTATATGGCAACACTAGATTGACCTAGTAAATCTAAGAGTGGGATGAAGTGGAAATCTAGTTTTTCAATAGAGATTTCATAACCATTTGTTAAATTCCTAGCAGGAGAATCTCCAGATCATGTAAAATAAAATGAAGGGTACTAATAGGTAATGAGTTGCATATTCAGTCTCACTCAGCAAGTTTTGTAGTTGGTTGCCTTCGTTAACCTAATAATTATTACATGGAATGAGCATAAATCCATGAACTCAGTTGAGGTAAGAGGCTCTATTGATCTCATTTATTATTGTTTGTAAATTCTATATACAAATTCCTCTTAATATGTATATTATTGAAATCTAATCATAGGAGAATCCAACCCAGTTTCTTTATTGTTGGAGTGATCCAAAAAATGTTCTTTTGGACAAATTTATAGCTTGCATTCTTTACTTGACTATTGAATGATTTGTATATTTTTTTGAATGATGGTTAAACCACATGTAGAGAAATTTTATGAAAACAACATGAAAACAAAAATGCCTTCATGATGTCAATAGAGCTACCGATATTGATAGTGATCATGATGAACGAGACAAGAATGTGCAGCACAAGCATCATAGTTATGCTGAATTAGTTGAGGTAATATAATAGTTATTAATTATTTGTCCCAATTTTTTATCATTATTCATGATTAAAATGTTATTTTAAATTAATAAAGTTTAATTTGTTGTTAACTATTTCCACAATACTTACTTCAATCTTGTTTTGGAGGGATTTAAGACTCATTTCCTTATCTTGGAATAATCTTCTATTCTATTCCTTCCAGAGTTCATAGATTAGAATTTTGGGACTTATCAACCATAAACAATGATAATTAGAATGTCTTTTGATATTGGGATAGTATTGAAACAAAGTCATTATATCATTGGGAAGGACATTCTTCCATCCTAGCTTTGCACATAACCACCTCTAGCATTCAAAAGAGAATTGGTAGGAAAAATATTCTCCCTTTCACTCACTTCAACTCTACCATATCCTAAATTTCCATCAAAACCTTGTGAATCCCCTTTCCTTAGGTCACTATTTTATTCTTGAAGAACCCAGAATTAGTTTGAATTTCCTCTACAACTTTGTATGTGATTATTACCCTGCTCCATTTTTACAATATAATGTGTGTTTTATATCTCAATATAATGTTTTTTTCTATTTTTGTAGACATTTATTGATAAAATATGAGAAGGGGATAAATTCCAGGTGTTGGATCTATTTGATGCTACTACTGTGGGCATTAGGTAGATTCACTCACTATCTATTGTACATGGAGTCAAATTGAAAGGAATAGGAGATGCAAATGTAAATATTTTAAAGGTCACAAGTAACATACCCATTTATTATGAATACAAAATAGATGTAGCTATCCATCTAAAAGATAAAGAAGGGACCTTCACATGATGGCCATTAAAATATTTGAAAAAAATTACATAGTTGATGTTTATCATGTCCTAACTATTAGACAACATGGCCCATTTCTTTATGCAATAGTTTGAATGTGTTGTTCAAGGATATTCTTAGTGTTTTTTGGTCTATTTTGGAGTTTTATAAGCAAAAAAAGTCATTGTAACTTAGTTTTATTAATCATAGCACTGAGAAACACACTTTGTATTAACACATTTTTCAAACCAAAGACACATTTCTATCTTGTATTTGTTGTTAACACCTTTACTCAATAAAATTTCAATATTTTGCCTTCTTAATAGTTGTTTCATAATGTGCAAATGAATGATTGATTATGTTTTTTGTGTTTTATGTCATATGTTTGGAAGCACCTTTATCTAATACCCAAACATTTATTAATTCATCTTGAGTTTCAAATTAGAGTAAGCTATATTCTTTATGATATAAATGTTGATTCATGAGAAATATTCATGGATTATTAATAGTCATGCTCTACATATTGAGTAGAATAATATTTAGGCATTTCATGTGGTTTGTAAATAAAATTAAGGATCACTACCATATAGCATGGGCCACTTAAAAGTCTCATGGCCACATGAATATAGGACTATTGTTAGTTCTATAATTAGAGGTGACATAATTAGTTTCTAGCATAATTGGAGATACTTTTATTGTGTCGAATATTGAGGTATTGTTATTACTTAATTGGAGGTGACTTAAGTAATCTATATCCTAATTGGAATTACCTTTCTCTTACTTAATATTATGACTTAATTTTTTTCATACTCTTGTCAACTATAAATTAATGAAGAAGTTAATGGAGTCTTAATTAGTATAATATGTGACAAATATAAAATAAGAGTCTAAATTTTGACATCTCTCTACATTTTTTAGATAGATATATTTAAAATATATATACTACTACTACTTATGCATCTAATGGAAGTCGAAAAGATATCCCTGATTGTAGAATGTAACAAGTAAAATAGTGTAATGGGTGTTTTTAATCACCATTTTTAATTCATATTAAATGTTTTATAAATTTTTATTTCAAGAAGTGAGAATTTACAATTACATTGAGAATTTATAATATTTTTTTGATATTATAAGTCTGCAAAGAGGGAGCAAAGCCCAATGGGTAGAAAAATAGTCCAAATGCTACTAAAAATGAAAAAATAATGGACAAACAAAAGCAAAATAAGGAACAACAAATAGACTAGGGATTAACCATAATAAAAACACTAGTTTATGATCAAATCTTTCCAATATTATTTGACGAAATTGAGAAGGTTCTACATGCTAGCAATTTTTCCTTTTATATCTTTATCTTCTTCTGGGAGGTCTTGAAAAATCAATAGGGAAGGAGCTGCATGGTGGACAAATTTTAAGTAAATAGAGGTTAACACCTTCATTTTACTCTGAAGGGAGTACAAACCCTTCTTCACTTCCTTCAACTCCCTTTCAATTTGGCTTTCCTCTTCACTGGTATCCATGAAATCCTCCTTTTTAGAATCACAAGTGGATTTGTTCATCTCCTCAAAATAATTGGTTCACTCCTCCAATTACTGATTAGGATTGGGTTTATCTTTTAATTTACCTACTTCCTCTCCCAGATCTAAGGTAGAGGGACCATCCACAGTCCTTACCAATAAAATTTTTCCACTACCAATCTCTTGGATCTCTTGATATTCATCATTATTTCCATATAGCTATGAAATTTAAAACTAGACCCTTATTCCATAGCCTCCTCACCTTGCACCTAGGCCTCTAGGGGCTCTTTCTCACTAGACAAATTCTGAGGCTCCACCCCACCCACTTTATTATTCTTACTCTTTCCCTGATTGATCTTCTTAGAATTGATTTGAACAATCAATTTCCTCTTTTTATTATAAAAAATGAAGGGTTATTTTTTAGCTCCTACAACCCTTCAATAGCCAAAGAGTGAGAAGGGTCAAGGGATATAGAAGTCAAAACTATCAAGGAGGGATAACTAGAGCCCAGTCAAAGAGGGGAAAATATTTCAAAATTAGGGGATAGGTTTGAAGAGGGGGAATAAGGTTCTTAGAAATGGTTAGGTAACCACGAGAACCTAGGGAACTAAATCTAACTCTTAGGGGAATGCGATATTCATCAAGGTCACTATCATGGGAACTATCTAACACATGATTTAAAAGGCTTAGAGAGAAACAATGAAAGGTTAAAGTGATAAATCTTGAAGATAAAACACTGGTGCGGGGAATGATAGAGGCAACTAAGTTTTTTTCTAGGGAATTTTTGATAGACTTAATAGATATGTCCAGGGACAATATGAAGAAGAATGGGAAGTCAACCAACACCTTGTGATGAAAGTGATTCAAATGAGCAAAATGGCAATGATAAAAGTACTTAAAAAAACCTTTAAGGGTAAAATATTTATTGATGGTGAAGCATACATTATCCCAAGGTTTAAACAAGCTCACTCTATCAAATCCTTCTTACAACTTCACTGGTGCTTCTCCTTCAATGAATTTTTTTTTCAACCCCTCTAGGTCTTGAAATTTGGTGAGTCTTTTCATTCATCTACCCTCGTAGCATAAACCTATGGCCTTATAAATTGAATCCTCACTAACAACAAACTCTATACCTCTAACCTAAAATTTACAGTCACCATCCCAACTCAAAGAAAACTAAATGGATATTTTCTCATCATATCCATTTAGACATTAAATAAAATTATAAATTCCACCTTCATAACATATACCCCAAAGCATAGCATCTAGTTTAGTTTCATCACATGATAATGGCTCAGTTCTGACCTTTTCTTCTCCCATGATTGAAAACTTCACCAAATTATTGTATGGCTGAAAAGGGACCCAGACCAAAGTGAACCACCACCAAGGATTAAAAAAATTAAATCAAAAAATCTAGAAGCTTTCAAATCCCACACCTAATCTTTAGTAAAATGCAGGTTGATCCTATAATGATTGAACATGTGAAAGAGCTTTCTATGATTTCCATGCAATAACATGCTTTAAAGGATTGAGGCTACCTCATGTGATATTAATTTTCTTTGATGTGGAAATACTCATAATTAATGTGATAAAGAAACAATGATGACTAGCAAAATCAATGAATAAAAATGACTAAATATACTACCAAATTGATCAAAATGATGATTAAAATTAATGACTAAATACACTACCAATGGATAGAAATTTATGAATAAAAATGACTAAATAAGTGACCAATTAACAACAATCAATGACTAAATATATTAGTAAATAAAAAATGACTAAATAAGTGACTAGATTACAATAATCAATGACCAAATCAATGACTAAATATACTACCAAATTAATCAATCAAAACAACCAATAAATGACTAAAAATGGCTGAGTCATCAATTCGGTCATGTTATAAATGACTAAAAATAAACTACTAATGGTCACGTGATCATTTTTGGTCATTTATATGTAGTTTTTAGTAGTTTTTTAAATCATATATTATTGTTTCTATACTAGTGTCATACATATTAGATCAAAGTTTAAAACATAATAAAATTGAGTCAATAATTAGGATAACATCCCCTAATATATATAAATCATCACTATAACTATGTCTAATAGACATATAATTAGAGCTTCTATTATCCTTCTACACCCTTAGGACTGAGATATGTATTATCTCATGTGCTCCTAAGAAAACCTTGACTATACCATAGTTTGTGCATGCTTAACCTATAGACCACTATAGTGAGCTATAAGATCCATTGATATATTAGTTCTAATATTAAGCATGGACACTCATAATCTATTTAGATTTACCAATAGACCATCCTAATTAACTTTAACTATAATAAAAATAGTGTTAGTAATATAAACATGGCCAAAATTGGTACATGTATACCCAAAATGTGATTTACTCTATGAATGAATATTTACCAACCATATCAAAATGAATATCCCACATCAAAAAATGAATTTATGCATCAATCATAGTAACCCAATACTCATCACCTACATCAAAAAAAATAAAATATTTTATCGACTTATAATTAAGAATCAAATACTTGAAAATAAATACACAAGTATACATATATACCTACATGTGGTTGTAGTAGAAACTATGAAATTAGTTGGATCTAACTATGGATTAGCCTTCCCTGGTCCTCCATTTCATCCATATCCTCTTCTATGAGGAAAAATACATCAATTAGATATGATATAATTAGAAAAATGGTGGGCCATCTCAAACCTATCTATTAATGAGTGTATTGATAAGTACATCTCACATCATCCATATTAGTAGCCACAATGAGAGGATCCACATCCTATGCAAATAAATGCACTAGATCAACATAATAAAGCATTAGTTTATCACCTACTTGATGAGAAAAAATATGTTATATTTATAAGGGTATGAGGTTGGTGGTACATCTTGTTAGATAATAAACTTTTGAGTAGCCCTCTCAAACATAAACCCATCTATAACACTAGGAAACTAGTAATAGATCCACACAGTGACACAAATGCAACATAACTCTTTCACACCCTAAATCCACCTACCATAGCCTTAGTATGGCCTCCATGTTATCCCAACATGTGTAAACCTATCAAGGATAAAAAAATACTACATAGTTATCAACCCATGATGCCTCTTTACCACCCATCGCTCTACAAAAATTTGTGGATTGACTTAACCACCAAAAGGTCCTCTAATTGGTTGAACCATAGTGATATGTGCATATTCCTAGGAATGTAGTAAGGACACAAAAATAATTCCTTTAGCATGGACCACTAAAGTGAACCAGTAAAAATCCCTATTTAAGTGGGACACCATGGTATGACCCCATAAATATATTCTACCCATATCCTCAATTTTGTACACAAAGTGATACACATAATAAGATATGGAAACAACACTACAATCCACAACAACAACAAATGAAGTTATAAAATAACATATGAATTTTCATAAGTGCAAAATAAATAAGTGATAATATCCCTAAGTAACATTGTATATTCATGTCTATTGTATTGATCACTTTAGGTCTGACTTATCAAACACACACACACATGAATAAAATATTCCTACCCCATTATAGCCTATATTATATATTTCTCACCAAATATCATCAATATCAATATCTTCCACACATCCTCTAAGGTCATAGAGAAAAAATGTGCATGTATCAACATTTCACCTCTTTGCTAAGGTGGTCATAAGATACATATCATATGTAATCAAACCAAAATCTGATACATGTCCAAGGCTAACACAATCAAATAATTTCCATATGACATCATCTAAACCAACATCACTCATAGTCTCTATATGAAGACAATATCAAATTGTCTCTCATACAAGTCCTTTACAAACACACACAAACAAAAAAATTAGATACAATCGAATAAAATGAAAATAAATGATAAAAAATATTAAGTAAAATTAGTGAAATCATGAAGTTAGATATGAACAAATATAGTCACTATAATTGATCATTACCATCAGAAATGGCCTATTTTATCAATCAATGTCATTAGAATTGAGGATGGTTCTATCAAACTCTTGATGGTAGTGACCTCTATGGGTTAGTACCGATTTTTTTATAAAATGGATAAAAACATCCTAAAATATCCTATAATTAAAAAATATATTTTTTCAAATAATTTTCAAACCTAAAAATTTAGATCAAAAAGGGGAAAACACTATGCATACCATGTCCTCAGGCTACTAAAACAATAATCTAGTTTGAAAATGCTCAAAATAATGAGGTGGAACATCTCAATGGATAGGTATCATATAATATTAAAGTTAAAATTCACTATCAACAATGTGTAAATGAATTAAAATTTATAAAAACTTAGCCTATTAATATGGGTTGACTTTTCAACTATGCTCTATACCAAGTTTAATATCCTAATAGATACCTAAGAATCTTCTATGTGAGATATATTTAATGCCATGTATCAAAATCATTACTAATTAGTTGTGTTGGAACACATGCAATGCATACTTATGCATGGTAAATGTTTTTAATACTATTAATGACAATCTAAAATATTCCAAACTTTTATGAATACTCTCCTTGTACAAAAACGTTGCCCTTATTTTTCACAAATGGGGGAAACTCTTGAATCTAAATACACACCATTGCCTTCATAAATTATTCTATATTATACAAGGATAAATTTTATTTAAATTTACTATCTATCTATGCCAAATCATCCCAAAAAAAAAAAAAAACATGATATAAATTCATTAAGTGAATATTTGAAATAACTAATTCATAAAATTATATAAATCATCGAGCTTACCTACATATATATTTTGATGTGATCAATCCAATAGTCACATCCCTCACATAAAAATGGGGAAATACATCTAGATTATCAAAAAAAAAAAAAAAATTATCATGTTTTGGTGCATTATAAATGATTTATTTTATCATAGTTTGTCACAATATAAATGACTAAGATTAATAGAGTTTTTCACATTACATATGATCTAGATTATCAGAGTTAGAACATTACATATAACTCATAGTTTTTCATATATTGGATGATTCAATCTCATGACAAATATTAGAACATTAATTGATATTATGGGGGAATATACCATGCATATGCACTCACTTCATAAAGACTTAAGTACATATTCATACACATTTAGGTTCATATGCATGGGCATAAAAAAACAATTTTATAGGAATAGGAGTTACAAAAGTATATACATTTTTACATATGAGATACATGTTCTTAGATCTAACATACTGATACATAGAATTATTTATTAGTTGGTGAAGATTCATTGGGAATAATATTGAATCATTCACATATACACACTTCCATATTATTGGGGCATGATATTGAATCATACGTATATATACACATCTATATTCTTTGGGCATGATATTGATTCATGGACATTTACACACTTACAAAGTCTTAGTTCAAAATACTAATTCATGCATATATACACACTCATATTTTTAGGACATGTTATTATTCCATACTCATACACAAAAACACATTTTTACAATTGAATGGAAAATATTTTTTATTTCACTTTACAATTATTTATATGAATATGAAGGCATGGACACTGTCCATTATTTTTTAATCATGAATTTATCATACACCAAGTTAACTTGAGTTAAACTATAAAATAAAACTTATGGTCATGATGGAAGCATGAACATTGTCCATTCCCTTCGATCATGCATGGAGCGAACTTGAGTGAAACTATACAAATTAAATCCATAAACCATGTCTATAATGGTTGATTCATTTTTAATGGTGTGTTAAGGTTCAATGATGTTGACCACATCATTACTTAACCCAAAATAGAGTTTTTCATTGTTCATCTTAGAGCTATTCTTCAAATAACCACATGGAAGCTTGTCCATTTCCTTGGCTAGGAAGTGAATAAGACTACAAGATATTTTTTATTCTCCATAGTTACTAGGTCAAATATTAACCCTCAACATATCCATTCTTCCTAAAAAGATAAAAATCCATGAGTGACACCATATGGCATACATATAGGTGTATTTTTTATTTGAATATGTTTTTTAAATTATAACTATACTTATTTATATGAGCATACATATAACTAGTCACATACATTGTCTCTTCTAGGAAAACTTAGATGTCATTGGAATAAATGACAAGTATAGATTCAAAATCACCAACACAAATTTGAATTATATTTATCTTTTATCTAGTATTTATAGTTACACTAAAATTATAGATCAAAGGGGTGGAAAATGTAGATACCCAAATTTTGTACAAGTATTATTTCATAATAAATTAGGGTTCTTTGCATGCATATATCTCAAACTAGGAACTAATCACTTAGTGTAACATTTACCTCTATCTTTTGGTTTTATTAATAATTCTATTTATATATGCATCACCTTTATCTTATCATATATAGCCTTAATTTAAAAATCATAGATATCTATGACACTTCCTTTCACCATAGAGTATGTTTAGATCATGGTTTAGTTATATCATTTATAGTCAGTATTGACTAAAGAAAGCAAAAGTAACCCATGTACCCTTGTAAAACATTTTAAAAATATTTCATTTTGTGACCATTTTATGGTCATGTTTTGACTTATTTTGGTCATTTTTGTGCACCAATAGGTCCTTAATTCAAAGTTATAACCCTTATATATAAATATATTATATGGTATTTTGGGACAATCACATTAAATTTTCAAAGGATATACAAGGTTGCATATTACATAGGTTACAATATTATTAGAGTTGAATCTAAATCTTACAATGGTAAAAAAATTACCATAGTTTTAGATTAATATGAATTACTTAGAATCTAATTATGATATATCTTGTAAAATAATTAAGATATTAAGATATGACATTTAAGCATGCATCTAGATATAAAATGATAGAACTAATTGAAATGATTTAACAAATGGAGTAAGTTAGATATAGTAAGTAAAAAAATGGATGAGTACTTGTCTTTTTTTGTTGAATATCCAATTATGATTGTATTGTGGAAGTGAAAATAAAGATAAAGTAAGCTTGTGGTTTGTTTAGTTTTGAAATTGATTCTCTATCTACATATGATCAATTCTACCAAATTGGGTTAGTATCATTGGTCAATAGTAACATGTGATAGTCTATATTGACCTATGTGTAAATGAAGAATAATGATTGTATGGTTACCTATGATTATATATATTTTATCTTTATTTTTAATCTTTAACCCTTATGATGAGTTCAACTCCAAAAAATAGTATCTTTTTCCTTGAAACCCTAGGTTTTCTTGTAAGGGTTTAAAACCTAAAAATCTAAGAAATTTTAATGGATTGATCTGACCTTAATCACCAAAATTTTATGATCAATCAATTCCTACATATCTAATAATATCAAGAGGGAAATGAAGCCACATATATTTCTCCCACCTAGTGTGATTATGAAATGGTGTCCCTTGACTTTATGTATTAAGTTATTGATTTATATTTCTTACTTGAAAATGTTTGCATTAACTTGGATTTTGACTAATTAAAGTGGTAAATTCATAATTTGGGAATAATAGGGTAGTTTTTTTAATATGAAATAGTGTATAGATATGTTCTAGAGTGTTAAGTCCCTTATAAATGAGACCTTGATTTATTTCTATATGTATCCAATTAGGTAATTTATCACCCCATAAACATACTAGGAAAATAATCCAACCCTAAAGAGAGATATTGTTTTGAAAAATAGTTGTTTATGGGAGTGGGTTGGTATTGATTAGAATAAGTAAAGATGATTTGATGATACTAGTTGAATTTATCATAAATGGCATGTGTACAATCAAACTGAACTAAGAGTCTAGAGATGTTTGTGTAGTATATTTAGTTTGTATAAAATAATAGGTAGGTTCATGTAGGTATATAAAAATATAATGGAAGGGTTGATGCATAATATAGCATTCAAGTGTGAGAGAATGGTGGATTATGACCTTTTTTATACACTCAATTCATGTGTGGTAAATGTGTGTCAAGCTTATCACTACCAAGTATAAAAGACTAAATTTTAGTATCTATAAATTCCCCCATTTTATTTTGGTAGTGGAATTACTATAGTAAATTGATAAAATGTATCTGAGTGTGTACAACACACTTTTATTTAGTATAAATATCCAATTATGTAGGTCACTCAATATAAAAGCATGCAATCATATGTATTCAATATCGATATACTAAATATTTGAATTTGAAATTGAAATTTTGAAAGAACAAGGGTTATATTACTCTTATGTGTTAGTGAAAATAATTTTTACCTTCCCTTTATTGAATATGATGATTCATTTTTAAATAAATATAAGTTAATAACCCTAATATATATGCAGGTTGTAATCATCTAAAAATGGCACTTGAGTGATAAGAGTGTTACTTGAGACCACTCATTCATAGCTTAGCCCTAGACCTATCTTAGGGCCTATTTAGACACTTATCTAACATATGTGGGCCACGCACAACCTTAGACATATCAAAATTAGACCCAAAACCTTACTTAGGCATCTAAGCCCCTAGTGCCTTAAGTTATACCACATGGACACTAGATCTATAACTAGACACTAGCACCACAACATTATTGTCTTATTTTGGCACTATTTTCCTTTTCCCTTTTTTTAGATTTAATGGATATATTTTAAATTCCTAAGACACCTAAGGTCAAACTAGACCTATTTCAAACCATGCATAAGCACCATATCAATATATATACATGATTGTTATCCCTTTATCCACTAAATGGAAATTAGATGCAAATACAAACAAATAAGCTCCAGACAAGTTGTGCATGATAAAGGTTATCAATACCTATTCTACCCTAATTTTATATATAGTCATATACAACCCTCATAATATCAAAATACATATATTCATAGTCTCAATCCTTACTCAAGTCACTCACACTGGCATTCATACTAGCTTCACTTAAATTTGCACCAACACTTAGTTTGGGATAACTACATCGAGATCAATCCCTCCTTAGAGTATTTGTATGTAGTAAAATCTCATCATAGAGGGGTGTTGAGGATGTCCACCCTATCCAAATAATACCACATATATATTAATTGTGCCAATTAAATGCCCTAGTCATATGAAGGACTAGGTTTTAGATACAAAATCAGTCATAATAGGTCATAAATATTGAGGTAGGGTTTGTCCACATAGGAACAGGCTGGGAAAACTTAGACATAGGTGCTTCTAAAATCTTAGAATATTTCTAGCATAGAGGATACTAACAAAATAAGTATACACTAACACCACAATGTTACTATCCAAGGTAGGGCACTATTGTCTAAGAGGTTTTTTTAAACTAGATCATGTTTGTGACACTTAGACCAGCTCATGTACAACTTTAAACCTATAGATCCTTCATCTTATGTTATTTCTGGATAAGTATTCATTTATCTCTTTCATTTATATTATTATAAACATCATATTAGCTTAGTTATTTCAATTATTAGTGGTTGTATTTATTACATATTTTATACCCTAATTTATTGTACCCAACCCCTTTAACAACCTAAGGTTTACACTCCATAAACCCTTAAAAGTTAATACATTTGGTCAACCTAACTTTATTTAAATACTACCCAAACCCTTGTCCTAGATGATATTATGGGTTTTACCCTTCTTTTTATTATTTCCCTTAGCTATGTTAGGATTTTTATATTTTATATATTCTATTTTAGAAACACTATTTCATTTTATTTACTATATGCCATCTTAAAAAGTTATATCTCTTCCCTTACAAAGTCTTATTCTTAATGTTAATCCTATTGAACATACTAATATTCCTCCCATTTGAGATTATACCATGGAAAAATGACTAATTACAACCGCCAACATTAATCCTTCACACCTTGATTATGTGGGGTTCAATGATAATGTATCCAATGATAAATAATATAATCAAAATAAAAATGATACACAATATGGGAAATAGGACACCCTCCCCCACTTAACAATGAAAATATTATAGTCAATAATGATGATATCTTATAGATTTTTAGAGATAAAATTTTGGAACAACCCCATGATCATGCATAAATTATACAAGCCATTATGGAAATAAAGAAAAAATCAAATAATGGTCAATCTTTTAATCCCCTAGATAACAATATTTGTATACCTATTTTGGGGGAAACTCATCTTGTGCAACAAGTTATTTTAACTCAATAACCTTCAATAATTTCAACACCTCTTATGGATAATTCTTCCTTTCCAAATGTCAAATCCCTTATTCATGAGTTCCATAATCTACAAGCCAAGGTGTTACATCTTCACTAGGGTGATACTATGCAATCACCCCATGCCTTGGATTTTCATATTATTTTACATGCACCTTTGGCACAAAACATATATAAAAATACTTTTCCATCTTTATTTGTGTAATCTAAACTTACTTTGTATGATGGTAAGGGTGATCTATAACACCATCTACAAGATTTACACATAGCATGTTTAGATTATGTTTCCAATGATTGGATCTTTATTAATGTTTTCCCATATATCCTAGAAGACTATGCCATAAAGTGGTTTTATGATGTTCCAAATCAGTCCATCACTATTTTTAATCCATTGGATCATTTGTTTTTGACATACTTTTCAATCAACATTAGTTATAAGGTTTCTTATTCTTAAGTGGCTCAACTTAAGCAAAAATCAAATGAGCCTATAACATAATATGTATTATGATATAAAAATATATTGGAAAATATGACTATCCCCATGGTGGATAGAGATATCTAATACATACTAAAATAAAGTCTAATAACAACATTTCATGTGGCTATATGATTCAATAAGTTTCCAAAATTCACATATTTATGCCATGAAGTAAAATAAAGGAAAGTCAAGCTTCTCTCTATGGGTAAACTAAAGTACACAACTAGATTGGATTTAACTAATAAGAGTTTTAATAAGCCTACATACAAGGAAAACCCCATTGAAATGAAGAATGATCAAAAGGCCACAATTAATGCATCTTCAGAGCCACCTCCTTGATTGGTTTTATGAAATCATCCATGGAGAGTTTTCACAACTATTCTAGAATCACTAGCATGTGTTTTACAATAGCTCTTAGAATGCAATGTCATATCTTTCCCTCCCATCAAATAGGTTGATATGATTAGGCCTCTTCCAAATAACTATGATTCCAATGCATTCTACAACTATCATAGGGCACCAAGGCATACTATAAATAAATGCATCAATTTGAGACATAATATACATAATTTGATAAAGGCTAATATAATTGATGTGGGCACACCTACAAAGGTACCTAAAGTTCAACAAATGGAATCTAAGTCATTGAAAATATTTTTTAATTTATTTCCAAAATATACAGTTAATGAGGTAGGAGGCACTTCAGGTGTTTACTACACATATCAAGCACATCCACCACCATCATCATATCATACTACTATAGAAAGACACACACCCCCTATATAATATCATTTGTGTATATCATAATACAGTTCTATCTAGACCTCTCATCACTTTATTAGAGAAAGATATTGTTGATGATTATTAAAATTTATATGCACTCTTTATGTGAGCCTACATTGACCATCATCACATTCAAAGTGTCATGGTCGACAAAAAATCAAGTGTTAATATGTGTTACATTAAACCTATATAGTATTTGGGTTATTCACAGGAGGGCATTTATGAAACCCATATAGTTATTCATGGTTTTAGTGGCCATATCTAGGGCTCCATTAGGGATATAGTAATACCATTATAGGTTGGGATAACATATGTGGCCACTAAGTTTTTAGTCATACCTAATACAAGCACATTTGACATGTTATTGGGTATGCCATGGATATAATAGCTTCAAGCCATTCCATCAATCATACATAAATGCCTTAAGTATATATATGCTAATTAGGTGGTTATAGTTGAGGACCTTCCATATGAGTGTCCTTTACCTATCCCATAGGTAGTTACACAATAATCACCTATTATAGTTCTAATTATAGTTTTTATTAGTACACCATAGATTTTAGTTGAGCCTCTAGTGAAGTTGAGGTATACTTCTAAAATGTTACTATGTATGCATACTCTCTTATACAGACCTTTATTAGAGAAACCCTTGTGTCAGAGACATGTTATAGATTCTAAAGAGATTATCTCTACCCCTTTCATTAAGATATTAGTGTTATTGAATTCTCAAGGTTCACAATACAAATCATCCACCTTAGTAACAACATATTCTACCAAATGGGTCCTTAAGAACTGTACAGTTCATAGGCTTGTTCATCTTGCTTCATAGGTTCATAACATAGTTCACATGCCATTTCAATCATATTCTCATATTGCCATCCATACTCCATAGGTAGTGTTAACCACATATCATTTAGCACAATTGGTTCCTAGACCATATATACATTTTCACAAATCATACATGATAAATCTTCCTTTTTGATATATGACACCTTGATAGTGATTCTCTCACAAGACTCATTAGTTAGTATGTTCTTCCCTTCTTATACATAACTTCATTTATTATTGTTCCTTGTATACAATTTCATGTTCATGTTATTTTTACATAGCTTAGATCCAAAAATTATAAAAAAATATAATATGTCAAAAACATAAAAAGATTGAAATATTTACTTAGAAAATACAAATTATAGATTCTATGTATTTTTATGTTTACAATTATTATACTTGTAAGGTACTACATATGTTATCTATGTTATTATAGTTGGTTTTATCAAAAATACATGCTTCACTTATTCATTTCAAGTGCTCGTAGATGCTTACAAGATACATGTCCACCATATAGATTTAGATTTGATACTATCTACCCATTGGGGGCATATCCACATATACATAGATTACTCATTTGATACATTCTACCATTTGGGGGCATCCTATACATAGGTTTGATTACCAAGTTACATCTTTCTAAACTCTATATTGTTGGTTGAATATTTTGTCGATCAGTGTACTGATAAACAAAATAGGTCAGATCAGCCAAAGTAGGAATATTAGTCATCCAAATGTGTAGTTTTACCACATCAGAAAGACACCGATCTCTCCTCTCATCAAGGGGAGGTTCCCTGTAGGTATGCTATATATATATATATGCTATATAAGCAGAAAATAATACTCATAGGTAGGAAAAACCATCCATCTCTCTTTTTTCAGAGATGATGTGTGCAGATCAAAAGGAAAAACTCAAGGGAAATGATAGATAGTACTCCTCTTCTTTCAGAAGTACTATTCATCAAACCACAAGAATACTCCTAGCAGTAACAACAAAACGTAGCAAAGGATGTGATAACTAGCAAATCGAGATGTAGCACAAAGTCTTCACCTAGATTACTCAAGAGTAAGATATGAAGGACAATGAGGGCACAAAGTCACCTCAAGGTCATTTACACATAAATGAAAAGAACACACACTAAAGGAAATTATGGGGGCACAAAGTCTCTCCATAGTTGACTCTTTAGGACACCTTCTTGACTGCTTTCACTAATTTTGCTTGTTGAATTAAAGGAATAGAAGATATATTGAAGAGAAAGACATAAGAATGATTTCCTCAATAACAAAGATATTACAACACAAAGTCTAAAATACCACTTGCTTTCTTATTCCAGTAACAAAATATGATCAGCAATCTGAGCTCAAAGTTTCTTATGCCTTACAATTTGGGCAGAGTTTCATTCTAATTGTTAAAAAAGAGATAATTTTACAATGAAAGAAAGTCCCTTATATAGCCATTTGAAGAAGGACTTGAGAACAATAATACATCATGATGCATTGGGAATTGTTAGGAAGACAAAACTTTGGGGCATTTTACCCATTTGATCTTCTCAATTTAGATAATCAAGCCACGCAATTGAAAAATTACAACTTTTAATGTTTAGATGGTGGGCTGATCTTGTCTTCGTCATTCCTCCTTTCTTGGTTAATTGAATCAGGCCATGAATTCATCCATTATTCTATCTTTCTTCGCTTCCTACTGATTTTTGTCTTGAATTATAGAAATGCATTTAGGTTTGTAAATCAAAGAATCAACGGCTATTTCATTGTCTTTAAAATTGATGTTTAAATGCCCGTCAATGTGATCTCAATGGCTAGTTCACTATCCTAAATTTGACGTCTTTGTGGGCATCACCCCTTGGTCTTATTTTGGATTTTAGCTTTCTACTTGGCACTTTTTTGGATTGGACTTACCCTTTTAAGCTTTGAGAAATGATCTTTGTCGAGTTAGAATGATCTTTCACTTTGGCTGCCAAGAGTCTCCCGCAAGGGCACCTGCCCTTTGGGGTCCTTTGGTAGCCCCTTCTTCTTCCATGAACATTCCCCAGGAACATTTTCCCCAGGTGTTTTATTTGAGTCTCCCCCACGGGTAATTCCCATGGACATTTGTTCGGGGAAAATTCCCACAAATAATTTGCCCGGGGAAATTCCCGTGGACAAAATTCCGTAGAAATTTGTTCCGCAAAGTTTTTGGCGAGTCTTTGGATTTGTGCCCACAGCCACTTGGAATTCTTTCAGACTTTTTGTCTAAAGGAATTCCTTCAAACAAAAGTCTGAAAGAGTTAAGTGTTACACCAATTTTCAAATGCCTTTAAACAAATCTAAAGAAATTTACTTAACTATTTCTTTGAAAATAACCCTTTCGAAGGGTGTTTTGGTCGATTAAGTGTCCTTCGCAAGGGCACTTGTCCTTCAAGAAGTCTCTTTCTACATTGAACTACCCCTTTGAACTTTGGCAATGAACCATTAGATGAACTTTAATGTTGAACCAATCAGTTGAGCCAAAAATGGTTCAAGCTGATGGTTCAATGAATGAAACAAGCCGATGAACTTGCCTTTGAACCAACAGGAAATTTGACATTGAACCAAAAGATTAGACCAATCTATTGAACTAGTTTAATGGTTCAATGAAGCGCACCGAGCCCCTTTGAACCAAAAGCCAATGAACCATCCAATGAGTCAAGTGATTGAACCAATCGTTGAACCAAGATGTTGAACCAAATTTTGGTTCAACAGTTCAAACAAAGCTTTGAAAAATGTCTTTAAACCTATTGTTGAACCTATAGATGTTAAACCAAAGGATGAACTAAAAGAATGAACCAACTATGTGAAATAAAGAGTTGAACCACTTGGTCGAACCAAGCCATTGAACTGTTCCTTTGGTTAAACCTACCATTGAACCTTGAACTCATTGAACCTTTGAACCAAAATGGTTCAACTATTCAATGGCTCAATGGTTCAAGCTGCCCTATTTTGGCCAAGTGTCTTGAAGTTGATGAACCAATTGAAGTGATTAAACTTTGAACCTTGATGAAGTGCTTAACTCTTGCCAAAGATGTTGAACTTGTTGAACTTTAAACCTATATAAATGAACCTGCCTGTAGAATTTGAAGATACAAAGTCCATAGAAATCAACATGTAAAATCCATTAAACTTGACTTGCAAAGTCTGTAGATTTTCTGAGAAGCTTTGAAAATGAGGAATCTGAATGTCTAAGACAAATTTTTGAAAATGGAAGATACAATTTTGGTCTGTAAGACCAAAATATTTCAAATCTTGTCCCAAAAATGACTGTCACTTTTGGGGGACAACAGCGGGCTCTAGTTGGGGAACTTCTGTCAATTGCAAAATGAATTAAAAGGAGTAGAATCTAGAATCTCTAGTGTCTTCAAGTGTACCATTGGGTTGTGGAGTCATGCTACTTAGAAATGAAAGGCTCCAAAAATGGAAACAAAAAAAACAAAATAGAATTGAAAACTGTACAAATATACATATATACATGTGGAATGATCTAATACTTCAAGATTTGAAGTATTTCAGATGCTTCTTTTTGGGAGACAATGAAAATAATGTTCTATCCTAGTAAACCAATAGGAAAATGTTTTGTCCCCAAAAATGGTGATGGGCGAATGGAGTTCTCCATGAGGAAACTAATTTTTTGCATCTTCCTATCGAATCTTTTTTCCTTTTGCTCTGTGGTAGGACGTGGTTTTCAAACCAAAAACTATCACTCCTTACTTTCTTGGTGATGGATTCCTTTTCCTGATTTTGATCCACCATCATAACTTTCTATTTTGTTGGTTTAGTCCAGCACATGATTGGATCATCCAGGTCAAACTCCTAACAAACTGTCAGATTATCATCTCCTTTGATGTGAAGGAGTTTGACTTCTTCATCTTGAGCAATCTTCAATTTAGGCAACAGAGATTCACATCCAGCTATGTTGTTGGTGTTGCTGACTTCCAAATTACATGAAGGAAGAATATCTCTTTGAGGAGATATCAACATAGTCCCAACTCTATCATTGGTGGAAGAATTGTTGTCATCATCAAAAGCTGATCTCTTATCAAATTTCTCTTCATTAGAGATGAAAGATCCTTCCTTGTTTATACTGTGCTCTACCAATTCACCTGAAGTCTTATTTGGATCAATTCCTGGATTGTCATCTATAGGACTTTCATCTGTAAGAATATGAGCATCCTCTATGATAAAGAAATAATTACCTCTACCTGAAGATTCATATAGAATTTGTGCTACAAGGGATGATGTTTGGGTAACCACGTATTTTGCCTCCTTTTCAACGAGTAACCTCTTAATCACGCCTTGGATAGGGATTCTCACCTCAAATAAATACATGTTCAATTCTCCTCCCACATCTTTGTAGAAATTCCATCCAAGCAAAATGCCATAAGATGCTGGGATGTCAACCACTAATAAAGTCATTTTAATCCTCTTGTCTGGAAAGGCTGTGAATGCAAATTGAGCATCTTTGATTTGCCCCAGCAATGGTACTTGCTTTTTCTCCATGGAGAAACATCTCCCAAACGTCTTGGTTAGTGTGAGACCAAGAGACTCAGTGACTTTAGTAGGCATGACATTATCAGATGTGCTTGAGTATATTATATAGTTACTCAGCTTGTGGCCATTGATTAACAGGGAAACATAGAAGGGTTCTATTTTTCTAGGAACAACTAGAGGAGTAATGACCAGATTATTTGGAATAGGCATATTCTTTAGAGAGTTAAGAATTAATTTTTTAGCCTTTTGTCTTGTAGGGATAGTTTGATTTTTAACATATTGAACCAACTTATTCAGTTGATCCAGATTAGACTGCAAGTATTCAAATTCAGACATCTATATTTTTGTCTTTTTGACATGATCAATTATGTCAAATGGCTAAATCGAGCTAGGTACAGAGAAAGGTACTTCAACTTTCTAAGTTTTTAGAGGGATGGGAGGTGGACTGGTTTGTGAATTAGAAGTAGAAGGGGAAGGCACAATAGATGTATTTACCTTTTGAGTAATTACCAAATCTTTTGATTGAAAAGGCAGATTAGTTCCACACTTGACAATTGTGACTGCTGGCTGTGATTGCTCTTTTGTCTTTTCTTTATCAGCCTACTAAACTAAGTAGTTCTTAGACCTGGTAAACACTGCATATAATCCATCTGAAGCTTCTCCTTTGCTTCTAGGTTCATCCTGGTAATTTAGGAAACCAATATGGGAGTCTCCAGCTGATTCTTCTTGACTATCTTCAATGATATCAGCATCATTTTCTTGATTTAATTCAGACTGATAAAATAATTCTAATTCTGCTTCAAGATACTCCATTGCTAAATTACTTGGAGGAGCTTCTAGGGCAAGTTTCCCTTGTGGGGGACGAAGGTGATTTTATTGTCCTTGGTTTTTGGCAACATTGCCCTAATACAACTGATTTGGGAATGTCCTTCTATATGTAGGAGTAGAAGACATTCCTTGAGCCATTTGCTTTTTGAGAGCAAGCAACTCATTTGCTAATTTCTAGACCATTGGATATGTGGTGCTTGTAGATGCAAATTTAGAAGATGATGAAGCTCTGTTTCTATTGGGATCTCTTCTTATCTTCCTTGCTAAAATGAGATCATCTTTTACTTCAGTGGCCAAAAGTTGAGCTATAGTGAGATCTATTTAGCCAGCACATCTGAAGAGGAAACTAACTTCAAGTAGCTGAGAATTAATGAAAAAAAAATTGAGATTATCAGCTGTAGGTCTAGCAATGATAGCGATTCTATTTCTTAATTTGTCAAATTTAGCTATGAAGTCTCTCATAGGCTCATGAGGCTCTTTCTTCATCTGTGTAAGTTGAGCCAAAAGTGTATGTGCAACTTCTGCAGGTTTGAATCTGGCTTCAAACTTAGCTTTTAGGGTATTCCAATCAGTTATAGACCGAGCCTATAAATGGTAAAACCAATATGTAGTATTACCTTGTAGTGTTTCAACAAAAAATTTGACTACTACATCTTCAAACTCTACTCTGATTACTCCACAAGCTATACTGAATGCTACAATGTGTTCATCAGGATGAACTTTGCCATCACCGTAAAATTTAGGGAAATTTTTCCTATAACTGTATGGGAGCTCATGTAGAGGATAAGTAAGATTGAGAGGTCCAAAAGCATTACCCCAGGGGCCTTGAACTGCCATTATAGGATTCTAAAAAGGAGGGATAACAAATCTCAATGGGGTAATTATAGGCACAACTTTATCAACAATAGAAGTAGATACTTCATCTGGTAATGGGGATCTAGATTTAGTAGGAGGGAAGCTCTTGGTTCATTGGAGATGAGATGGTGAGGGAAATATATCAAAATCACTTTGTTGTACCAGCTCAAACATAGGATCAACGACACCTTTAGCCCTTTGGCTTTGTGTATACAATGAATCTACTAGATTGTAAAACAAAAGTGGAAAAGATTTGACTTTGCTTTAGTTTGAAGCCTGAGGCTTTAAACTGTGCATTCTTTCTCAGTGAGTGTGGAGGTGAATGAATAGGCTATAAATGGATAATGGGTATTTCCCCAGTGGAGTCACCAAAAACTATTGGTTGAATATTTTATCGATCAACATACTGATAAATAAAATAGGTCTGATCAGCCAAAGTAGGAAGATTAGTCATCCAAATGTGTAGTTTTACCACATCAGAAAGACACTGATCTCTCCTCTCATCAAGGGGAGGTTCCCTATAGGTATGCTATATATAAGTAGAAAATAATACTCATGGGTAGGACAAACCATCCATATCTCTTTTTCTAGAGATGATGTGCCCGAATCAAAGGAAAAACTCAAGGGAAATGATAGATAGTACTCCTCTTCTTTCAGAAGTACTATTCAACAAACCACAAGAATACTCCTAATAGTAACAACAAAATGTAGCAAAGGATGTGATAACTAGCAAATTGAGATGCATCACAAAGTCTTCACCTGGATTGCTCAAGAGTAAGATACGAAGGACAATGAGGGCACAAAGTCGCCTCAAGGTCCTTTACATAGAAATGAAAAGAACACACACTAAAGGCAATTATGGGGGCATAAATTCTCTCCACAGTTGACTCTTTAGGACACCTTCTTGACTATTTTCACTAATTCTGCTTGTTGAATTAAAGGAACAGAAGATATATTGAAGAGAAAGACATAAGAATGATTTCCTCAATAACAAAGATATTACAGCACAAAGTCTAAAAAACCACTTGCTTTCTTATTCCAGTAACAAAATATGATCATAAATCTGAGCTCAAAGTCTTAGTAATGCCTTACAATTTGGGCAGAGTTTCATTCTAATTATCAAAAAAGAGATACTTTTACAATGAAAGAAAGTCCCTTATATAGCCATTTAAAGGACTCGAGAATAGTAATACATCATGATGCATTGGGAACTATTAGGAAGACAAGCTAGAAATTTGGGGCATTTTAACCATTTGATCTTCTCAATGTAGATAATCAATCCACACAATTGAAAAATTACAACTTTCAATGTTTAGCTGGCAATCTGATATTGTGTTCATCATTCCTCCTTTTTTGGTTAATTGAATCAGGCCATGAATTCATCCATTATTTTGTTTTTCTTCACTTCTTACTAATTTTTGTCTTGAATTATAGAAATGCATTTAGGTCTATAAATCAAAGGATCAATGGCTATTTCATTGTATTTAAAACTGATGTTTACATGCACGTCAATGTGATCTCAACGGCTAGTTCACTATCCTGAATTTGACATCTTTATGGGCGTCACCCCTTGGTCTTCTTTTGGCTTTCAACTTTCTGCTTGGCACTTTTCTAGATTGGACTTACCCTTTTGATATTTGAGAAATGATATTTGTCGAGTTGGAATGATCTTTCACTTTGGCTGCCAAGAGTCTCCCGTAAGGGCACCTACCCTTTAGGGTCCTTCAGCAGCCCCTTTTGTTTTGACAGTCCCTGTGGGCAAATATTTCCCCAAGTCTTCTTCTGTGAATGTTCCCCACAGACATTTTCCCTGAGTGTTTTATTTGAGTCTCCCCCACGAGTAATTCCCATGGACATTTGTTCGGGGAAAATTCCCATAGACAATTTGCTTGGGGAAAATTCTCGCAGACAAAAGTCTACAGAAATTTGTTCTGCAAAGTGTTTGGTGAGTCTTTGGATTTGTGCCTGAAGCCACTTGGAATTATTTCAGACTTTTTGTCTAAAGGAATTCCTTTAGACAAAAGTCTGAAATAGTTAAGTGTTAAGCCAATTTTCAAATGCCTTTAAACAAATCTGAAGAAATTTACTTAACTATTTCTTTGAAAATAACCCTTCTTAAGGGTGTTTTGGTCGATTAAGTGTCCTCCACAAGGGCACTTGTCCTTTAGGAAGTCTCTTTCTACATTGAACCACCCCTTTGAACTTTGGGGATGAACCATTGGATGAACTTTAATGTTGAACCAATCGGTTGAACCAAAAATGGTTCAAGCTGATGGTTCAATGAATGAAACAAGTTGATGAACTTACCTTTGAACCAAAAGGAACTTTGACATTGAACCAAAAGATTGAACTAATCTATTGAACCAATTCAAAAGTTTAATGATGTGTGTTGAGCCCCTTTGAACTAAAATCTGATGAACCATCCAATGAGTCAAGTGATTGTACCAATCGTTGAACCAAGATGTTGAACCAAATTTTGGTTCAACGGTTTAAACAAAGCTTTGAAAAATGTCTTTGAACCTAATGTTGAACCTATAGACATTGAACCAAAGGATGAACTAAAAGAATGAACCAACTGTGTGAAATAAAGAGTTGAACCACTTGGTTAAACTGAGCCATTGAACTGTTCCTTTGGTTGAACCTACCATTGAACCTTGAACTCATTGAACCTTTGAACCAAAATGGTTCAACAGTTCAATGGTTTAATGGTTCAAGCCACCTTATTTTGGCCAAGTGTCTTGAAGTTGATGAACCAATTAAAGTGATCGAACTTTGAACCTTGATGAAGTGCTTAACTCTTGCCAAAGACTTGAACTTGTTGAACTTTGAACCTGTATAAATGAACCTACTTGTAGAATCTAAAGATACAAAGTCTATAGAAATCAACATGTAAAATCCATTAAACTTGACTTGTAAAGTCTGTAGATTTTTTGAGAAGCTTTGAAAATGAGGAATATAAATGTCTAAGACAAATTTTTGAAAATGGAAGATACAATTTTGGTCTGTAAGACCAAAATATTTCAAATGTTGTCTAAAAAATGACTATTAGTTTTGGGGGACAACATATATCATAGATTTGACATTGTTATATATTGATATTGATCATCCTGAACTACTCATAGTTTTTGTTGATTACTACTACTCAAGATTTAATTTATGTAAATCTTTGCTCTTATACATATTTTCACCACATGTTAATTCATACTTTCATTTTTATCTTTACTAGTTTAGATTTGATTATGTCTCTATTTTTCTACATTTATTTGAGGTCATTTCAATATTCCATTGTTATATGGATCTATACCACCTCCTTTAATTATATAGGCACACACACACACACACACACACACACACACACACACACACACACACACACACACACACACACACACACACACACACACACACACACACACACACACACACGCACACACACACACGCACACACACACACGCACACACACACACGCACACACACACACTCACACACACACACACTCACACACACACACGCACACACGCACACGCACACACGCACACACGCACACACGCGTGCACGCACGCACACACACACACACACACACACACACACACACACACACACACACACACACACACACACACACACACACACACACACACACACACACACACACACACACACACACACACACACACACACACACACACATGTTCTTATGTAATTATGTGTGATTTCTTGATTATGTATGCATATATTATAACATGTCATTTTATGTGGATCTAAGACAATTTTCTTTATCTTTACGTATGTACATTTGAACATGTCCTTGTGTGTATTTTTTTCTCATATTTAGTGGCATGTGCCTATGTCCCCTGTATTGTGTTCCCTTGGCCTACTTTGTGTGCCTCATATGTGTTATATGTATGCTTTCATGTATGTATCATGGGAAATACACTTGTATCTTGATTGTTACATAATTTATTTTTAGATGCCATGAGGGACCTCATACATCTCCCTTTCCTCCCTAGGTGTTGTGATGGACATCATGCCCCATACTCCTAGGTAGTTACTTAATTTATTACTTCAATTTATTGTTCATACACATGATTACATTTATATATATATATTTTTATAGCCTTGTCAATTCTAGATCTAACATACATCATACATTACCAACTCATGCTCAAATTAGCTTACATTATGATGTCATGTATACACATTATATTATTTTATTATACAGATATCATATATTCTTAGGCTAACACATATCATGCAAATCTTTTTATTTTGAGGGTAGTTCTTACATATTTTCAACAAACCCCTTCAAAAGATAAGGTATTCGTAGAGGTTTTTCATATAAATCAGGCTACACAAATACACTCACAATAGGACACTAGCACCAAAATTAAACACTAGTGACATAATGATACTATCAAAAGTGTTGTGATACTATCTAGTAACCCTATAAATAAGAAATTCTAGAGTTTCCAGAAAGGCATAGAAGTTATAGTCCAGATTTACATAGATTTAATTACATATTATCAATTTTTTCTTAGTTTTACATAAAATCATACTAGTTTTCTCAAACTAGGGGCATCATGCTTGGAATCAGAACTCACATTTTAGTTTCAGATACCTATATATATATATATATATATATATATATATATATATATATATATATATATATATATATAGTTACAACCCAATCCAAAATCCATTTTCTCAGATACTAGATTTGGGGGCATGTGTATGGCACATTATTTATGTATGCTCACTTACAAACCAATTGACTAGATGAAATGGAAGAATCCATGTTATTTATCTATTTTGTACACATTATACACCATTTTACAAGTTATTCACTATATTTATACCTTGTTCCATTTTTAGAAATTTTAATTACTATGTAATCTCTAAACTACATACCTGAGTGCTCAAGAGGCCCCTATGATGATTTTCATTCCAAATTTCCCAAATGGCCACATATCTATTATATAAAATTCTAGTTACAATCATACAAATTTATTCACACTATGTAATTCCATTATATATTCATCTAATACACATGGATAGGTAATGATGAAGTCATAGTCTACTTAAGTTCTTGAACTACCTACATAAGAGGGTTGCACAAGCCATCAGTATAATCCAAGATATTCACATTTCATGATCTACTAAGTAGGGGTAAGAAATGATGAATTCAAAATAAAATTGATTTATTGATCCACCCACACATGGGGATTGATCAAGACATCAATTTAGTCCAATATATTCATTGATTTAACCATTATTTACATGCACACACATAATATGTTGCCAATTTTATGTATTGGTTCATGTACTCAGTGACATGCATTCATTAATTTCCTCTCTCTTATCTCTTTACTCAATTTTGTCTTTGTTTTTAATAAATATTAAGGATTGATCTATGCATGTTTCATTTATAGGCCATGTAATGGAGCCTGCTTCACATACTCATATTTAAATTCATGGAATTTCCCTCTTAGGTAAGTCTAAGTGTGTGTATTTTATTTTATCCTATTCATTTCACATTGCTACATTTATGGAATAAATTGTGGGAATATAATCATCTAAAAAATCACTTGAGTTCCAATGGTGTTACTTGAGACCACCCATCCCTAGCTTAGCACTATACCTATCTTAGGGATTATTTAGACATTTATATAGCTTTCATGTGGACCACACACATCCATTGACATCTCAAAATCATCCCTAGACCATTTTTTAGGCATATATGACCTTAGTGTTTCTATGCTAGATTTTTGCTTTCACATTCAAAAGGAGAATTAAGAAACTAAGAAGAATGGTCAAGGCTTGTATGTTCCTGGATGTAGTCATGCACACTATTTATCCAGATGAAGTGAGAACTCCTCTTTGGTTGTGGAGGATGACACCTACAAAATAAAGAGACTAAGACAAAGAAGGCGTTAGATAAGGAGATGGTGGGCTGCCAAGCGAAGGCTTGATCCCAAAAGCAAAAGCTTGAGGGATGTCAACCCAATGATTAATAAAAAGATGTTTGATAAAGGATAGAAAGATAAAAGACTGAAAATGATAAAGACAGAATGAAAAATGGAAGCAAATTCTTACCTGAATGTTGTTGTCGGGCTGGTCACAGTCGCCGGCGTCGGTGGTCCTACCGGCATCGGTTGTCAAGGATGCCGACGTCGATTAGTCTACCGACGTCAATTGGGGAAGTGACCAGCATCGGTCAGGGCAGTAGTCTATGGATGAGGTCTGGATGAGTTTTGGTCTGTGGATAGGTCTGAGACAGAGTTTTGGTCTTGGTTGAATGGTCTAGGGGTCTGGGTCTGAGAGTCTGGTCTTGGTTAATAGTCTGTGCAGAGGTTTTGGGCAGAGTTGCAGAGGCAATGGACATAGTGTATGATCAAATAGAGGACAGAGATAGAGAAATGAGGATCTGGTTCTGGTCTGATCTGGTGATAGGGAGTGTTGAATCTAGTTCATAACTTAGAAGCAAATAACTAGAAAACACAATGGAAGCACAAACAAAATACTTATTTGTGATTGGTTGAAGGAGTGTTGCAGACTGGTGTCCCTATTGTTGGTGCTACTGATGAAGGCAGAGTCCCTATTGTTGATGTAGAAAACTGATGCAGAGTCCTTGGAGAGTGTTGCTTGATGTGTACCTGTAGCCAAAGAGTTAGCAGTGGAGGAGAGAGGAGTGAAAGATTGACGGATTGAAGGATTCCAGAGTCTGATGCAAGAGAGAGGCCAAGGAGAGATAACGGATACAGAAAACCATTATGAAGGCCACCAACACCAGCAATATCACCAATGTCAATCGATAGTTGACTGACGTCGGTGGCTGGAAGGCAGGAAAAAGGCTAAAAATAACCTTTTGTCTGTTTTCCCAACTGCCGGGTCAGCGAGTCCGAGGAAGAAATGGTCGAAGGTGGCTAAATGGACGTGAGAGGTTAAAGGGGAGAAGTTGGAATGGGAGTCTAAGCATTAATATTGGCCATGTGGGGAATG